>JAWMRA010000130.1:23466622-23595321 GCA_035584735.1 Pseudotriccus pelzelni | reverse complement strand
AATTGTTATTCTGACTTATAATCTCTCTTTTGAGTTGAGTTCAATTCCCCTGCTGGTTAACTTTTAAACCAGCACACTTCCCTTATCAGAAATCATTATATCCAGCAATATACCTATCCTAAACAGGTAAAGTTAGATACTATGGTACCATAGTAAGTTTATCAGAACATTTTGCTCTTTTTATTAGTACTTAAAAGAACTGAGAATACTGAAAATCAAGCTGAGTCTACCCAGAGAAATAGCAATGGCTGATTTTACCCTAAGCACATCTTATTTATGGGCAGTCTTCCATATACATATGATAGTACAGAGACAAGTAATCACACACACCTATAAAAACTGGTTGTATATTGATATAATAGACTGGGTATAACAGACCAGTCATTCAGAAAAGCTCATTTGAAACTACACACAAGGCCTGTCATCAAGTGTTAAAAGTCCCCTACCCAATTTGAATAAATTAAAACCGAAAGACAAGTAAATCACCTCAGGGTTTGGGAATAAAAAAAAATTGAGACTATAAATATGATCATGATGTGTATATGATAGAAAACACACAGTGAGAGCTGCGTAATATCATGAACATACTTCCATTCTTATTGCCTAGAATTATGAAACTGCATTTCCAGCAGAGATTCTGCATACAAAATAAAGACAGTTATAGGATTTCCTTAAGTTAGGCAATCTCAAACTATGCACTGAAGAGTGAACCAAAGAAGTGCTAGTCAAGAGGATTACTCCGACTTTAGTAATAGACAGATTGAAGTAAAATGGTATCAGAGTTAACCTTTTGCATCTTTGCCATCCTAGACACAGACTTCTCACAAGCACTGCATCATCATGATAAAAAAAATGTTGAACAGCCACTCCAGGGATGGGAGTGGCTCTTGAAAAATTATGTAAGAAAACATGCATCTCATGGTGTGTTGATCTAAACTGCTGTCAATATAGGCAAGTATCACATTGCATTATTCTTTCATTACATCACCAGCATTTTATAGTTAGTTCTACACTGCCAAGTTTTTAATCTCACAGCCGCACATGTTGTGAGAAGTCAAGCCACACAATTCATTAGTTACCCAATAAAACTAACTCTAAGTTCTTCATTATTGGTTCACTTTGAGCTCATATGGAACTTTCAAGTATAGCAATTTATTGGCTGTACCCGAATGTGCTAACTACAAAGTTAAAATAAAGCATCAATGTAGAACCATACAGAAAAAGGTTTCTCTTATCTATGCCCCACACTGAAAGCTTGACCTTCTCTAGTTCTGTACTGAACATGTTAACTGCCTGTTTGGGATGCTGTTACAGGGAGTCAGAGACGCAGGTTTATATACCTTTCAGGCAGAAGAGAGATCAGAGCACAGACCTCCCACATTCTGAGTGCTGCCAGCTCTGCAACCACATCTTTCTTTCATGAAGAATCTAGGCATCTAACTTAGTACCTTCTTTTTGTGCATATATCAAACCAGTTCATTTCAAGAAGGTCACTACTTGGCTCAAGGTCATAAGCAGTCAACTTGCTGTTGAACTGCACCGGCCCTTTGCGGGAGGATAGCAGGCTGGCATGCATTATTCTCAGTGTTCAAAAACATGCACAGATCTAACTGGTTGCTAGAGAAGCAGACAATCTTTTGTTCGTCAGAACTAACATTTCACATTGGGAATGACTCTCAAACGTGAACTCTACACGCCATCCTGCAGCCCTGCAAACGAAAATGTCAAGGACAGGTGCCTCAATTATTTGCTTCCACTAACTTTGACATTTAAGCTCATTTTTTGATTACAAGCAGAATCAGTTATTTCTAGTACAGAGGGGTGAATTGCATCAACAAAGAAACTGTGCTGAAAAGGAAAGAATGCATGATCACAGTAAAGCTACTTCCCAAACTTGTTGTATTTAGTTGTGAGAAGTGTTATGTTGTACTTGATTGTAGAGAGCTTATTTTCTCTTAAAACCACAACCCAGTCACACAATATAGGAGTCAAGCAACAGCTCAAACACATCTTTCTCAAGTACTGTAGAAGGGAAACACATTTTTTTGAGCATTGCTTTTCCCCAGAAGTTTCTCAGAAAAGCTGAGGTCTAACACACATTTGAAATAACCTCATAATGATGCTTTCAAAACACAAGCTAGATAATCACACTCTTGGTTTATTGCAAACCGATCTGGATCCTTAAGAAGCAGTCAATGAATTCAACCAGGGCCCATCCATTTGGTACAAACAGTAGCTTCTGTTGATACACGACTGAATTATGCATATAGTGTACCTACTTTATAAAGAAACCCTATTTAGCTCACTGGGATGCCTTTTTTACAAATTAAGAAAAATAAAATTATCTTTTTGCCAAAAATAATGGAAATCATTAAGTGCACAGGTACTAAAACTGAATTGAGAAGTTCAGTGCTAAGTTCAAAAGCCATCTGTTCTCTTCAGATAGAGAAATCTCTCAGATTGTCTCCAAACTTGGAAAAGACAAGTCTAGATTGTATTGCAGAAGAGCAATTAGTAAAAAACATATAATGTACAGGCATCTCCATATTACTCCACTAGCGTAAATGTGCTCAGCTGTAAAGCTGTCAATTTGCAGTTGATCCAAAGCTAATCAAAAATACAGACAAGCATAAATACATAGTACTGAGTCACGAAGTAACAATTTACACAATTCTTTTTCCCAATAAACATGTTGTGTTTATTGTGGATCCCTCCATTTCACTAGTGACTTTACATACTTAAAAACTGCCTTATTAATATTTTTATGTAACAACCATAACATCAGTAATAAAAACTAATGCCTAGAAAAAGTGACTCACTAGCTTGTTGATGATGCACTTCTCCACTTTGGAATGCACTGAGTTCATAAGTAGATACTTTGCTTTTTAATAACAAAGTCAGAACATTGTCCACCTTCTCTACAGAAGAAAACTTCAATGCCTACTTAAAAGAAAAAAAAAATAAATTAGTGCATTTGTTGCATACGTATTTTTAACTTTATCCTCAGAGTTCTGGTGAATCACATTACATAAAACAGTATTATTACAAACTCACTCTTACTAATAGCAGCACAGTTTTCAAAAACTGTACAAGGCATATTCTAACATAGAAGAATCTAGATAACATGATCTAACTGCAGAAAAACATTGATAACGTTATAAGAAGTTCAGCCACCACTTAAAAACTTCTGGACGAAGTATAAGGATGGGAAGATTTATGTTTTACTACAGCAGTAATTCAGGATGAGTTTATAGGCACCCAGCCACAGCAGAGAGGCACTCGGGGTGGGGGAGCTGTTTTACTCTGCTCAGATGTCAGCAGCCCTGCATTAAAGTTTGCCTTCCCATAGCTGAATTGTTTCTGGTCAGGACAATTCGGGGATCGCTAAAAGGGAACATCTGCAGACATGCTTAGCATACGAACTTAGAAAGAAGCTCTGTGACTGACATGCTGAGGAGAAAAATGACAGAGGGGTCTACTGATGAAACATGAAGTTTAATTCCCGAGGCTGTTAAAAGGGAATGAGAAAGTAAGTATGATGTGACCAGAAAATGTTGAATGTGCAGACAGGATATAATTTTCATCCAACTCCTACTCAGAATTAGAAGACTGTGCAGGTAGGAAGCTAACAATATGACTGTTTATTTTTCCCATAATAAACTCCAGCCTTTTCCAATATTATGATACGTTAAAAAAATCATATTTCTTTTCATAATTCACTCCCTTTCTCTACTGTCACATTACATTCTATGTATTTTTTATTCAATAATGATGAATACCTAAGTTAATCTTTAATAACCAAAGCAATAAGCATTAAAAAAAAGTCTCTGCCTAGGAAAAAAAGATCTTTGAAACTTGTTCTAGAAAAAAAAATTTAACCTGAGTACGAGACTTAAAGTGTGAATGGAGAAAGCATGTGCAAAACCTCCCAAATATCTATAAACCCCCAAACTATTAACATAAATAACAACATTATATTTACAAACTATTAAGAGGAATAAGGAAGTTAAGAAATCCTACTATTTTCTCTTGTTCCAAACCGAGATTTTCTTAGACATGGTCTCTTCATCAGTACTACCTTCATAAAGTTCAATATAGAGTAGGACAAAACCAAGTAACAACACAGGAACTACCTCAGATGAGTGTATATGAAGATATTGTGCCATGAAGAAAGATGCTCAAAACCACTGGTATTCACTGAAGCAACTATATAACAGAAATTCCACTATATAGAGAATAAGAATTTAGGTGGGCTTCTAGACAAACTAAACCCAAAGTAATATTTTTAATCACCATTTAAAATGGCAGACATTTACACATTTTACTACCCATCTAAAAAAAATGTTGACGTTAAAAAAAAAAGTACAAACAAAACAATGAAAAAAACACCCCACGAACATCTGCATCCAGAGGAGTAACTTCAGATGGAGTCCTTTTTAACTGTCTTGGATATCAAACCCAACTAAACACCCCGTAGTCTCTTTTCAGCAAACACTGAGTAATCGTGCCTAGAAAGCTCTTCTGCTTTTTTGTATGAGCTGAGGCAAGAACCCTTCCTTATTCCCTTTATTCAGTCAGAAATCTAGAGGAGGAGTACATTAAGAATGCATAGCTCTTAATTCACTCTCAGACAACCAAATTTACACAGAATAAAACAATGTTTCACAATCTGAGATGAAACGAGTTCTTGAACTGAGCAGTGCACACAACTTCAGGAATTTGCAGCAAAATTTTTAAGGCCACACACTGTTGCATAGTTTACCACATCAGGCTAGCTTGGCTTTTACAAGCTGTTGAGGCAGATATTAGACTGAGTGATCTCCCAAACTGATTAAATTAGAGCTAAATTTCTCATACTTTAACAGAACTTCCAGCCTATCTATTTCTATGATTTCCAAATCAAGCACTATACATTTCTTATGGAGTTATCAATGCAATTTTCTTCAATTTTTCCACCCCAATTTTTTTCTCTTACTCCAGGGATTTAAAATCTGAAGACTCCAGTACTTATTTAACAAGCTACATTGCTAACTAAACCATAACAAGTAACTTCATTCTGCTACTCTACAACAAAGCCACAAAATGAAAATCTAGATTAGTTATTAAAAACAAACAAACAAATAGAAAAACCCTCCACAACAAACTAATAAGTCTATGTTATTATCTTTTATATCCCATACCAGAGGGCCCATTTCAGTACCTGTGTGAAGCTAACAGTAGAAAAAACAGTGAAACAGAACTAGCAATAGGACCACTCTGCACTACCCAGCTCCATACCAACATAAAGGTCACCTCCCCAGGAAGGAATTCAGTTTAGAGACTTCTGTTCATTCCTGCTCCAGATATCTCACAGACTCAAACTGTGCTGCACCTACATATTTGAATGTACCCTACATGGCTCTCTGTAGTCCTGTCAAATCTTCGTAAGAAATCTCACCAGTACTACAAACCTGAAGTTCATGTTGAAAGTTCACCAAAGCCAACAGAAGCAGAACTGTATTTAAAATAAAGCACACTGTAAGTGAACACTGAGCCAGTCAGGAGTCTGAGGAAGCCCACATTTTATCTGAATAAAGATCTAGAACCTGACAGAAAAGAAGTAAAAGTGCTACTTCCCCCAGCGTCCTTGCAGCCGCTCAGAACTGAGCTAGTGAGTTTGTAGGCAATGCTTTCCATGGTCTCTGCATGCTACTACTTGCTCCAGAGCTCATCACCAACAACTTAACCCAGGTGCTACTATCTCCCTTCCCTCACTCCTTTTTAGAGCAACAGGACACAGCTATGAACAGAAAAGTCTCAGGTGCTGACCATCACAACCGGGCTTCCAAAAACATCCTTGAAAAAGGAGATCAAGCACATATTTTGCTACTTTTGTGAATAGGATGATCTACTTCCTATAGTAACTGCTCACCAAGCCCTGAAAATCTGTGCAACTGAAACGCAGCGTACACAGCTGCTAAATTAATGTATTCCACACTGGCTTTAGCAGTACTAACAGGGTTACATTTACATAAAGATGAACTTCTCCAGTAGTTCTTACACATCAGACACTACTTTATATGCACTTCCATATCTAGATTACTTCTGCCAAAGAGAATGGGCTGGGTTTAAAAATCACTCGGGCATTTCTGACAATTTTAGACAGTGATAGAATATGGAGAGCTTTCATACCTAGAGGAAAAGAAAGAAACGTTTTAAAATAACAGCTGCTGACGTGGCTGAGAAGATTGAAATACTAAATACGATTCCAAAGAAAGTATCTCGGGATCAGGTAAAGGTGCATACATAATACCGCCACATAAGTCATATAGCTTTTTACAAGTTTAAAGGCTGCAGTTTATTTTCATTCTTCTTTTCCAATATGCACCGTCACAGAAATCCTGTTTGATGACTATGATAAAAACATCATCTGCGATACCAAGTATCTCAGAATCACAGAAGTACTATTCAACCAAAGTTTGTCACAAAGACTTCCTTAATCTCTCCAGATATTCTAAGTCACTCAAACTAACATGCATAACAATTTCAGTAAAAAGGATATTACCTTTTTCAATTTTACTTGCTTTTAAACCTAATAAATCTGTGCCAGTAAACTCCAACACTAAATAATTGAACCAATAATTCCATTTGGTAGAAAATCTGAGAGAAAAAAACAATGCAGCATGTAAATCCAGCATGCTGCAATAAGAAGCTGATGAGAAGTAAAAAGTGAAATTTTTATTTATGAATTTTAAGAACCTTCAAATCAGTCTGTACACTGGGTTACTGTGAGAACATAAACCCCCTAAGAAAGTTTCCTCATTGCATAATTATATAAAAGTGAGAGAACCAAAAATCATGGCCTTTAGCCAACCTTTACCCTCCTACATTCTTATAGCAAGTTCATTCAGAGTTGTGATTGAGTTATTATGATCCAAACTCTTCCTACTTTACTATAAGATTTCAGCCTTTTTCTTTTGAAACCTATGCAAAGAAACTTATTTAATTTGCCTTATTTATTTCATTACATTCTAAATATTTATTTGGTTGCTTAAAATGTCTTGCTGATATTGGTAAAAGTTTTTTAAATTCAGACAAATTTGGAACACAGAAAATTACAATATATCAGATGTAGCAAAGAATTTTATCCAAAGCCATAATTTGTAAAATCTTAGATTATGTTTAATCTAAACTTTAGCTAATGTCCATCTTTAATTGCTCTCTAAAACCAGATTCATAAGTGCAGTGGTACCACACCGAGGTATATGAACTGACCTGACCATCAATAAAACGAATGGATAGCTGTAAGTCTGTTTGTTGGGGTTTGTGTATCTGTTTGGCTTTACTGGGGGACGAAGTGGAACATCTCAAAGGAGCTGGAAAGGCTGGCAAAACAACATACAATACAATGAAAGCATTTCACCAAAGCACTGTGTCTTTGGTATGCACTACTGTAGCAATTTGCTATCATACAGAATTTTAACAAGGAGATACTTCTTAGATTGCAAGCACTTAAGAAAATCTTGAACTTTTCTTTGAACAACAGAGTGATATTGCTTTGATCAATAATTGCCGTAAGCTTTTCTATTTTATATCAGTTTTGTTTTCCATTGCGTTTGATTGTTAATTTGCACAGATAAATGCCCGTTGCCCTAGGATACTTTTGCAAATAAGCTGATAGTCTCAAAGGTTTTAATTATCCTGGTTAAACAAAAGTTACTATTACTCCTGCTACTTGATGGGAATTCTAATTAGTATCAAGTCTGTTTTGTTTTTCCTTTTGTGAACATATTTTAAAGATTAAGTTAAACTATGTTCTGTAAACTGAATCTTTATGATGTATCTTACTGACATTAAATCAGGTTTATAGGAGAGCTGATTTAAAAAGTTAGTAGAAATATTTTAGCTGCCTAGCAAGTTAGTGTACCTCAGTCTTGTGGCTCAGCAGGTACCATTAAATATGACAAATTTTCCAACACACAGTACACTTACAAAAGAATTACCATTAGTATACCTTGCCACAGAGTAGCTACAGTATCCTGAGGACTGCAGAACTTAGCCAATTATAAAAATTTTCTTGGCATTAATTTTCAGTTACGAAAACAATAAAAATGACAGCAGATAAACCGTGCCACCTCATTTAAACCTGTACTTATTATCCAGATGAGTAAAGGTGAGGAAATTGTTAAACATAACTAATGGTCATAGTACTATGGCTGTATTTCCTGGTGCGCATACTGCTCCACACAGAATTATTTTTGCATTTGAATATGATTTGAATTGCATGTGTTTTACTAAATATTAGTCATGCTGGTTAAATGAAGGGTCAAACTCCCGAATAACACAAATAGCTCTCCCGTGGAAACAGCAGGTGTGCCTTAGGTATCTAGGTTACCATATTAATGACAATTTTTTATATCATTATGACACACTTCCTATGCATAAAAGTTTAAATGAAATGTGTTAGAAGCTTACTTTGATGTAGTTCAAAATGCAAGCTAAAGAATGACAGATACTATAAAGAATTTAAGAATCCATTTGTACTTTGAGTTGCACTATTTTTCTTGTGCAGCAGCCTGTTTTCTTAGAAAAGAAGTAACTTGTATTTGGAAGGAATCTCCCCCCATCCTTAATAGAACACTAATAATGCAATACATCATTTTTATTAATCCTTTTGTTATGAGTGTAATGCCTTAGGTGGTGGACAAGGTAGATTTGTCACAGGAAAATGAGACTGTCTGCATTGGAAACACAGACTATTATTTTTGTTCTGGCTTTGCAATTACAATATAGACATCATGACAAGTCTGCTTGGGCTACCCACCATTCAACAAATGATACTTGAGATTCCATCCTTTCTCAATATGTACTTTCTTTTCCTGTTATTTCTTAGGTGCCACTGGCAAGGAACAGGCTGCAGAGCACTGCAGTCTGCTGTGCTGATTTGAAACCCAGCTCAAAACCTGATTTTTTTCCAAATATATGCAAAGAATCTGCATGGCAACCAGCAAGCAAATCACATGAATGATACAGCAGCTGTAAATGGACTCTATACAAATAGCAATCTACTGCCTCCCATACAAGCTATGCCAGAAAAACCCCATTTGCTGGTGAATGAATAATTACCCTCCAAACACAATATGGTTTAAGATTACTTGCTTCTATTGGTTTTAGAACATGTGAAAAATAGCACTTTAAATGGAGAGGGACTTCACTAATATTTGTTCTTATTTTCATCCTTTGTAATGCAGCATGCTGTACACTGGGCATATACATAGCACAAAGAATGTTTATATCACTGTCTAAACAAAAACAAGAAAAGAGAAAATTTGTTTTCTCTTGCCTGCTTTGCTTACAATTAGATATCTCAGAGACAGGCCTCTTAATCCTGAGCCTATTATCGAGCCATTACTAATTACTGTGTAATCAAAAGATTGCATATTATCTCTTAGTTCATATAAGCACTTACATTCTATTTTTCTTTAATTAAAAACTAAGAATTCAACTTACCTGGCAGGTGAAAGCACTTTCTTTAAAATGGGCTCAATCTCCTCCAGTGCAGTGTAGTACTTAATGAGTGCTGTGGTCTTAATGACTCCCCCACAGTAGACCTTTACATATACAGGGCCAGCAGGAAAGTCTTATAAAACACAAATTGGAACAGTAGCTGAAAGTATTTTACAGTTTAAGACCAGAGATCTCAGGGAATGAGTAAAAGAACAGGAAAATATTACAGGAAAAAGCACAGAGTTGATGAACTGGATTTGCATTTAACAGGTGATTCAGTGTAGTCAGTTTTTTATTCAAGTCTTTCAGTCTTAACATTACAAAGCTGACAAAAGAAAATATGTATCTGTAAATCTGTATAAAGCAAAGCTGCTGTACTGCTCCACATTAGCAAGGAGATGAAAACAGAACGCTTAAAATCCCCAAATTCCCTTCGTAGACTGATGACCTATAATCAGATCCCTTATGCCTACATATTAAGGAAAAGTTAATTTATTACAAATAGTGAAATTGCTATTCATTTTTTGAAACATTTTTCTTAATTGCAGTCAAGGTTCTCAGGGCTGGATTTGAGCTAGGCTGAAGAAATTGCAGTATAATTAATTCCATTTCAGTTGTTTACCTCTTAAAAGCAAAAGGAAAGAGGCATTCATAGTCTATTGCTTAAGTACGACTCGCTTTGTGCGGGCAGCATAAGCCTACTGTAAGAGCACATTTCCCAATTCATCAGTATTCACTGTGTCAGGCATTCTGCTGGACCACGCTAGCACAGTTTTCTTAAAATACTAACTCTGCCCACAAAACACTGACAAAAGGGACAACGCTGAAAATGGAGACGAGTAATAGGGCCAAAGTAAATAATCTAATAGGACATCATGATAAATCACTTAAATGGAAACTGACCAAATGCTTAAAAAAAACCCAGAACCACAAAACCCACAAAACAAATCAAACCAAAGCCAACAAAAGAACATTTTTATGAACATCAGATCAGCTGGACCAAAAAAGGACACTTCCAAATTTCCAACTTTTCCAGACTTTGAAAGGACATTAATGACATCATAATTTAATCAATTTATCATTAAGGACAAATGATATAAAAATTAAACTTGGGCTACAGCTCTCTGCAATTTTTTTTTCATTTACTGTTCATATTTTATTTCTTCATGCAATGAGAAACCTTCTTGTTATCAACAACATTCTCACAAACCAGTTTTAGAAGACTGTTTTAAGATCTGTGAACAAGGATTTCAGCTTTTGTTCTCTGAAATCCAGCTACAGATGAAAGCTGCCTGTTGGCTATTTACTTCTCAGACAGGTTGCTAAAAACAAACTCTCTGCATCATCACAGTAATAAAGACCTTTCAGGCCATATGTGACCATCAGCCCAGGACAGTATTCAGGATGAAAATCCCAGATTTATTTTGGTTGGAAAAGGTCTCTAAGATCATTGATCCCAACCTTTCACTGAACCACCACCTTGTCAACTAGACTTGCCACATCCAGTCGTTTCTTGAACATTTTCACAGATGGTGACTCCTCCACCTCCCTGGGCAGTCCATTCCAATGTCTATTCACACTTTCTATGACGAAATTCCTCCTAATGTCCAACCTAAACCTCCCTTGGCACAGCTTGAGGCTATGTCTTCTTGCCCTGTCATTGGCTACCCAGAAGAGACCAACTCCCACCTGGAAACAACCTTCAGATATTTGTAGAGAGCAATCAGGTCTCCCCTGAGCCTCCTTTTCTCCAGGCTTAACAAGCCCAGCTCCCTCAGCTGCTCCTCGTGTGACTTATTCTGTAGACCCTTCACCAGTTCTGTTGCCCTTCTCTGGACTCACTCCAGCACCTCAATGTCTTTCTTGCAGTGAGGGGCTCAGAACTGGACACGGGACTCGAGATGTGGCCTCACCAGTATTGAGTCACAGAAATCATCAGGTCATAGAATTACCCAAACGTAGCTCTGAGAAGCCACTGTGGAAAATTGTAGTTTATATGTATGTATTTCCTCCTATCTAATGTTCCACTGCAATCGTTTTAGACTAAAATATTATATGAGTTCCTTCGGGAATTCACAATATGCAATGCAGTAGCAAACTATACTCTGAATCCATAGGCAAAAAATTTTTTAATTCTTAACTCACATCAAAAAGGTTGAGACAGGTGTGGCCATTAAATCTGCACAGATCTCCCAAGAGAAACTGTTGTTAAATAAGTGAAACTGTTAGCACCTAGTTATGGATGGTGCAGTGGAAAAAGATCATTACAAACCTGCAAAGGTGAGTGATACAGAGAAATGGCATGATCATGAACAAAGAAAAGAAATTAATTCCTGCATCAGTAAGAATTATGGAGAAGAGTGTAACCAAATTTACTGCATTAAACATAAAATGAAACATTTTAATAATAGAGTAATAAGAAAAGAATATTAGCTTTGCATTTTATGGCAGTAATTTCAAAGAATGTTAATCTGTAACTAATCAATGATATTTTAAGAGTGCCACCTGCCATTTAACCACAGAAAACCAATCTAGGAGAACCTAGTTTCCCATAAATCACGAGGTCTTGCTTCTCTGCATTATTAATAAAAGTTCTGTGGGAAAAACCCATATATAGGAGACACCTACAAAATAGCAGGAAGTCAAACTACATATCAGAAAAAATGAAGGGAGTTGAAAATCAGTTTACTTAAAGGTAAGGAATACTTTTCTTACCTAAGGCTTTCACGTACTTGACCTTCTTATTCCAAGAGGCTGTCTGTGTCCTAATTCGTTGATTATCTGATATGAATTCAATTTCTAGAGTTTCATCATCTATTTCATCTTTCAACAGAATGAATATTTCACCAGGGTTCTATAAAATTAAAATGTGTTCCCATTAGTCCTTCAGAAAATTATACTGAAAGTTTAAAATTATGTTTAAAGTGTATTGAAAGAACTTTCCTTTACCAACAGCTTTATGCAAAAAAATCATACTACCAAAACATGATGCTATCTCTAAATAATAGATAATAATTAACTAAAAATATACCTTTTAGTATTTTACTGACATGACACAATTAATGTAGGATTTTAAATTCAGTTTACCTAACAATATTTTGAAACAGTGTTTTAAATGCATATGTGGGTGAATTGTTACATTTTCTAAGGCCACTCTATAGTCTAGAAAAATTACATCCATCCTAGTAAGAATCTAAAATAGTTTAGAGTCACTTAAACTCTTACAATGAGCTGACAGTAAAGAAAGATAGATGCAGCAGGTGATGTGACACAATACCCCTCTACTACCTCCTGAACCAGAGGGAAAGTTACTCCCTTAGAACTGTAGTGATCTCAACAATGAAATAATGTGTGTACACATTAGTCATCACTAAAAAACAGATAGCGAGCAAAACGGGTAACATTCCTTGTACACTGCAACCTCCATACCTGAGCATGGCCACTCACTTATACAAAGGGATTCAGTGATGGATTTTGTACTTCCTCTGTTTACACCATCACATACTCCTCACAGGAACTGATTAAAAACACATATGAACATTTATGTCCATTGAATATGCATGCAGATATGTGTATATCAATATTTCTGATTTAATTTAAAGACCCACTAGGTACATGCTTACACAAGCGCTCGTGTAATTCATGGTATGGGCACACACGCACGTACCCACACACCCATCATGGATTCTTGCCAATGATACTCCGTATCTCTCAAGAAGTGCCTGACTACGTACACCCTCTAAACTATAAGGCCCTCCTGACAGTAATACTTCTCCTCAAGCTGCCGAGTAAATCTAATAGAGCTAAAATACCTCAGAGGCTAGCTCCAAACTATTATTTGCAAATCTTTCGACTACAGTGCAGACGTGACACAAAGGCAAAATAAATCCCACTGTAGTGGGATGCACTATCATTTTGGCCCCTTAACAATTTTGAAAACAAACAGCAGATATCGTATGATAAGACTGCAGAAGGAAGAGGAAAAACATTGACTGTTATCCCAAAAATTTTAGCACCCAAAAATCTTACCTCACATGATACTCTTCCTGGAAGCACCAATATCGACTGCTCCTTAGTTTCCAAACTTTCTGAAAGTACCTCGTTTTTAGAACTGAAGTCTGTTGTTTCTGATGCTGCCCTGACATTTGACAAATTATTATCAGAGCTAGTCTGGTGATCTGAAATAAATAATGTGGAATGAGAACACTGTTAATAATCCAAAATCAACAAAACACGACAATGATGTGTTTTCCAATGTATTACTCATATGGCATTTGGAGTCACATTAAGGGCACCGCATGAAAGCCTGGAAAAATTCCTTTAACGTAAGTGTGATGAAGTGTCCCCCTTTGACAAAGAGTTTGCCTCTGAAGTTCTGATCCTGCAGCTTCAATTTACATGAACAGGCTCTGGTCATATGTTTGTCTTACTAAAATCAAAAGGGACACAGCCTTTAGACCAAAATCACTGTAACCAACCAGGTCACAGAGATCAGCCAGTTTTGTAGTCTCAGAAAAACAGATTCTCATACACTGGGACAAAATGGGACTTCTAACACTCTTCCTTTTCCCATATGAAAACAAATACATGCTGTATGTTTACATCATCTACCCACCTATCTGCAGGAAGGATTAACATTAGGGCAGTGATACCTGTGACCAGGTAATTGAGGCACAGATTTCCTCCACACTATTTGCCTTCATTAATGGATTGAAGGCATAAATTTTTTTAATTGGATAATCTGGGTTTGGAAATACTGTGCCAGTCATACAAGTAGCTTGCAATCACGTTCTTTTCTGTTTTGCTGTACCAGAAAAGGCTGAAGAGCCATTGTGAATCCTTCACCATATTTTAATCCTTCACAGAATTTTAATGATGAAATAGAACTGATGACTGCATCTGCAGAGCTCTGACTAAGCGTGTGTTTTAGCAAAGGTATTCTTCACACCTGCTACTTCTCAGCTGTATCATTACTACTCCTTTCCAGACACTCTATTACCCTGTATGAAACACTCTCGCCACCCATCTCAAAGGACTGCAGCAGCTCTTCATCATGCAAGATTACTCAGTATACTGCAGTCACCTAGTTAGATTATTGATATCATTGCACGCAACTCAGAGTTAAAACCTTGACTGGCTGATGAGAAAATATCCTAAGAGACATCCACAGTATCTTGTATTACTGTAAATTATGAAACACTCACAGTCAATTACATTCAAGGATACAACGAAATTTTCAGGCACATCTTTTCCTCTTAAATGGATGTAGAATATTAAAATAAATTAGTGATGGGCAGAATACAGAACAGTAGTAATTTGGCTTTGCTCAAACAGTACCACAGCCATTTTGAGTTTTTTGCAGAAGTGCCCAAGTGACTGAGGTACACAAACACAGTGCTCCTAAGTGGCACAGAAACCTTTCCAGTCAGTGTCAATATTGGAAATTTACAATTACTTTTCTCACTTGCTTGCCTTTATTCAGTTCATCTGATTCATACGCACCAGTTCATCTGATACAGAATGTTCTCTTTCCTTACCAATCCTGCCTTGCTTGGATTTTAATAAACTACTACTGTAGTAAATGTATCTGCTGAGTGAATTATGCCAGGGCATGCTATATCTGATGTAGAATTTTTTTTTTCTCCAGAAATGTGCTTTGTTTGTTAGAGAGATCTCAGAAAAAGGGGAAAAAATAATAACAGAAAAGAGAGTAACATTTTTTCCATGTTTCCTCAGGAAGCTAAAGTTTCTTTGAACATCTGAGGTAGGTGAGTTTGGTGATCACCACCAGCTAGTGAAATCTGCCCAGCTTGCTCCTGATTACACTCTCATGCCTTTAATGCAAAAAAATTCTGAATTTAAGCTGTGAATTCAGTGTAGGTTGGTAAAATTGCACTGAACCTATGTGTAGACATACCTTATGGAAGTATCATTAATTCTATTTGCTTTATTTTAAAAGTTAAATAGGCTACACTGAACAAAGGCTATTTTGATTCCAAATGAGAGCCTACACACAGTTCAGTGCAGTTTAACTAATTCAGTTCAAAATGTAAGTACATTAATTTCTCTGATTATCACTGTGAAGACGAGACTTTATTTATCACCGCCCTTCAGAAAAAGGAAGTCCTGAACCCTTGCTGAGGAAAACAGGTAGGACACTTTAGAGCACCCTTACAGGGTCTACTAGAAAGATGGAGAGGGACCTTTTACAAGGACATGTAGGGATAGGATAGGGGGGAATGGCTTCAGACTCAATGAGGGTGGGTTTATATTAGATACTAGCAAGAAATGCCTTACAGTGATGGTTCTGAGACACTTGAATAGGTTGCCCAGAGAAGCTGTGGATGCCTCATCCCTGGGAGTGTTCCAGGCCAGACTGGACGGGACTCTGAGTAACCTGGTCTAGTGAGAGGAGTTCCTGCCTATGGCCAGGGTTTTGGAACTAGGTGGTCCTTTCCAATACAAAGCACTCTATAGTTCTACAATACTGTATGCCCAGAGCACTTTGGGAATATTACGTGTTCACATTTCAAGTCACTCATAAACCTTACACTTAAGCACAGAGAATTCACTTCAGAAGATAACTCATATGAGGTGCATGCTGCTCCTGAAACTTTTTTTAGCCACTTTAGGCAAAGCAGTCTCACAGAGACAAGAAACCTTTCATTATCAGACTGACAAAGTGAAAGGAATAAATAACAAATCTGGTAGGCACTGGATTCTTAGATGTCAGCCATCTGTCAGGGATCGTTCTTCAAGGATCACGTACATGCATTCTAACCTATGTGAAGTTCATGACAACTTTATCTGTACAGTCTGCACTCTACTTATCAAAGATGGCAGTAGTCACTTTTACCTTTTAATGCCAATAATTCATCTACTGAGAACATCAATGCTAGTGCTAACAAGCTGGTTTAAATTAGGATAACACTTTTGTGCCCCATTAATTGCATTTTAATATTTTTATTATGCCTTGTGATATCTAAATACAGCATCAGAACTTCAACCCAGTCGCTACTGGGATAGCACAGCTATACCAATAATAGACAAATTATGAAAAAATGTGGCTTTTGCATCAAAGACTTGGATATTTAAGAGAATTAGTGATTCCCCTGCTGACTCTGAAAGCAGTTAGTAATTTATTAGCTAAAAACCATCAAGCAAGACCTCTTTCTTTCACTGAATGTCAGGTCTACCTGACAAACAATGAACTATGTACAACAGTCCAAGAACCACAGCGATCTACATTATCACTACTATATATTTAGTAACAAAACTTCAGAGCCAGCATCTCCAGCACTCAAATTCCTGCCAGAAGTTGCACACTATCTGTCCTAAAACATGAAACATAAGCAACCATACAAAATGTCTGTCAATGCTGAACAAGGAATACAACACCAGAGATTACACATGGCTTGTTAGCATTAAGTGAAACAATGTAGCTCATAAAAGTACAAATACTACATTAATGAAACTGTAGTAACACAAATGGAGCAATGTATATAGACAATATTTGTTTCTTATGGGCAGAAAGTGGTATCAGATGTTCAAGTCTTTTGAATGCTTAAATGTTGGACATTTTCACTATGAATCCTCTTTACGTTCTTGTTTTTAACCTGAAAGCAATGGCTAGGGAGCTCCACCAATTGAGGAAGCTTTCAAAAAAATGATCATTTAACAAGAATTTACAACTGAGACTGAAGATCAGCTTAAAAGAAACAAAAAAGGAACATCATTATCATGCTGGAATTTCTAAGAGAGTGGATTTATTAAAGGGTATTTGTTGCTTGGTGAATGTGTTCTTTTAATGTTTTATATAATGGTGACCTATCTGTGAGGTTTTTAAAATGTAGCAGTAATTATTAAAATAATGGATGAATAAAACCAGACCCTTTCTTGTAGGATCAAAGTATAAGAAATTATTAACTATATCTAATGATGCTTAGACAACACTAAGAGTTAGAAACTAAAAAGAAAGGAAAAAATCTGTGATAATCTTCCCTTGAGTAATCAGGGCAGTACTACTGGGAATTATCATCTATTACAGAGGGTAATGCTTCATTTCCGTCAGGTTACTTTTGTTGGCTTACTTTGACAAATATCTACTGCTGATGGTCACACTGAAAGGACTGATATTAAATTTAAGTTCATTTTAAATAGTAAAATATTACACACATTTACTGTAACAGCTATTTACTTAATTGGGGACAGTGCTGGTGTTTTCAATTTCACTTCAATATTCTCTCCTAATTCATATAACTTCAATACTTCAACTTGGTATATTTTGGAACACATTATTGCTTTCAATTTAACATTTTAAACTAAATTTATTACATGACTTTGAAACTGCATTCCTTTACATAAATTGCGAAACTTTAATAAAGCCTCTCTAGTCTCCTGTGTATTCAACAAGTAATGCTTCACCATGGCTTCTAAGCAACTTTCCTGCCACGTCCAATCTTCCCCTGCCCCCCCCAAAGTCTAACACTTCAAATACATTCTTTAGCTGTCCTTATTGCAGCCTACATGAGAATTATAAGTATTCCCTGTCTTTGTTTACTTGGTACTTGCTACATGTTTTGAGTCAACAATGTATGTGACAGATTTAGGGCATTAAAAATAGCAGAAAACAAACTTATGAAAGATTTATGTGTTTTCTAAGGTTACCCATGGAATGAATCTCTCCATCAAAATTAAGCAGGTTTTACAAAAGCAAAATGCCTGCCAGCTTCCCAAATTTCAGTTCTTCCTCAAGACTTGCTAAAGCAATGCTAGCTGAAGAACTGAAACAGTGTTACAGAAGAGGTCCTCAAGTAGCCCTAGATCACACACCATACAAGGGCATGAGAAATACGGGCAAATTAGGTTAAGCAGGTGACAAGAAATGGAAGGGTAAATTAGCACGTGCGGCCAACTTGCCACGTGAAAGAGCGGATAGGGTGTTCCAGTGTCAAAGATTAAAAGAAAGAGGATTACAGCAGATCATTTAAGTGCAGGAGTCACCCCATCTTATATGGTAGGCCCACTGTCCAGCACCACATGAGGTAAAAGTAGGGGTGGCCCCACTGGGTTCTGTGAGGTAAACTGAAAAGGTTCTCATGCATAAGTGACTTCCTTGCAATTCAAAAGCCTAAAGGCAAACACGTGTGAGTGCCCTGAGGAAATGGGGATTAAAGTAGTGCCATAGAGAAAATGCAAAGTAACCTTCCGTAATGCGGAAAAAAATCAGGAAAAAAGATGTATGCACATCATATTCTTCCCGCAATACACCATACGTTTATCACAGACATTTATGAAAGATAATTCTGCTAAAGTATGGGTATTTGTAAGTGCTGTATGAACTCAGCAGAGAATGCAGCAGAGTGGGATTGAAAGGGAGCCTCTAATTGCACAAATTGCTCTATAAATTACCTGAGAAAGGCTGTGAGAAACAGGAAGGGAGAAAACATCCACCACACTGGGCTTCATTCAATGGGCCTCTTTTCCTCACATGAACATGGGATTTACGCATTTTTACCATAAGCACTTTCTAAGATACAATTTCAAAGCAAATCCCCTTTTCTGCTCTGCTGAAATCTGATGGTGAGAAAAGGCTTAGGAATGAAAAGGCTTCCAAAACCATGTAAAATTATTAATACATACATAAACATATAAACATCATATTTAAGTCTTAATTTCTTTCATTTGTTTTCTATCACATATAAATTCCAGACCAAGATAAATATATTAATTATTGAATAAGCTTTAAATAATGCTTCTCTCTATGCTGAACCATCTATCTTTTGCAAATACACCGACAGCTATCTTTTTTTTTCTCAAAAGCATTCTCAGTCCGAGTTTCTTCTGCATGGCTGAGTTCTTCTGTCAAAAACAGTATCTTTCTGTAAGTTGGCCTATTTTGCCCATGTCTCCAAAATACTTCTATTACTTTATTTATGGTGTACAATTTTTCTTGTGAATAAGCATCAAATTGACACTTCCTTTAAAAGCTATGAAAAATAGTTTTTCCTTTTCTGAATATTTGGAGTTGGTGTTTATGTTATCTTAGTAACCAATGGTGCTGCAGCTTTCATTCACATCTATTTCCCTCTCATAACAGCAATCCCTGAAACCCCCCACATCTGTTCTTTTATGAATTACTATACACATGTAGGCAAAGATTGATTCGCTGTGATGGTACATGCCCACCTCTTCTTTTATTATTGTGTATGTTTTTGTATGCAACAATTTATCACTCTGATATAATTGTAGCCTAATGGAGTCATCACGAAAGCATCTAAAGAGAACATAGAAGTCTTACTATGTGTAGCCTTATTGAATCTGATAGTAAAAGCAAAAGATCCTGCCTTCAAGTAATCCCCAAAGCTGCAAAACACTATTTACCTTGAGTTTATCAATAATCTTTAGGAAATAACTTGGATGGAGCTGTAGGCATGTCTTTATATCCAAAACTATAACAATTAACTGGTTCCTAGGTGGTCTGTGGTTTGGAAGGAAGATTTGACTTGGTGCTTTGGCTAGGATACATATATTTAGAGGCTTTTTGGGACTAATTTTATCTTTTACTGTCTATCAATTCATGTTACTATTTTCACTGCAATCAAATCCATGACTTTCAGTTTCAGCAGCAGCACTAGGAACATGACTACTCTGATGAGCTATAGACACACAGAAGGACTGTCCCAAAGAGTTTCTAAGTATTAGGCACATGGATTCATTTGGAAACAGTTACTACCTGCCTGAGGTCATTTGGGTGCTGAGCAGAACTGTTGATGGAGCCCAAGCCTGTTATTTCCAGTTTCTACATTCTGCATGCTTCTCCAGGGAGAAGCAAACTGAAGTCTGGCCCTCTGTATGCACCAGCAGTTCTCAGTTATTAAAGCCTAATGTTTTATTAAAGAGTCCTTCAATCCACTTCAGAGTTGCTGGAGCTCTACACTTCGGCATTTTTGTTCCATTTCTCTGTGGTATCAGCACACACATTTCTCACCTCTGTTTCAGTGAAGGATTATACAGCACTAAGCATTGCCCAAAATCTGAGACGTGCTGCTGCAACTTAGACAGGCTGTCCTCCTGCTGCTGACTCAAAGTACCTCTGAAGACAAAAGTACCAATAGCAGAGGCAATTCAGAGTTGTAAGCAGACCTCAAAAACTTGTTAGCCTGATAAAAGAGGCCTGGAACTTCCATATTATTCCAAAGGGGCTAGCTGCAGCTGCCTAGTGGCTCTATTCTATCTAAACTACAATTCTAGCCTCTCCTAAGTGGCTTGGCTCAAACTGCACACTGTGCTTGGACACAGTAGTGGCACGTGGTTACATTTTGAAATACATACATATAAAAGAACATGGCTAGAGAGGAGTGTCTGAGAACCAAGCTGTACCTCAGGGAGGCACAAACTCAGATTTCAAGCTGAATAAGGTTTAAGTTTATACAGGTATCACCCTCAAGGATGGAGGAAATTCCTCAAGGAATGAGTACACAAACTTTCCTCTCTTGGCCATGCCTGAAGACATTTTCTTGATGAAGAATATTCTTTAGAGTCACCAAGGGTCAAAAAATGACATGGCTGGAAGGTCATGAAGTTTAACATAATTTCAAGTCCTTTAGCAACAGCACTGGGAGAGGGGAGAGACTGGCATTCTCGGCCTTCCTGCTACTCAAAGTACAGGTTACATATCCAAAATAATATCAAAACATGTACTGACACAAGACTACGTACTCCACCTTATAGCATCCCTTAAATCAATCGGTAAGAGAAGCTGGCTTGGACTGCAGCAGGGCATTTACCAAATATTGTATCTTAGTCTGAGTATGACAGCAGAGCTTCAATACGTGCACAGGGCTCTTATCAATGCCTGGATTAAATTTATGATGCTGTTTTGGATCTGTACAGCTCTCAATTACATGGGATTTGTCTGCCTAAGAGATCTCCCTGTGCCGTGCTGCCACAGTTGCTGTCGGCAGAAAAACTCACACCAGACACATTTGGAATTAAAGAAGGAAAAAAAAAAGTGAGTTGTCAGCAAGACTGACTCACCTGGGGACAGGGTGCTTTGCAATTTACTCCCACCTTTAGTTTGAAATAGCTAAAATCTATTGACCCTTAAAGCGGGCTAAAAGGTACACTGCATTCTCAGGAACACAATTAAGACGGATATTTTTAGACACATCTGAAAACTACACTTGCTTTCTAACCCCTGCTTATTTTCCCCTTGTTAAAAAGTAATCTGAGGTCTTCAAGACAACATCCTTTAATCCAACATAATGGACACATTTTATTAAAACAGGACTTTAGATAGCATTATAGGAAAAGAATACTATAGCAGAAGCACTCCCATGGCTCTCTATCTGCAGAAGGGATGCCATCTATTCTGCTAAAAACTGCTGGCCTTTCTCCAGTTCTGTTTTGGTAAAGGGTACAGGTAACACAGTATACACATACATCTTAGTTTGATGAGATCTCTGAGCAGGACCAAAAGATGTCTGCTGTTAATAGGCAGACAGCCATTACCTTTTAAAATCACCTTTTGTGCTCCACTTGCCCACCCCTAATTGCTTCAGTTAATTACTGCTCGGATACAAGCTTTAATGACAAATGTTAAAAAAGACAAAGCTGTTTCACAGAAAGGGAAAAGCTTTTTTTTCCTAAAGCTGCATATCACCTAATAGGTACCTAAATCTATTTTGCAGGTAAAATAATGAATACCAATTCCCAAATAATGCATTCATAATTTATCTGTGTGGTTACAAGGCTGTATACCCAGATCCTAGTAAGATTGTTTCCCTTTTCTACCTTAGTACAAATTAAAAATAATGACTCTTTGAGGAACAGAAAATTTCCTGAGGAACCACAAGGGAATTTCTCAAAATACAGCTCCCTAGTATTAAAAACAAGTCTTCCTTTCTTATATAGAAACCAGAGATAAAGTAAACACATAACAACATCTGTGACTGGCTAAAGAGCTGACTTGTTCAGTTAGCACGTACAGGACTGAGTCCTCATACAGGCATATCATGGTCATTAGCATTCCACAACTGGATCTTTTCCCTCACTCAATAGCAAATCAATAGTTTTCGCATCTGCTTGTAGCTTATATTTCCCCGAAGGATCTCAGTGATCATATTGTTTTTCCATTTTCCAGTGTACTGTCTGACCTTTTCCCTCAAGGCCTTGCACAATTCCCTTTAGTCAATCACTTCTTATTGATTGTTAGCGCCTGCTCATTCCCCACCTATCTCTGCTTTAATGGATATGGGGGGAGAGGGGGTTGTGATTTTTTTAATATTTCCTGTCATCTACTCACTGCTCTTTCCACCCTTATTGCTTTAGATTATTCATTTAGATTTATACTTCTGTTCAACTTTCATTCCGGCTCAAGCTTAAATTTCATCTTCTCTCAGCTCATCCCTTCTTTTGTACAATGCCTTTATATACAAAACAAATTTCTGCTTTCAGCATGCCACTCTCCACTTAAGACCTCACATAAAGTGTCATTCTTCTGTGAATGTATAAGGTCTAGCAAAAACCCTTTCTTGGTTTATAATTTTTCCTGACACTTCTGTTTTGTATCTTTCACACAATTTAGCACTGAATACACTTTCTTCTTTCTAGGAAGAAGCAGAGAGAAGAGAGTCCCTGGAAACATTTTTTCACAATTCATCCAAAGTCAAATCCTTTCTGCTTACCTGGAGATTCACCTACTTTCTGCAGGGCACAAATGCTGGCTCATTTGCATCTGCTTTCTTACCTTTCTCAGCTTTGTAAAGACTGACACACTGAATCTTGGAAACTGCAATCATTTAATTTCTTGGGCTACTCTTCCCTCCAAAGTTCTGCAGCGGTATCAGATAACTGCTCTCTGTTGCATCACCACAAAAGGGACATTGACCACTTATTTCCTTACACTCATTTGGGAGTCAGTCTTAACTTCACATTTAGAATACAGTTCTTGGGAATCCCTAATTTCTAGTTGCCTCTTTCACTCATCACAGCAGTGGAAAATCTGCCTTATTTTATGAAATGCAAGGGGAATGTAACTCACCATCTGCAAAAACTGCCTCATAGATGCAAGGCAAAGAGTCTCCAGGATTTTCATTCTGTGGCTTACCTAGGAAAAAAGAATAATTATTTAATGGTATCCACTTGGAAATATCTTTAACTGGTCATCAAGTCTGATGAAAGTGAAAATAGTCATCTTACTTGATTGCTTCACAGAAAGTTTAGTTAGCTCTAACCAAGAGCTTATCAACAAAAATCAAGGTGGGAAAAAATTCAGCAAAATAGAACAGAGTTAATGGACAAACAAATAGACAAACAATCTAACTCTCAGAAATAAGGTAATACCAGGTAACACTGATTTCCACTTTTTTTTAGATGAAAATCTGTATGTATTTTAAATGTAAGATAAAGCTATTTTAAAGTTATAGTTTTGCAGATAGGAAGAAAAAACCCCTAGAACAAATCCAAGGGCTAGTGGAGAGGAACAAGCCTAGAGAGATCTTTAGATGGAGTTATATTTATCTCTTTTCAGTAAATGCTATGATTGTTTGGGTTTTTTTTCCAATTTACTCTGACTGGTAAAAAAGTGGACTTGAGGAAGAAGTTCTGCTGAAAGTCAATATGGCATGTAATGGGAGAGAGCAAATGGAAAAGGAATAGAATCATGTACAGTAAAGGAGAAATGGAAAATGGATACAAGACGTTGCAATTTAGAAGACACGACAACTGTTCAGGGCTGTGTTTGACAATACAATAGATCTGGTAACAAACGGTATCACAGAATCATAGAGTGCTATGGGTTGGAGATGACCTTAAAGGCCATCTACCTCCAACTCTCCTGCCATGGGCAGGGACACTTTCCACTAGACCAGGCTGCTCAAGGCCCCACCCAACCTGGCCCTGAACATTCCCAGGGATCCACAGCTCCTCTGAGCAACCTTTTCCAATGCCTCACCATCCTCATTGTAAGGAATGTCTTACTTATGTCAAACCTCTACCTGCCCTCTCCCAGTTAAAAGCCATTCCTTCTAGTTCTATCCCAGACCCTTCCCTTCTCCAGGCTGAACAATCCCAACTCTCTCAGCCTTTCCACAGGAGAGGTGCTTCAGTACTCTGAGCATCTTCATGGCCTCCTCTGGACTCTCTCCAACAGGTCCATGTCGTTCTTATGTTGGGAGGCCCCAGATCAGGATGCAGCACTCCAGGTGGGGGCTCACCAGAGTGGGGTAAAGAGGCAGAATCACCTCCCTCCACCTGCTGGCCACAGTGGTTTTGATGCAGCCCAGGACATGGTTGGTTTTCTGGGCTGCAAGCACACATGTTGAGCTTCTCATCAACCAACACCTCCAAGTCCTTCTCAGGGCTGCATTCAATCCATTCTCCACCCAGTCTGCATTTGTGCTTGGGATCGCTCTAACCTTGCGCTTGGCCTTGCTGACTTTCCTGAGGTCTGTGTGAGCTCACCTCTCAAGCCTGCCAAGGTCCCTCTGGATGGCCTCCCTTCCCTCCAGCGTGTTGACTGCAGCACACAGCTTTCTGTCATCAGCAAATTTGCTAACGGTGCACTCAATCCCACTGTCCATGCCTACAACAAAGATGTTAAACAGTGCCCGTTCCAGTACAGGATCACTGAATGGATAAGGTTGGAAGGGACCAGAGTGGGTCATCCAACCTCCCTGCTCAAGCAGGGTCATCCTAGAGCACATTAGACAGGATTGTGTCCAGATAGCTCTTGAATATCTCCAGTAAAGGAGACTCCACAACCTCCCTGAGCAATCTGTTCCAGTGCTTGGTCACTTGAACAGTAATGAAGTTCTTCCTCACACTCCAGTGCATAAGTTTCTGCTGTTGCCTCTTCTTCTAGAGCCTCTTGCTCTGTCTGAGCACAGTTTGACTCCATCCTCTTGACACTTCAGATACTGACAGATATTCAAAAGATCCCCTCTCATTTGTTTCTTCTCCAGGCTGCAGCCTATCCTTGTAAGATACAGCAACAACATTTTCGGGACCAAGTTCTGGACCCACAACCATTTAAGTAAGTAAACAGAGACCTAGAGCAAAATTTGATTCTATTTTTCTAGTATGAACAGAAATAGGTGTTATACTTCATTTTTTCAGGGATATGTGTTACAATTTCTTTAGTCTGGTCTGTAAAACAACTCTTACTTAATCCTATTTCCAAAAAGTTGGGACTTACTTAACAGAAATACATCACGTTGAAATTACAAATAATAATTTTGTTATAACAACAGTTGTGTGCCAAAAAAACATGCAAAGGATGCATTTTCAGAGCTCTTCTCTAGATACCTTCCAATGATAACTTTTCAGTAACTGTGATTAGTAACCACAGTGCAAAACTCGGTGAAAGTCAATAATATATTAGATGAAGGACGTGGTAAGACTACAGATGGACACAAGCATTTTACAGTTCTACCTGCAAAAACATTTGCTGGAAATCTTAAATTATTTGTCATCTTTAGAAATAGCCTCACAACTTCAACTAAATACTGACTGACGACTGGGTCAAAAGCAAGACATAAATTTGGATGATGTCCATTTCAAACCTTGAAAGAGCAGACTGAAAATGACAAATCCATTAATTTAAAAAATAATACAAAAAAACCTAAATAAGCAACAGTAAAGTCACAGTATACTAAATTAGTACATGCCATTGCAGTAATGCTTATGTACTAGTCATTTGACTTTCATAATTAACAAACCTTTTAGGAGTTTGTCCTAAATGCTGCAGAAAAACATTCACTTCAAGATGTCAGTGCATTCACTTTTCCAGGTGTAAGCAGTTTTCATCCAATTAGTGTCAAAAATAAGCGGAAAAAACATCACATACGTGACACATACTTCAGAATCTAAGGGCATAGGTTACCATGACTAGCTAGACAGACTGAAACAGGAGCTGCTAAGAAACCTCCTAATAAATAAAGTCTTCTCTGGGTTTTGCAGGAATAAGAGAAGGAATAACAAAGAACTCAAACAGTTTTTACAGCAGGGGATGACAGCCTCAACATCCTATCTATGGTTGCCACCTCCAGGCAGCCACTTCAGTTTCCCTTCCAGTTTGAAATAGCCAGGATCTCATATGAGATGAAACAACTTAGTGACACTAACCAGATTTTGTTGACAGTCATTCCCTTTTCCAGCCCCCATCTCTGCACTGGCATCCCAACAATCATTCTGTGTGGAATGGAGAAACACAATATCTCAGGAAGATGTATTAATCTTTTAATTTTAGCAGTCCCTACAGAGCAATTCGAAGAGTCACTGGCAGGGCAAAATGGAAATGAAGGCTATACCGCAGTAAATAACAAAATGTCTCTTCCGCTCTTCTGGTTCTGATACAGTCAAACAGATTATTTACATTTTAATAAAAAAAAATTAGTTGGTATTTGAGGTGCTCTGCAATAAGCAGATGACCTCACTGCCTTAAAACACCAACAGTGGTATGCACTGTCTGAACATAAATACGTTGGGGAAGGACTAAAGAGAGACACAGTCTTGTGGGCTCATCTACTGCAATCTCCCCTGGCAGTGAACAAGGCCAGGATCACCTGCCTACTTTCCTCTATTTACTCAATCTTGCACGTTCACGGGAGAAATCTTTACAACCAAGACTTCGGTTCACACATACACACACACAAAACCACACAGCGTTCAGCATTCACAAACAAACAAAACCAAAAGTTTTAGTGACCTTGTTTCTTCTTTGACTTCAGTTTTTATTAGCACTTCAGCTTAATTTTCTCACAGACTCCAAGTCAGTGTCAAAATCTAGATGAAACAGCCATTGAAGCCAATCGTAAAGTTCACACTTAAATTAAGCAGGTTTAGCTGATCAGCACAAGTCTTGCTGATAGCTTAAGAAAATCCATCATCATTGGTTACTGGTATTTGAGTACCAACACGAAGAAAATTTTACAGGAGAACAAGCAAAGTAGTGGATTCAAAATGTGAAGCATTACTTCAGTATTCAGTGTTATACCCAAATTTCAATAAAATTGATGCCACTGTACCAGAAATTAATCAGGAAAGAGATACCATGAAAGCTATGGTAAAACTATAATGATTTTTTCTTTTTCTGTGACCAGAACAATGGAAATCAGCCCCATATTTGAAGTGGTCTGAAGATTTGCATGTGTTAAGCCCTATTTTAAACTCCCAGCCTGTTTGTCCTACATTTACTTACTAGAGAAAAACACCCAATGCTGGTATCTCATTACTCCACATGCAAAAGCACTTTTCTTAACATTACTCTTCTTGGTCATTAAAAGTATGTGCAGGTACATGGAATATTTTTTAGGTAAGCAATTAGAAATCAATGGCAGATTGCTGTCTCAGGTAAAAGCTACATTTTTGTTCTGAGATTTTTTCCTGGGGTGTTGAAGACTGTGGATAGCATTTTTTAATTGGGTTATGTTACTTTATGTACCTCTCACTTTTCAGTACAATAGCAGATAATGAATTTTGTAGAATTTTGTAGAAGGAAATTCTCTACGTATTTTGGGGGTGGGGAAAAAGGGAAAAATACCACTGCTTAGAGAAAAGTCTGGAAGTGAAAGCCGCAAGAGGTATTTTGTTGAGCTGTAAAAAATAAAACCTAATAAAACAGCAAGAAGACTAATGGATACTTATGACTCCTGAGCCCTATTGAGAAGTCCCACCAAAAAGTTTAATAAGCGTCAGCTCACTTTAAAAACAATGTCACAGAACATTATTTGTATTAGGTAAGACTTTTAGTTCTCTTTCTACATCATCAGTACCAAGGACAATTACAGGAGAAATTCAGGACATTGAAAGAACTAAGCTACCTACTTCCAGATGCAACTACTTATCTGTATCTACAAATCCCTTGCTTAAACACGTTTGCCTGAATTTGAAGTGTTTCAGGACTAAACAAAAAACATCAGCTTTGTCTAGTACCCCAGGGTATTGAATCAATACATTGAAAGTATGTCAATTTAATATAGAAGGGGGTACTCAGTTCAGGAGACCAAGGAGAAGCTGTGGAAAGAAACAGGAAAAGGAAAAGACAGATGCAAACAAAATATGTCTCTTGATTCTACTTTCAGCAACATGAGGGAATGCTGATAAAGAAAAGCCAGAATTCTAGAGTCACACTGGGCCATCTTAGATGTTAACAGAAAAATAAAATTTCTGATTGTTCTCCTCTTTCCCTGAGGATTACCTTCTTTTAGGACAATAGGCCCTTACACAAAATTCAAAACCAACTCTGAATTTCAATGTAGCATTTTCAAACAGTGAAATATCTTACGAACAAGTCCCGCTAAAGGAATCTTTTGACAACAACAAAAAATATCCTCTTCGTGCACAAGACGAATATAATAAAGTCTGTCACCATTTAGGAAATATATGTCAGAAGGCCCAGTTTCTATGTCTTAGTTCTCCCTTTATTCCTCCAAGAACATGTTCAAACAAGAATGACAAACTGTTCAGATTTTGTGTTTGAATCACATTACAGGGCAAACAAGCTCTCTGCTGAGTATAAAACCCCTTGCACTTTATTTAGTGCTACTCAGCATTTTAATTAGCATTGTCTTTTGCCTTGAATTTTTGGCATGTATACTACTTTAGAGCTAGAACGAAATTTTAACAGGTAAAGCCCTACCTGCTCCAGGAAGATGAAACTGGAACCATCTGGTAGGTGAAATAACTGGGGGGCCGTGAGACTGATTTTGCACTCTTTCCATCTCAAACAGATGTGCAAAGAGATAATGCAAAGAGAATAGTACTCAGGAAAGAAGAGACAACTGAAAACTTACTTTGCCTATGAACTTTCCCAAGAATGGAGAAATCTGTAGTGAGAGAGTAGTGATTACTAGCACCTAAGCTATGCCATTATTAAGACTCCCCAGAACTGTGAGGTAACAACCTAATTTAGCATCCATCTTCTAATGGTTGTTCTAACTGCTCACAAGCCACTCCTGAGCCCTGGCATCCCTGAGTCCTAGGACCTCAACAGCCCGCTATCCTAAGCGATTAACAGAATTTAGGTACAGTCCAAGACATCTGGTGGGAACATAATTAAAGCACACATTAAAGCCTCTCACCCTCAGAGAGGGAGTCTTTTTACATTAGAGAAGTGCTAATTTTTACATTAATGCTTCCTTGTAGTTTCTGTGGATGTGCAAATACATGAAACTGGTTAGTTTTAGTCCTTCCAGTACAGATTTATTACCTGGGTTGGTAAAAGTGGAAGAGAACTTCTCTTCTTACAGCTTTTATGTGTAACACAAGAAAACTTGTCATCCATGAAACTGGGTCTTAGTAATTATTTTTCAGTCTGTCAGATTTGTCTAAGGAGTTACATACACTGTCACATTAAGGAATTTTGAAACAGATGAAACATAAACCCATGGTTTTGTACAGATTCTGAGATTTATAGACTCAGGAAACAGAGAAATAAGTGTATGTCAGCTCTTCAGTCTGATTATGAAGTGGTGATGGGTCGTTCACAGTTGCCAGAGGCAGCTGCATCATCAAACCAAAACTGCTGAACCAAGCTGAAGAGAGATAATTTCTCCAGAAAATCTGAATTATCACTTTTTTCTCCTTCAAATGATTAAGAAAACTCTTCTAATAATCATACAAAGTTTTCATTTTTGTATTACCTGGTTGAATAATTCCAGGTAATAACAGTGATATATTCCTCAGGTTTCTGATCAGTGGAAATCTCTTTACTGCTTCCATCTAAGGTCAGTATCTCATAAAGAATCCTTGAATTCTCCAGCCCACAAAGCAGAATTACCACATTTTCTTGAGGTTATAGAATTTGTTCCAGAAAATAACATCTCTCTTGATCCAGGCAGTTAAGAAGTCCACATGAGAGTGTCAGGAATTTACATTTATAAGAGGGTAAACAGAATAGCTCCTGGTGCTTGAAAGTTGAAGTCTCTATATTGTAGAGTAAGATTCCTCCTTCCTTCACTATGTGTCCAAAGAGAGATTTTAAATACAGTGCCCACTCTTCTGCTTCTTGTTTATATATCACGAGGATATCCTTTGTATCTTCTAGAGAGAAGAAAACATTTTTAGAAAATAAATTCAAATGCATTTTGAATCCATTATAAATATCAGAAGACGTATCGTCAGTTTTCCCCCTATTAAAAATTTGAGGCACTGAAGAAATCACCTTCAGAAATCACCTTGAAATGACAACCATCTTATTTTTAAAACCAAGGTAAAAAGATTTTCCCCAGAAATACTGGAAAAAATAGCTCAGAATATTATACATTTAGAATAGCTTCAACTAGTATTTTAGAACACATACTGAAATTGCAATGTAGGAAGCAGAGCACATTCACACATTCTGCACACTCCTGGCGTCTTGACAACAGGTGATACTATTAAAAATTACACCCTTAGCTTTTAATGGCAGAAGTAAAGGAAAGTTTATTAAAGGCTTGACTGCATTTCTTTTCAGCTATTTGATTTTTATATACGAGAAAGAAAGCTTTATTTGTGTAAGAAAAGGGACTGAAATACAGTCTTAAGCTCTGCCAGGAGAGGTTTAGGTTGGATATTAGGAAGAAATTTTTTACAGAGAGAGTAACCAGACATTGCAATGGGCTGCCCAAGGGAGATGGTGCATTCACTGTCCCTGGTGATTTTTACGATGAGATTGGATGTGGCAGTCAGTGCCATGGTCTGGTAACCATGATGGGATTGGACCAAGGGTTGGACTTTATGATCTCAGAGGTCTTTTCTAACCCAGTTGATTCTATGATTCTACATCTAACACTGCACTTGATGAAAGAAAGGCTCTGGAACACACATCTCATAAAGCCTTAATTTAATAGGGTTTCCATATTTAGTTTGCCTTTTCTATCTAGGTACAGAGGAAAGAGTCATACTGCTGAGGAGACACTCACACGAGCAAGGTTTTCCATACTTCAGCTTAGTGCAATGCTTATTGAAGCAAGCAGGTAATGCTATCAAGTGACCTGTGAGAAACCAAATGCGGATTTCTCTTAAATTGTAAGCATGGGGGGTTTTTTCCCCTGCCACTGATCTGCATTCTATATTAAGAGTTGACTTCAACATTAAGCATAAATGTACGGCCTGCAACTTCCCCTAAATTGTATTAAAAGTTGAAATACCACTATTTTGAAATGCTTTCCTAACTGGAAATATGGAGTCAAAGTTTACGCTCTGAATAGCTATCATGTCCCCTATCAAAAATCTACTCCGTATACCTGTAACTTCTCCCTGTTGCACATTGGCTTTGCCTCCTGAAATTTTACTAAGATACATATATTTGAAAGCAGTTTACTTGAAAATTCAAGCCCACCAACACTCTGCTTTCAGAACAGTATTACTTCAGTCTGAAACAAAAAATTTCAGTCTAGCTTTAATGCAACACTAACCAATACTGAATACACGGTACCAATGCATAACTTTCATCTAGACTTTTTCCCCCATCATTATTTCCGTCTCTTACTGAATAATTCTTTGAAGTTACTGCACTTGGAATATAATGTGAGATTAATTTTGTTCCCTTGAAAGTTAATGTGATAGAAACTACCATACCCTGACAAAATTAAGCTGTGCTTCAACTGCTCCTACTCGGGACCTGTCTCAAAGGTAGAAATAAAATGTATTATTAGTTGAGCAATGAGAAACAGCAAGAGAATTTCTGCAGTCATCCATAACCTGAAAGGGTTCTTCTGACAAGCAAAACTATTCTGTAGTTATTGGTGTGTGGCTGCCCATGAAAGCACAACTCTTAAAACATGCCATCTGAAAGCCTCTTCGAAAAAACCTGCTGAATCTTTTGAGAACCAAGTGAGACAGGAACATCTTTGCAGACTACTGTGACCTAGAGGAATCAAGACATTGCATATATAAGGCAAAAAACTATGTCTTTTGTGACAACCATTATAAGATACAGTATGGAGCAGAGGCATTTGAAAAAAAGGCAAGTACATTAGAGAGTGAAAGGAAATCTCCAGAACTCTGCAATGCACCAAACACATCCAGAAGGCAAAGGAAACAAATCAAATATTGGGGGCCAATACCTACTCTTAAACAGGTACCTCAGTTTATGAACCTCACAATCTTGTAAAAGATAGTTTCTGCATGCTTAGAAATAAGCAAGAAGTACTTGGTAACACTCATCTTTGAGAATAACACTGCACAATTGTCAGATTATTCCTTGCCTTTTAAAGGCCTTGTAGGTTTGCAGAGGTTTGTAGATTATATGCTTTACTTCTAGATATCTGCATTTTACTACAGTTTCTAGAAACTCAGTATTAACATACTTTGTTTGACTTAAACAAGGCTGATTTCAATTACGGTTTAAAAATTGGCTCTACAATCCCACTGCCATAGGATGATTTGGTAAAAAAAAAAAAAAAAAAAAAAAAAAAAAAGTGACATTTGAAAACTAATGTTTACCCAAGTTTTAACTGAAAGATGGATCACCATCTTTCTCAGGATCATCCGGAATCTTATCCAGTTAGGGTACTGGAGCATAACAATGTCAACCCTAGCAAAAAAAGTAACCCATGTCTATTTATAATCCTCACTTGAATCACACTAGCCTTGGATACCTGCATGAAGAAAACTCCCTTTCAAATTGTTCTCCACCACTAGAGAAAGCATAAAATGCGTCCCTTTTATTTCTTTCTATCACAGCTGTCCTTACTTGGGGAAGGGAAGGTTGCTTTTTCTTCTTTTTTTTAAATCTGTAGTCTTAAAAGGAAAGACATCTGAGAAAGAAGTACATGAACTCTGTATATAATGAGTTACTGTCCATCAGCAAAAATAAGTACAAAGGAGAAGTGGAAAGGCATGTAATAGAAGTTCTTGCTCACTTTCTCATAATATATTGATGAAAAATGGTGGCAACATAAGTGACATGGAATGACATCCATTGCATCTTTAATTCTGTAAATAGTAGACTACACTCTCCAGGATTACCAGAAGTATTGTCTCATGCTAAAAACTTAACACACTGCTTGCCCTGATCACTTACAGTGATATAATAAGGAAGTATGGAAAAAGTTTCACTAGCACTTCAAACAACCCCTGCAATAGAACATCCAGAAACAAAGCGAGAACGTTTAATTCAGCACTAATCAGTGCCCTCAGCACACTGAACTCCCCCTCACCCATCCAGAAGGTGTCGATTTTCCCAGTCAGCACACCTCACACACATCCAGTAAATGTGTCTCTCAAAATTCAACTCTAGCCCTTGGTTGCTGGAATTCTGAAAGGCAAATCCCCTGAAGCAAGCCAAAATGCATTCATTGCAGGAAGGACAGCAGAAAGCACTTTAGAACTACTTGCAGATAATGGAAAATTGTTTTCAAAGCAGTCATGTTGCTTCTCTGAGACATTCCAGTAATGCAAATGAAAATTATAAAAGCCACTGGTAAACTTTAGAGTAAGATCAGAAAGCAGCAAAAATTGCTGCAGCACTGTGGCACACCTGTTTCAATTAAAGCAATTATCCTAAAACACAAGACATTCCTGCCACCACCATATCAGCCAGCTGAGTGGCTGCACTTCTATTTTCAGAGGCCTATTTAACTGGCATGTAATATTTTCACCATTTATGTGCTTTCTGTTGCTAATTGCTAAGTTGTATGCGAAAACACTTGGTCTATCTGTATAAAATCAACCCTTACATATTCATCCTTCTTAGTAAGCTTAGTAAGGTTTGGAGTAGGTAAAATGAGGTTCTGTAGAGAGGAACAATTTTTCTGCTAATGGTGTGAGTTTAGGGTTATCTTGTTGGTTTTCTATGTAAAGAAATTCCATTGACCTTCCCTACAGTGACAATGGGAACAGAGTGAAATCAGTTCCTGCAGTACCTCTGACTGCATGAACCTGGCACAGGTATGCTCCAATAATGGAGCATCAACAACTTCTCTGGGTAACCTATTTCAGTGTCTCACCTGCATTTCTTTAGGTTTTTAAAACCACTGTTTCCTTTGCCACAAGTCAGAACAGCATTGAGGGAGGACTTCAGAGATCCCATAATTTAAATGGCTTGATCTTCTCCTGCTTTTGCAGACTGATTTAAAATCCATTTTTAATGCATTTCATTTACTTGAGCAATCATCCAGAAACTCAAGGAAATGTGAGAAGCAGTTTTTATTTGGTGTACAACATGTGGAAGCTATGAGGCTGTAGAAGAAAGTATCCTCTAGTTTCAGCTCATTTCTTTTGTCCCTTTCTGACAAATACACAACAGCCAAAAAACTCCCAACGATAACAACAAAAAAACCCAAGACAAATCTCCCATCATTGTTGGACAACCACTTTATATTTTTGTTTTGATCTTTTTAACAGCATTCATCCTAATGATGCATACATAAGGAAGTAAATGAAGTAGAAAATCATTAAATAAATGCGTAGCTTCATAAAATGAGCAATGACAAAGGTAATAGTGAGTTAGAAAACAAAGCTAAATAAAACATACAGGAACAATCTCAGTGGAGGGCTGACTTCTCTATATTAAACTCACCTCTGCTTTCTCTCTACCACCTTAAGACAAAGATTCCAGAGATTATCCATATAACAAATTACATTATTTCTGTCCATCAGATAAAGAAAAGTTAGTTAAAGGAATGCCAACCTGTCTTCACACAATTCACCCACGGGGCTGCAAAATTGACTGCAATGCCCAAAATACTGCTACAGCTTGAATGAGATTCAAAAGACATTTTCCCGGTAAGCATATCTCCCCAGTAGATCTTCAACACATGGAATCATCTTTCCCCTCTGCCAAATAAGTTCTCAAATTAGTACCAGTCCCAAAATAAGAATAAATTGGAGAGTTATCCAGGTAACAATTTTGGGTCCCTCTCTAGCAGAGAGCCCTTGCAGAAAGATTTTGTGTAAGTAGTACTGCCTTTGACCACGTGGCATACGTCCGGGAAACAGACCAATCAGAAGTTCTGTATGTTCACTTTCTTCCAAACTGATTTACCACATCCAGTACTGGCTTTTTGCTACATTAGTGTAAAAACTTTTTCAGTCTACTAAGCAAAACAGATTATTTAAGGGAGAGCATGTACATTTTGGCAATTTAAATTTTACAGTGCTTCTCTGTGAAATAATTGTGGTGAGAGAAATAAAATGGTATATTTCACTTTTATAATATTTTAAGTATGGCTGTTTTCAACCCTTGATTTCTGATAAAAAGGACTAGCTTTTCACAGAAGTCTCTGAAATGTTACATCCAATGAATGAGTTATCACAATTTGAAAGAATAGTTTGGCATTTTTTATGATGTTATTTAAGGCATATTTTAAAGAACAGGTTGTGTACAAAATGAATATTATTCATTATTATACACATCATCCAAAACGAATAGTACAGACTTAACAGCATGTGGGAGTCCAAAAGTTATGGTATACACTATATACTTGCAAGCTAAAATACAAAAACATGGATTGCCATTTTAATGAATTCTATAAGCATCAGTGTTGAAATACAGGCTACTACTTTGCCAGTGAAACACAGCTGTTTTTAAACTCTTCTAGAAAACTCACTGACAATAGCTTGGCAAGAGCACCACAAGAACATTAAAATGAAACAGTCCTGAATGTACCCTGGAAGCAGAAAATTCTCCTGTTTCCAAACTGCTAAATGTAGGATCTGGCTTAAACTTCCACTGAAAATATTTTTTCTTCAATTCAAGCGTTGCAGACTCTCATTCAAGGCCAAATTAGATTTGTCCTCCTCTAAAATAGTTAGTCTTGAACAGAGAACAGAACTGATAAGGGAGAGAAACACATTTCGAAGTCTTAATTATAAGATTGCTATGTTACAAACCAGTTACAAAACCAGAACACATGTATGAGAACCTTAAAGTTTTGATTAAAAACACTGGCAAAATTTCCTTTGATAGTGCACAGCAAGAAGGCTTTGTTGATTACCTACAGCTATTCTGAGATACACTAGCTGGGGAATTAGCTTTCCATGTTTACAGCTAGGAACACTATAGCAACTGGAAAACTCAGTGAAATATATGGTAGTAGGCATCTGGGGGGGGGGAGTGGAGGAAAAAAGGTATATTGAGTTTCATGCATTTTTATTAGATTTTCTAGATACTGCGGAACATTCTTTCCAAGCAAGACTACTTCTATTATTTGATTTGATCTTTATTAAATTTTCTCATAATAACAGCCTAGCCTTAAAAAAATAAAAGCGTCAAAAGAATTTGAAATGCAAATTACCTTTAGATATTAAAAGTAAGATTAAGCTGCTAGAATTTACTTTCTGGGTATAGTTAAAACAACTTAGACACTGGTAAAGATGTTGTCATCTATCTGGTTTACTGAACAGCCTTGCTTTGTAGTAAATGTGAATTGAGACTCATAATCACATTGTTTATTTCAGTTCCTTCAAACAAATAAAATGCATTTGAAAAATAATCATCAGATGGTCATTTTTCAGAGGGCGCTTTTTTTTTTTTTCCCTTAAAATGCCCAGCTAAACTAAGTTTATACTGGGAAGAAGTTTTTCTGGAGAGACACAGTGTGCTTTTACACCAACAGATATATTGGTCACTTTCTTGGGATTTTTTATCCATCTGCTCAAGCACACACTCCCAGCCAGCACCACATGCTTCAGTCACCACTGAATTATGCGAATGCTATTGCAAACACTTCAAAAAAATCTTAGTAACAAAACCTTAGGGAAATCTCTACTTGATGAAGGAGTTTATACTGAATACTGCATATCTATCAGTTTCCCACTGTATTTCGTATTTTTTAAAGGAAAGAGAATCAAAGAAAGAAAATATTTGTGCTTTGTTGTTCATATGGTTTTGGTAATTTAAAAAATTGATTTATGTCACTCATGCATATTATAATCTCACAAAGAGCAATTGCCTAAGTCTTTTCAATCAAATAATTTTTAATAAATCAGAGGAACACCACCTTTGTGGTGTTCTGATAAAAGTACTGCTTGTTTTCATTTAGTGCCCACTACCACATCAGCATTAAACTGCTTTGAAGCCTGTACTGTATTTAGCCTTTCAGTTTTACAAAGGACACTAGCGTTACTTAACACGGAGTCTTTTATTTTCAGTCCTCAATGGCTCTAAATTGTCTGTGTTCAATTCATTCCAGTCATCCTATATCTTTTTCCTTTCAGCTACCTAAACAGTAAATGTTTCACGAATAAATGAAAATTATGAGTAACAAAAGGCTTCACTATGTGAAGATATGTTTAACATACATTATTAAATTTCATAAAAGTTTAATTCAGAAATGCTGTTTCATACATTGTTCTGTTTTTCTCAAAGCTTATAGAATTTTTAATATTTCATATTAGAAAATAAATAACGCTTACTCTTTCAATTGTACCTCTAATCTGACATATAAAAAAAGAAAAACAAATCTCCCACCACTTTTTATCAACTACAGTCAACAAACTTGAATTATTTATTCTTCACGAGTTAACATTCACCACACACAGAGAATAACAAAAAAATTTTATTATTTGGTTTTGGGTTGTTTTTTGTTTTGTTTTTTATTTGGAAGCACAGATAACAAACAGTGAGTAAAAATATGATTAGTTCATTACATTTTGATAGGAAAATAGCTCGCTAGAGCTAGCAGAGACAGAACCCGGCATGTCCCCAACAGTGAGAAACCTGGAGAGTAAAGTATGTTTAGGCACGAATTGAACCATGTGACAGCATTTCATTCAGGTTTGGCGGTGGAGGAGTGGGGTTGTTTATCTTCGACATTCTCTTTGTTTCTTGTAAGAAAATTCTTTTATGCATGTCTAGGGCAGGGCATCTAGGATTAGGTGTTAGCTCCTAGATCCAGCTGCACGATTCAGTTGCACCTCAACTTGGTGTCAGGGCAAAACTCAGACATCCAGGAATACCTCTCTTCTGATGTTTGTTTCAACAGAAAGGAAACACAAGGATGCAGGCTGGACAGAAACTGTGGTACACTCCAGCAGAAAGACCAGACACGGCCAGAAAAGTCACTTACGTGATGAAATCGATGTTTTCCTTGTGGTTTTAAGAGGTTTTGCTAAATAGAGAGAACAAGATGAAGAGCCTTGTAAGAATGCACTCTCATCCTTGCTTTCAAATGCCTCACCCCAAACTCATGTGCAAAATAAGGAAAATTCTAAAGCATGTACCACCAGGGCAAAGAGAAGAGAAAGAAATATGTGCAGGCCTTTCAGTATTTGAAGGGGACCTATAAGATGGATGGGGAAAAACTTTTTAGCAGGGCCTGTTGCAATAGGACAAGGGGTAATGGTTTTAAACTAAAAGAGGTTGATTTACGTTCGATATAAGGAAGAAGTCTTTACAATGAGGATGGTAAAACACTGGAGCAGTTTGCCCAGAGGAGTGGAGGATGTTACATCCCTGGAAACATTCAAGATCAGGTTGGATGGAGCTCTGAACAACCTGAACTAGCAGAGGATGTCTCTGCTCATTGCAGGGTGGTTGGACTAGATGGCCTTTAAATGTCCCTTCCAATGCAAACTATTCTATGACTCTAAGATTCTATGGACTTCAGAGGTACAATTTTCTTACAGACAAAAGAATTAAGAAATAAAGACATCTACTAAAACTTTATAGTTAAAAAGGTGAAAGAGATTTGTAATTTTTTTTTCTGCTATGAAAACCTGCCAGATTCATCAACTCACTGGGAGTAAGTTTACCAGTATGTACAGAGAGAAAACTGGAACTTAAAGGCATTGCATTTCAGCTTCACATTCTTACATGAATTCTCTACTTCTTAAACAGAAGCAACAGAACTTATGAAAATTCCCAATCCATTTTCTGAAGAACATTCTCAGGTATATATATATACACACTTTCATAAACGCAAGCACATCACACCACATGCAAGGGAAGCATCTAAAATGCCAACAGATCACCAGTGAAATTTTAACAAATTTTCAAACATTTTCTTTGGTTTGCTTTTCTTCTTTGATTTCCTGATTTTACTGTTGTATTTATCAATAATAACAGTGAAACACTGCAGAACGAATCTGTCCTTGATATGTAGATCTCAACTGTAGAAATAAAAAATCATGCAGCAGTACATCAAGACAGCTGGATATGCTAAAGAGCATTTCCAAAAAAACCCAGTACTCTTAGTATCTGTTTTGAGGAACCTACTACTGCATCAACCATTGGGAACATGGAACATATGCTTGTACAAACATCTCATTTATCATCTCAGCATCCTCTAAGAACTTCTCTAGAGAGGAAAGTTAAGCCCTGCATTGCACAAGCCAAACCACCACTGTGTCCAAATTCTGCACAAATGATCAAAAAGATTGCCAAAAAAAAAATGTTGAATAGGCTTTGCAATTCTTTTTCTTTCAAATTAAAAGCAAAGAAATGGAAGTTTGCTTTCCTTTTCTAACAGCGATATACATTACTATGTACTTCAGAACTTGAATGCTCTGAATCAATGCTCAGATGGCATACTACTAAAACACTGCTCTTTGACGAGTGTTTATTGAGTAATTGAGTTTCATGAATACTGATACTTCAAATATGTTATACTCAGGCAGCAACTGTTTTTCCTACAGATATATTGAGAATTCTTATTTATCACAGAAGTGACTTTAAAATACTACTAGCAGGAATTATACTTACTGTTGGAAATTTGTTCTTAACAGTACGTAGTACTTGGCCATAATGAATCATTAGTTGGCAATTGGTCATATAAAAATGACTGCTCATCACCCCTAAGCTCACAAGAAGAAATGAACCCTAGCCACAGACTGCAGCTATTTATAAACACCTGTATAAAGTTTCAAGTCATTTACAGCTGTTAAGCATGTGGTCTGAATGCAAAAGGGTGCTTTCCAAACTCGGGAATACCTCTGCTTGCACTATCTCAATGTCAAACATGTGTAGGCCTTTTCTTATTTAACTGTACACAAAGACTCAGGAAAACTTTGAAAAACAAAGTAACGATGGGACTGCTAAGACCAGTTTGCTTTAACTGTCAGTCCTGCAATAGCATAAATTATACACTCTGGCTTAATACAAAGCCTTGGTTTCTTACTGTGCAGGGAGCCAATAAACACTAAATAATGATCAGTATCATCACATGAAATAGATCCCGGTTCAAAATTTAGATGTTGGTATTCATGAGTCCCTTCTTACCTTCATGGCAATTTCAGAAACTATTTAAAATATCATTCTGCACTTACTACTTTTGTTTAAATTTAGCAAATCCTAGTTGTTTATCACAGTTCACATAGTAACAGACTGATTGTAATTTATACAAAAGGTCAGGATAGCTTTATTTTTTTAATGATAGCCAGAAATGACTGGACCTCCCAGGAGGATATAATTATATCACAAGCTATTGCTGCTGTTTGCATTAGGGTACTTAAGCTTATTAGAGAAACTAAAACATTCTTTATTATCTACAAGCAAATAAAAGAGTATAGAAGCTGATCAAATGCTTAAGGATAAGCTTCAAGAGATGCACAAATAGGAAAACAGTCACACTGTGGTTTCTGACTCCCAGGACACTAACGTTCTTCTTTTCAGAAACTGAAAGCGCTGCATGCTTTCACCATTAATGTGACATCACCGATACAATTTTTCAAATGTGGGTGGTCAATTGCTTGTATGCAAACTTCAGTAATTGCTTCTTGCAGCAGAAGGGAGACGGGAGAGGATCTGCATAAGGCAAACGTCTTGTTAGGTTCAGCTGTTGAATATGAACAAGCAAACCAACACTTCCCAAGACATAGGTAGCTTTGTGTTAATTATAAGGTAGTTCTCACTCCTTTGATACTTAAATTACTAATATATTATTAGTAGTAATATTAATGCTCATATTATGAACATTTACTTACTGATCAATCTGCTTCAAAACTCCCCCATGAGACCCCTTAGATTTTTAATCAATTCATGGTCTGAGACCTTTTTTTTCCCCTAAAAGTGAAGCAGTTGAAAAATTTTTAAAGCTACTAAAATGCAAGCAATCCCTAATTCTTGAGAAAAAAAAATAAAATCCAGTATTACTTTTGTTTATTCACTGGCTAGATTCCCTCCCAGAACATGACAGGTAAACTTCGCCTCAGCAGCAGTTGGAGACACAGAAATAAATGTATGCAGTGTAAATAAAGAACACATAGTGAAAGATCTCAATGAAGATATTTACATTCAAGAGTGGGGAGAGGAGTAGTAACTCAAACACAGCACAGCAATTAAGTTATCCCATCAGTGCCTCCTGTCTCAAGTGAAAACAGATGTCATCAAGGATCATCAACATTACAGATGTTTTATCTCTACTAGCTACAGCATGTTTAATAGAATTTGCATAAAGAAGTTCATCTAGGCTAGGGTGTCCTACAAGGTACTGGCAAGTAACAAGCATGTCTCTCCCACCAAGAACGCCAAACAGCTTTCAAGTTTGAGTTAGACTAGGCCTTGGGCAATCCACCTCAAGCAACTTCGATAGCTCACAGCTAGCGTTCCATCAGGATAAAACAGACCTCTTTACACTGTAGAACGAGAGGTTTGGTGATGTGGCAAAACTGCAGGAGACAGGTTTACTCACTGAGGTTGCAGGTGGACGAGGCTTACTCAATACGTGAAAAAATGACAGAGACAAATGATGACAGCAGAAGGCCAGCTATCTTCTCTGCTGGCTGAGCCTACAGTTGTTCCCCTGCCAATGTGTGGAACCGGCTGCGAGCAGCTGGGAAACCAGCCATCCCTCTTTGGTGTTCTGACATATTTACTCAGCCATTACTCCAGCTATTTCACATGCATACTCAGGATTTGGCTGCCTTTATTCGCCAAAAGCCAGACTTGAAAGTGGATGTCCCCAGGTCACGCACAGTTGTATACTGTCATTGATACAGAATGATCACTAAGCAAGCTATCAGAACACAACTGACTGCTCGTATCTAGAGAATACCAGTTTGCCTAATAACTGGGATAGTACATGCATATTTAGCCATGCTATAAAATGTAGTTTTTGCTCATGTATGCGAGTTTTTTCCTTTAAAGAAGCCTACAACACTGCAAGTTAAGCCTAGATAGAAAATCCTACCTACCAAAAGCTAGATACTGGTAAAATAACCACACCCATTTTGCCATCAGCCTTACGTAGAAAGTAAAGCGGTACTGCGTTTTGATATTTTATCCACAACTAACTTATTATAAAACAGCTGGGAAAGTCCCTTTGCCTTTCTTCACTAGTGTTTTCGTCTGTATAATTAAAGTAGTAGGTAGAGATGGCTTGTGATGGTATGTCATTAGAATGCTGCACTTGATGATATCTAATATGGTTATTCTGATGTTATAAATTGATACAAAATATAAGGTACTTTGTAAAAAACCTGTCTTGACATCTGAAGTAGTGATTTTAAATGATGAAGCAGAACACCAGACAAAAGGATTGAATCACCTTTGCAGACTCAGACCTTCAGACTTCTCTTTCTTGATTCCTCATTCAGAAAATGAGGACAAAATATTGTCCCAACTAAAAGAATCACAAAAATAAAGCTGAGCTCCTTGCTGCAAGGAAGCAAAACCTCTGGTGCCTGCAAGTACATCTTTTATTTCCCCCTTACCGAGTGCCCAGCTTTGCAGGTACGGATTTGATTTGTGGTGTTGAGCCTTGCAAAGACATGTGAAGAAAATGGGATCGGTAAATACACAGTATTTCTGCGAATAAGGAAACGTGACAGGGAAGAATGTGCCCAGTGACAAGGAGGCACAAGTTTCTGGTTCAGATTAAGGATTGCCTCTGATTTACATGAGACCTTCACAAGTACTTTTATCTTTTCATAAAATTTTTCCATCAGTCAATTGGATAATGCGCCCCATTACTACCAAGGGAGTAACAAAATACACAGTAACAGTTTCGAGGCACACGGATAATGCAATAAACACCGATGAAAACATGAACAAGGAAATTAATATTCCCGTGAAAAGCATAGCACAGTTCCGCTGTACAGTACAGGCTGGAGCCCGCACTGAAAAGCCGAGAGGCTGGAAAAGGATGACCAATTTTTAACTAACAACAGCCTGCCCGCCCTCGCACCCCGCGCCGCCCCGCACCGACCTGCCGGGCCCATGCATGCGCCAGCGCCGCTCGTCCCTCGCCAGGAGACTGCTCTCCCGGCCGGAGGGCAATATCCCGGCCCGAGGGCGATGTCCCGGCCGGAGGGCAATATCCCGGCCCGAGGGCGATGTCCCGGCCGGAGGGCAATAGCCCGGCCGGTCGCCTCCCGCGGGATGGAAGCGCGGGGCCGGGGCCGGCCCCGGCTGCTGCCGCCCTTGAGGGCTCCGCCGGCCGCTCGGCCGCCGCCCACATCCCTCGCTGAACACGCACACCTGTGCACACCCCGGCATCGCCCCGCCAGCCGCGGTGGGACACCCCGGCCGCCCGAGCTGCTTCTGCAGGGAGGAAGCGAGGAGCGAGTGGAGCCTTCCCGGCTGCGCGGAGCGCCGGGTTGCGGTGTGGGACCCCCGCAGGTAGACCAGATCATCCTGTGTGGAAAAGCCCACCGAGGACAAAAGGCGCCAGGGGGGTATGCCCCAGACCATGGCACCCGATGGGAAGGTGTTCTGGCGTGGCATGGTTAGCTCCTCCACGTATATTTATTTTTTGGCGTGGCAGAGAGTAGTAAAATCAAAACCAAAAAAGGCGAGACAAGTGGCCTGTGAGAGAGTGCAAACACTTTAGCTCACTCCTGCTCTGGCTATCAAATTTAGTCAGGGGACATCGACCAACGTAGCATCTTTTGAGTTTGAAATAAAGGCCAGACCCACCGCAAGGACCCGGAGTTGCCCCATAAAATAGGACTACCGGAAAGCTGAAAGTAGCGCCTGAAATAAGTTACTTTCCAAAGGAAGCAAAGCTTTTCAGGGTGCAATTCAAGCATAGGTGTGCGCTTCCTGCCCATCTGAATTCCTGTGTTCACCTTCCCTACCTGAACTTTAATGCTTTTTGGCTGACTTTAGTAACATTTGTCAAAGATTTTAAGGATCTCAAAAGGTGAATTTGCTAAGTACCAGTTTCAGGAATGTGGGTGTCCAAAATCAAAAGACTCTGCCAGAACTGAAGGAAAGGTTGCAGAGTGAATTCAAGCACTATTAGAGAAAGGAAATCCATGTAGAGGCAGACTTTATAGATGTCTCAGTGTGACAAAACCTTCACAGTTTGCAATCAACCACAAACCACAAACGTGCAAGAGGCTGGACTTCAGAGAACTACTTCTGTAAAGGCTTTGCATGCTGCAGGGACCATGTCCAGCCAAAGTATGCAGAAAACTGAACCATCGTGAGCTGTTCCTATTTCTGTAATTATACAGGTAGATATTTTAGGGTTTTTTATTTGTTATGTTTTGGGGGTTTTTTCAGTTGCTTTTGCTAACGTATGGGTAGTATTGGTGAATTTCTGATTTGGCCTGACCTATCACATAGAGGAAATGTCTAGCTACATAGACACAGGGAAAATCCAAGCTAGATCCAATCACATCAGTCCACATGTGCATCAGGAAGAGCCTGGAATATCTCCTGTTGTCCCTTTCTTCTGTATTTTTTTCTGTTCAGGTTTCATTCACTGAAATACAGACATCTAGGTAATACCTCATTGCAGTACTTTATTTTTGGACACAATGGAACATAGCATTAAAAGGTCAATAGTCTTGAATTGTGTGCAGGATGAACATGAATGAGATATCATATAATGAAGGCTGGAATATGCCAAAGATAAAACATTTGGAAATACTTTATCTGACTATTTTTCCCTGGCAATAGGAATTGCTGCTTCTTGTAAGATGGGTTAGATAATGTGGTTGGATGTGGTTGGGATGATTTGGCAGTTGAACAGTGAGGATCTTCACTGTAGAAATAAGAATTCATAAAAAGAAAAGCAATGATTAAGAATAAATGTATTTAAATATAAAAATAACTAACATGGAACTTGGAACTCTGTCATTCCAGTACAAAACAAAACACAATTAGGAGGTTTTCCTGGGTGGTAGGATAAGGGACAAAATGGAATCGTGATAGGCCAATTATTTACATTTTGAGAGGAAAGAAAAGTAAGCCAACACTGTGAAAATGAGTCCTAAAAGGAATAATATAATTTGCTCTACTCAGATTTTAAACCAAGCAAGAGGAAGTCTTCTACTAGACATAGAAAAGCCTTCAGCAGAATTCAAAAGCAAGAAGCTCTGCTCCACATGGAGGCCCTGCTGAAGTGTTGGTATACGGGCATGGCATGCATGAAGGCTTGCAATGGTATGGGTGGAATGTGTGCTCTCATGCCCTGAGTGTGGTGCTAGGTGCAGGATGACATGGATACAGCTGGAAGGAGACCATCTGGGACAGGTTGCTGAGAAGATGAAGGACAGAGATGGAAGGTAATGCAGGAGCTGTGATATTAGACCACAGTTTAGGGGAGGCTAAAACTTGGTAAGGATTGTGGAGGTTTATAGGACTGCTTGGTGTAATGCAGGTGGTTTGTTTTGGCACGTGCACTTTCTCCTCTGCCTGCTGATGGTTAGGCTGAGTCTGCTGGGTCTGTGCTTTTAGTCAAACCCAACGGAGCCTTTTCTTCTGAGCTCAACTGGTGTGCACTTCAACATGGGTTTTCCCTGACTTATGGTGCTGCCAGCACAGCTTTTGAGACAGCGATACTGGCCTGTCCAGGACAACAGTGGGAACAACAGGGTTAATGATGAGCGTAGTGCTGGTCTCTGACTATTTGCAACTCAAGGCAGTATTAAGTATACCGAGGCCTACACTCAGCAGAATTACTTCTAAGAACAAAGCAGGTGAATTTTCTAACTGCAAGGTTATTGCCATCAATTTATACTGCTTCCTACACTAGCCAAATCACAAAGGTTTTCTCTGATGCAGTAATGTCTGCATGTGACTAGATATATTACTGCCAGTGCCAGCAGACTTCTAATGACAAATTAAGTTTGTTGTGAAGCCTGTCACTTTGAGGTCTTCTCTACAAATCTAGCAGAAGAATTAGCTTTCCCCAGTTCTTCAACCTCCTAATGACTGCACTTCGTATATATAACACAGCCCAGAAAATTGTAATTCATGCTGGAGGTGTAAGAACACTCACTGTTTCTAGGCAAGGAAAAACTAGTTAAATTATTAAGCAACTTCAGCGCTTGTCATGAAGCAGGGCTATATCAGAGGGAAAACAAACAAAAAAATTCATGTTAAATCATGAAAAACATGTATTGGTAATGATGCCAGTATTGGGTTTAAGTTGTCTGTCTGTCCTCAGTATGAATTTCAGCTTCAATTTTAATAAATTTACTTCAGGTATAATCTTACCTTCAAACCTCTTAGATTCATAACACTAATTTGGGGATAATTATATGCTTCTGAAATGCGTTTTAGGTTTGGATTCTCACTGATCTTGTCAAAACTAATTTCTTGCTAATACTGCTTTTGTTTTTCGCTTGGTGAATATATCACTATTGTTGAGATAGTGGCTTCTCGTTTGAGTGTAATTAATATTCTATGCATTGCCAGTACAGTTTCCTACACATATGACAGGTTTGTTTCCTACAGCTCCGCTAAAATTTGAACAAATTTTTGTCTGTTAAACAGCTTGAAGTCTTTGTGAAAGGTTTATTCACTGTACACTGCTAACTCTTAACCTTACTTGCAGCTTTCGTTGTAAAATCCACACATAGAATTGCTAGGTTATACTGCAATACAGATAACATCACTATCAATGCCAACATAAGCAGTTGGAAGTATGGCATGTGAGATGATATTTTTAGTTTTTGTGTATTAGCAGAGACTTGCATGTAGTGGGTTCTTTGAGATTCGTGCTGTGTAGTCATATTAGTTTTTTCTGTCCGTGCACACGATATTGCATTTCGATATCCGATGTTACCACAGGAATTAACATGGATTTAGCTGAGCGTCCACTCTTCTTGTCTAGTGGAAAACAGGAGAAACTAAGTACATGATACATTTATAAATACTGGTTAAATCTTATGAAGAGATATAAAACAATAAAGAGTGCCATTCAGTTTGTAAGATAACTTTCAGAAAGCAAGAAAATAGTGCTTGAGACCTTCCTTTTGTTACTTAAATTCCCACCTACTAAAATAAAAATAAAGCAGGTCTAGAATGGAGCATGATTCCAAAAGAAAATATTGCTGTACACAGTAGCACTGTCTGTTGAAGGAAAAATGGGTGAACTGAGACGAATCTAATGGCTTCTTTCTCTAGTACCATTATGATTAAATTGGCTAATGACACAGATGAAGCATAAGAGAATATAAAATAGGTGGCCTGGAATGTAAAAGCACCATCAGTATGTCATGAAAATTACTTGTGTCACTCTGTAAGTTCAATCTTATATACATATAAAAATCTGTTTCCTCCCATAGCATCCTCAGTGGTCACAACAGAGTCTTATGTAGTTTTGAAGACATTTCAGATACATTATATACCTGTGTGGATTTTTAAAAATTCTTTTACAGGCATAACAGAGAGCAGAAAGAAAATTCTTCCCTCCTTTCTCCCCCCTGCCCCCATCTTATGTATGGAATATAATTTCATGTACAGATACCTGTTACTTTGTTTTGTGTTTTGGTATGCATGCATAGGTCACATTAATCCTCAAGATTTTGTTTAACAAAAAATCTATTAATTGGGTTACCATATTTAAGCCTTCAGTGGTAACAAACTGAATTAATCATGTTGTGGTTAAAAACCAATTCAAATGCTGTTTTCAGCGTGAGAAAGTCAATGCCCCAATGTAATGCTATATAGCAAGACGACCTTTATTTGAAAATATGTATTGAGAACTGCATCACTGATAAATAACATGATGCAGTGCCAAACAGGATGTTTTTAAAAAGTAGATTGAATTGATTAAATAGACAACAGAATGGCTCATGGATTATAAGTAAAGCTTGGTCATAAACGAAAGCTTGATTTTCTTAATCATATGCAACATGCAAAGAAAGGAATTTTCAGGGAGAGAATAAATAGTTCTTGAAGTCAGTTCAGACCCCCAATACCAGTGTGTTTCTTTGCTTCACTGGAAGCAGCACTGGACGTATATGTGCTGGATTTGCTAGACCTAGATTAATCACTGTCTTTGGGTTGCATTCTTGGCTAGTGCAAGTCAGGTTTGTTCCCTCTTCACTCTCCTCAAGGTCCGTGGATACACCCTTCTGTGCATCATTCTTCTTTTTTTCTCATATTGTAATTTCCTTTTCAAATTAGCAAAATATCTGCCAGTATGTCTAGCAAAGTAGTGACTGCTTGAACCACACAGAAGTAATGCTTGTCTTGTCTCTAAAATTAATTGTTAAGAATGGTGTGGAAGATAAAGGAAGGCAACACTCGAATTGCGTTCTCGAATAATAACAGATGTCTAAATTGCAAACAGGGAAGGTATTTAAGATGACTTAATAGGATGGTAGCAACATGAGGAAATGTAAAACCAGTGAGGCTATTGACTGATGTGTGGGATTGCAAAGAGAAATATCCAATAATGAAACCAGAGCAAAGGTGATGTATAGTTCCCGACCAATAGTCAGCACTTGTTTCTTATTGATCACATGTGCCTGAGAGAACTGAGGTGATATAATTTGCTTCTTAGTACCTGTGTAACAGGTACTGTTACATTTGATTTGTGAGAGATTTGATTTCTGACATTTGATTTGTGGAGAACTCTTTGTTATTTTTCACAATGTAGTTATTGTAATGTAATGGTTTGTGAAAACAATGTTGATTTACAGCCTCTGCCTGTTACTTCAGTAATGCTCATACCTTTAACCATTGACCACAGAATTAATTTACTCCAAATTTTAGTCATTATTCTTCAAGTAAGAATTCCTTATCACATACAATTGAAGCTGTATAAAAAAACCCCCACAATATAATATCTATCAAGGAATATTTTCTAGTAGAACAAAGTTCAAGTACTTTGTGGTAGTTTTCAAGACAAGTTGTCAGGTGGCAAATGAATGATAAAGAACCTTTCACAGGAATGTTCTTACTCTCTTTTTAATTGGAGTTACTAAAAAATAGGTTGTAGAAAACACTTCAAAATGAACAGCTCGATCCTGTCAGAATAGAAGAAATAGACCACATGACCTAAGAGATTTTTGCTGCAATTACAGTCTAATTTGCCAATATTTTGCTTTTCAACTAATGAGAAAATCTAACAGTTCCTATTGCAGAAGTAATTTCAGCATACATTACATTGCCATTTGAGTGCAGATAACCACTTGCTAAGATACAGTTCTTTTTCATATTTACCTGAGCATGTGGTTTTGCAGGGCTTTTTTAAAGCTTTTTTTTTCCTTAGAATGGCTGAAAAATGCAATAAAGTAGATTTTTTTTTCTCTCAGCGTCTTTTTTCCTCTTACTGGCTTAAAAGATCTGAAGAAATTGAAGCCAGTCCTTCACAAAAGAACTGAAGAAAGGAGTGAGACAATTCAGACAGGAAACTGCAATTACCCATCCAGACTTAAAAGATTGGACTTGCTTGTAAGGAAACCTCAAAGTGGGGAAGGATTTGAGAGGAGGAATGATGCTAATGAATACACCTGGAGCAGTTCTTTAAAATATAGTCAAGAAAAACTTGTGAAGAAAAAGCTGGTGCGTAGCTGATGTTTTTATCCCAAAAAATCACTTGGTCTGGAGTCTGCAGAACACTCTGTTAGTGATGCTGTTGGTGTCTTTCCTAGAGTCATGGCACTGAGTTATACGGACAGAGCTGAATTTATGAGCTTTTACATGGGATTATTCTTAAAATGCAGTCACTGGCCTTGCCTGGAGCTAGAGGGTGTGCAGGATTTTGCTGGGATATCTGGCTGGCAGTGTTGATTCCATACTCCTGCCCATACGTTTACAATACCAGTATCGTGCATCCTGCACAAATGGCCAGCTAAGTAGTGCAGTGTTATGGAACTGAATGTGAGTTTCAGACAGAGTTTACGTCTAAAGAATTGTATAGGTGTAATGAAGCCTTTAAATGACTTTGTCTTGCAGGATTAAGGATGGCAAATCAGATATTAATTATTAATAAACTGAATGCTTTATTTAAATTGTTAATGATAAAAATTGGCTAAAAAATAAATTCAAAAAGATAATGCAAAATAGTAAAAATCAAAAGGACAAAGGTCAAAAGAACAAAAGGTTGTAATCAGAACTACTTACTACATAATATAACTAATATAGTGCACTTTTTATTAAATCAATAATATCAGAGGTAGCTTGTCAAGTAAAGATTGACCTTACTCACCCATAGCAAGGACCATAGGCAATCTCTTTTTCTCAGCCTCAAGGGTTATCCTTAAGGGGCGTCCCCACCCAAGGGAAGGATCATCATAAACCTTAGGAAGGAAAGCTGGAAATCTCCACCATGGAAAAGTGGGACCGGCCTTTTGCCGTATAGAGTGACTGACTGTCAGTCATATACATTTTTATGTTGCCTGCTCAGCAAAAGATGCTTTATTTCTGAAAGAGGTGTTAGTTGGTCTTTGGTTTCTGCTGCTTGACAGTTCCGACTCTCTCTTCCATCTCAGTGCCTGCTCATTTCTGCTGCTGTTCGGCTCAGTCAGGAAGTACCTTTCTTGGACTTCTTGTGGTAGGTGTGACTCAAGAAATTTTATTGAAGCTGGTCTCACCCTTCAACACCAAAACCAGCAGACTGTCCTTGCTCAATCCATCACCGTTAAATTGTAATTAATAGTCATCCTCTATTAAGTTCCTGGCCAACTCAGCAGCCAAACTACGTGCAGTTAAATAGACTAACCCTGTATTTTAAAATTGAGTTTTGTTGTCTTCAGGCCAAATCTTGTGTTCTGGATGTTTGATAGTGCTCTGCAGGCATTCAGACTTGCTCTTTTTACATCCTTCTGCCACCAAAAGGACTTGCACTGCATGTAGCTGTGGAGTAGTGAAAAAAAGTGCATGTTCCCGTACCAGTGGGGGCCATACATTAAATCCATCAGCAGTTCTGGTAGTTCATGTGGCACAAGTAAGTGGCAATAGACTGACATTTCTGGTATGTTTTCTCACCAACAAAGCAGCAGCTGTTCTGTCTCGTAAGCACAAACTTTTACAAGTTTATACCTCATTCTTCAATGGGCAGGAGCATTATGGCAGCAGCTGAGAGAAATTTTGACATAAACATACAGAGAGGAAAAAAAATCCAACCCAAATTTAGGAGGAAGAAACCTGGGGAGAGTGATTGTTTTGAATTCATATATTTTTGCACGCTCTGGGTTTTTTAAGGTCAAGGTCTCCCTATAGTGCTGCTTCTTTCTCCAGATGTTTGTACACCTACTCCAAGACAAAAATCACGTTCTTGCTGTGCTTTCTCCTACTCTCTCTCATTTAGTTGTTCCTTTCCTCGTTTCTGCTGCCAATGTATCCCAGGAGAGGCAAAGGACAGAGTTGTGACTATCATTCTAGGTCAAGGTCACCTCTGTACAGAGGATACCACTCATGGCCAAGGTCTCCAGTACTTAGGGAGCAGTCTTCCACTAAAAGGAATCTCAAGGGGAAGAAGGGCGGGAGTACATTAAGAGATTGCTGGAGGGCAACACAGAGCCTGGTGATGAAAAAGGAGAGCAAACACCAGCAAAGGAAAAATCTGCTTCTCTTAAAAACCCCTCCAGAGAGATAAAGCTTATCCAAGAAACTGGCAGAAAATGTGACTGCAAAAATTGTGTCTTTCTTCAGGGGGCAGAGGAGTAGGACAATTGTGTGGACAGAGACTCACAGTAGCTTTTAATCCTGTTCTCAGCAAGTCTTGAAATGGTGGTGTGGATCTTCTGTGGCAATGTCTACACAAAACTGCTTCCTCTGTGTCTCATCGAGGGGTAGATCTGGATTCTTCTTGCTCACTGTGAGTCACTGGCAAGCCTAACCAATCTGTATAGGTCAAGGGGGACACAAACCTTATAGGAATCTGTGTAGGTACATACCAGTCTCTTATGGGGCCTATATCTCCTCTAGAAGAAGGACTCAGCAGAAAGGGCAATGTCTGTTAAAGTTTACATTATCATACAGATGCTAACATTTTGGGTCACGTTGTGCTTCTTCCTGCCCTGTTACAATTTTTTCCTTCTAATCTTCAAAATGTTCTTTATGGGTGTTCTGGGTTTTCCCAGGCCCAGTTGGATGGGGCTTTGAGCAATTTGGTCTAGACTGGAAAAAGGTGATTTTTAAGTTCCCTTTCAACCGAAACCATTCCATGATTCCATGGTCTCATGAAGGAAGGTAAAGTATATGAATCTCATGGATTTATGTTTCTCTTCTAGGTTGTTTGCTTGTAGGTCATGTCGAACTGTTTTGTTTTGTTTTCTCCAAAATAATATTGCTCTGAGGAAATAAAATTCAGGTGATAACTTTAAATCCACATTTAAAAAACGATATTTTATATGTTCTTTCTGTGTGGGTTGATACTCCTTTTCTCACTTCGATGAAAGTTGTCTTGTGGATTCTGATCTTCTACTTCACTGTCTCACTACATATAAATCAACATACATCCAGATGCATCACAAGTATTAATTGGTTTATCATGTCTTGTCATGGAAAATATTTCTTATCTCAGTTGGACTAAACCTTTGTTTAGGCTGGAGTTTTTCAGTCCTTTAGGGGGGGGAAAAACGTCAGCAGTTTTTTAGGAGTGTAGAACATGGAAAAGGAGCAAGTCTGAAAAAAATGCAACTTGTACTGTAGTTAGTCCCACAACCACTCCAGCGCAGCTGCAGCAAAGCAAGTGTCAATGTGATTCATTTCCCCCTGTACTGAAAAGAGAGTTCAGATGGTTTGTCAGACTCCCGGACCTCCCAGAACCTTTCCAGCACTTGAGGACATTTGATTGTGCTGGCATCTTGTCTACATTGCTTTGCACATAAAAGTGGTATAACAAAGACTAATATATAATGGAGACCGACTTTCTTTGCACCATGTAGCCTGATATCGCTATTTTAGGCTTTGTGGCTTGATAGATAGGGGGAGAAAATACAGAATTTTTAGGCTTTTCAGCTTGTTGGAGAGCAGAAGAAAATATAGTATTGAAAGCAACTTTTAAGAGTTGCATATTTGGCATATACAGTGTGGGTTTTTTTATTTTCCTTTTTTAAAGTGCCCATAAGTAGGTGGGTGCTTGGAAAATAGGACAGCCTGATGAGAATGACTTTTAATATTAAACATGCTTTATAAGCAGTATATTTGCATAAACTTGTACTTCAAAAATTACTTTTTTGGTCCTCTATTTTATAGGGCTCTTTTGGTATATTACCATAATCAGTTTTTCTTGAGCTCAGCTTGGAAGCCCTGTATTGTTCAATAGTTTCCTTCCATTTTTATAAACTTCTTTTTCTCACATTATCTGTCCCTCTATGGGTAAATTAGCATGTATCCAAGAAGTAGCCTGACCGTTTTTAAAAACCCATCAGAAGAGATTGGGAGATGCTTAGTCAGTAATGCTTTTGCACCTTTAGCCTCTTGTAGCAAAGAGAGCCCAGTGGAACCTGGCATTTTTGAGAGCTATAAAGCTCTGGGTAGCATTGTTCCATTTTGGAGGGTACATAATAACATCTTAATATACTTTTTATTGGAAAAGAAAAGCAAGATAATTTTCTGTCTGAATATATAATGTATGAGTGACTGCTTTTGAGACACTGATACATAAATTATAGATAGCCTTTCAGATTCTGCACTATGTATTATTAATTAAAAACTGAAGATCTTCATCTACACCCTGATATCTAGGCCACTGGAGAACACATTATAGTGTTGGGGACTATATAACACAGGCAGAATGCTATAAAATGTTGTCTTTTTGTTGTTTATGGGTAGCATTTCAGTACACAAAATGGCCAGAACCTTCTCCTATTACAGCAGACAGTGGGTGTTTTGCTTTATGAAGAGGAAGTGTAGACAGGAGTGAAGCTGATGTTTTATTTTCCTTTGCACAAATGCACAAAATGAGAAAAAATATTTGTACCATGCTTTTCCTAAATGGTATAATTTCCCACATGGCACAGTGTGCTCTAGGAAATCTGTCTCTCTGTCCCTCACTCTCTCTTCCCATACTCTCTCTTTACAATAGATTTTAATATCATTTGATGGGTGTTGTATTTGCCTGTTAGAGTCTTTCTCAGTTACAGGTTTAGAGGGCAAATGATGAAGATGATCAAAATTGCCTGATATTCTTAATAGCTGAGTTTCTAAAGTAAAATCAAAGAAATAACAAAGCACGAATTCACAGCAAGCCAGAGTAACCAGCAATTCCTTTTAAATTAAAATGGAAAAGGCCTATCGTAGACAGTTGAAATGCTGGCTAGTGATTGTAGTTCTGTACTGAAGAGTGTACTTCGGGAGCGTCCATTGCTTGTTTCTTGTAAGCTGAGGATGATGTGCTATAGCCTTGGATTTGAATAAATAGCCTTGAATTAGTTGTGTAAGGCGAAATACAATGAAAGCTAATATCTGGCACATGTCTACATTCACAGATTTAACAGCAATCAGAATATGTCTGCTCAATTCTGCACTTAACTTGCTTTTTTTCACTAGTTTTACATGGAGAGCTACAGATGGTTGCGTGTTTGTTTACATTCAATGAATCAGTTGTAACTGCTACAGCAATACATGTTTATGTAGCTTTTCATTTTTACTGGCAGAATTGTTCATGATGGGATGGTTATACAGCTGGGCTATGAATCTTATGCAAAAGGCAGGCAATACAAATGAAGATAAATGCAAGATACAAAAACCAGACTAGTGCTGTAGCTTATTTACTGGGAACAGAGAAATCATTTGTTGAGGAATGGACCACCTTCAAAACCTGTACTGAGTTGAGGTGTTTATTGTCCCACAGACCAGATGCTGTCACAGCTTCTTAAGCAAGATTTCCAAAGACTCCAGGAGAATTATCAGAGCCAGACTCAACTCTCTGATGGGTGTACAGGGTAAGTTAGAATAAAAATTGATGCCTAATTATTTTACCCAGGGAGACTCATCTCAGGCAGTGAGAGTAACAACCATTTATTTTCTTTTAGTGATGGGACAGTAAAACAGGTGCTATCTGCTGATGATCCAAGCAATTTCCTGCCCATCACTGAGCACTCTTGTGCTTAGAATTAGCTGCCTTACTAAGGCCTTCCTTATATGCAGACATCTTGTTTATGAATGTCCAGCTACCAAATAGCCATCATGTGAATATTGGAATGAGTTCTTTTCTGTTGAATGATCTCTCTGCATTTCATTGCTGACTAAATGAAAATGGAAGAAAGGCGTTGGAGGAGAAAGTGTATGTGATTCTGTTGGACTGTACTGGTGTAGCTGCTGGAATTTATAGGTTGCTTATCTTCCTTTTCCTCAAAGAAGTTGCTGATCCTGCAGTGGCTGTTGTGGTTTATGCTGGTGGTGGTCTGCCCATGCAGTCAGCACAGTCAGAACAAGGTGATCACCCAGTAATGCTACTTCAGCTGACTTTCGACTTTGACCCACAAGGTACCCACGTTTAGCTGCTTGGCAGGGCTTGGCAACAGGAGGGCCATAACTAGGCAAAACCCCCAAGATTTCCAAAGCCTCCACAGACCAAGGACAATAGTTGTCTCCATCCCCCAGTACTTTCCTCCCCTCTGCATATCCTTCTTTACTGCTGCCTCCTTCCCACGCCTTCTAGAGAAATTGGTAGGTCATGACCTGCCAGTGTTGACCTACCCTGAGCGTTGCAGTGCATTGCAGCATGAAAAGTCAGAGCAAGCTGTAGTGGACCAGGGCATGAGCGCACGAGCAGCTCAGGGAAGAGGGCATGGCTTTGGCTACGCCAAAGTGCAAAAGGATGTGGCATTGCAGGGCAGAGAAAACCACTGAGCTTTTTCTATTTGCAGATTCTGGGAAGCCCATGTCACCAGAAGCTGTCCTTGTCATGCCCTGCGAGTAACCCTCAGAGGCACAGTGATTCAGAACTACACCACTGAGTCATAGTTCAGCAAAGTGACGTTCATTAAATACTTCTCATGCAGCTTCTAGCTGGAGTGGCATCAAGGTCAAAAATTATGCAGACCTGAAAAATTCATGGAAACATATTTGAAGTTACAGTACTTAGTAAAACAAACTTTGGAAGTGAGATTGAATCTGGCATATTGAACTTAGGACAAGACTTTAGACACAGACAATGCACGGTATCTGTCACCTTTATTTAAAAATTCTCATGCTAACTGCTATCAGGGACAATGTTCTGGACTGGATGTACAAAAAGTCAAACACAGGCTTACAGTTCTTTCCTGCTTCGTTGTGCTCCAGGGGACAACAGAAGTTAGTTTTTCTCCCTTATCAGTAACACATCACACCTTCTTTCGTTTCATATGTGCAGGAATACATACATACATACATTCTTGAAAGTAAGTGTGTTGTAGTGGAGCCGTATTTCTCACCCACCTACTTTAGTATCCTATAAGGAAACAACTTGTGCTCTTTTCAGTCTCATGTGCAGAGTTTTATGATGCATGTGCATATACAAACTCAAAGCATTCAGGTAATGCTGACTTTCCTATCAGGTTCCCATGCTTCAGAATAAATTGTTCTGTGCTTTCTGTTAGTATAGTGCAGTTCTGTGGGCCTTGCCTTTTAAATATACTGTTTCAAAACAGTTTTTTTGAAGTAACTGTTGTGGCAGCACGATGCTGAGTGGTGTGTGGGCTGTGTGAAAGTGGCTCAGAGATGTGAAACTCCAGCATCGTGGCTCATAGGGATTATTGGACGCCAAGCAAGTAATGCAATAAAAGCTACACAGTGAAGACAGTCAGTTGCTGGCTTTTATGATGTAGAAAAATAACAGTTGTTCCTCTGAGCCCTTTCACCAATTATGTTTGTGCAGAGTGGGGAAGATGAGACATGATGCTCAGCAACTGTGTGCAATATTGTATATTTGAAATCCTCAAAGCTAGAACCAGGATTTTATCATCAAAATTAGAACTACGGTGCACACTGAGGAGCCATGCTGTTTTTAAGAGAAAGAATAATAATTACTGTTGAGGTAGACAGCTTAGGTGGAAGCTATGGTGCAATATCTGTTTCCTGGGGTTAGACTAAAGCAATTAGAAATAAAAAATTTAGCTTAAAAAGCCAGGCAATAGTAAACCAAAAAACAATGGCATAGTTGTGTTCTAGACAGCTATTCTTTCTGGAATTTTGATGTACTTATTGATTATTCTGTTTCTCTACTTTTGAAACCGATGTAGTTAACCAAGCCCACTGGCAACAGTGGAAAGATCCTTGTTGGTGTTAGTGGATATGGGGTCAGTCCTTTAGACCTGTAGCTGGCTTTATATCCAGAAGGATGAAAAATTAAATGTCAAAATATAAACATGTATGTATAAAAATGCTTATCCACATACATATATGCATGTATACATATATATATATATATATATATACACACATGTACTCTTTTAAACAGTCCTGAAACAATTGTGTAGGATAAATGGTGTTTATAGAATAATGAGTTTAGTGGCAGCCATTTGTTATGCTTTAATTGCTATGCTGTTCATGAATAATTTGGTGCATTTCTTGTCAGCTGTACTCATGTCCCACCACACGTATTACCCATTTCATATCTGAACGCCTCATGTTCAGGTAATAACTCGAAAGCATTGTAGAGCCTTGTAACAGATTGTTTTCCTCCTATATCTTTGATTAAATAAAATCAAGGCTCAGAATTGAAGTACATTAGAGGTGTTTTGGTGTTTTAATTGAGCCCTTCTACGTAGTTTTACATATTTATTTTATTCCTTGTAAGATATCAACACCATGTACATAGATTTATGTATATCTGTGGATACTGCATAGATATGGTGTGCATACATGCACACAGGATATTTGGTTACATGTAGTGATTTTATGAGTCTCTTCTGTTTATCGTCTAAAAACTGAAGAGAAAAAAATTTTGGGTTAAGCAGTTAGAATTATGTATATGATAGATGATTATGTTTAAGTAGAGATCTAAAAATGAGAATATATGAATGCTATAAATATTGGCCATATTTTTAAATGAATAGACATAGCACTTCTTCCCACATTCAAAGCTGCCACTTTATATTTGGAAAGAAAAGTGATACCTTTATGAAGCACACACATGCATCTCCTTTGCTGAGTTACCTCCTTACTTAGTGAAACTGTATTGTCTCCACTTTCAGTTAAATTTAGGGTACAACTCCTATATTTTTTAAATACAGCAAACATGTTCCCATTATTAATATGTTGTAATGGAACAGCAAATGTTCCTATTAAAAAAACATTGCATCTCAGTTGGACATTCTTGTATAAGTACTGAAGATACATACAAATACAATTTGATATCAGAACACAGCAGTACACTGAAATACTTAGGTCACAAGTGGTATGAAGGGTTTAAACCTGAAGAGTTTTATCTCTCAAACTTTGAGAGTTCAAAACTCCAGTCTGAGTCTGGAGCTACTAGTATAATTTGTAGTGTGAAACTACTGCAGGCCTCAGGAGATAATCTGATTATTTAAACATTGCAGGTAACAAAAAATATTAAATTGAAGCTCCAAGTTATTAAGTTTTTAAATTAACTTATTGCCATTTTTCCTGTTTGAAAATTGTTGCTTTTTATTTAATGGATTACATGGCTGTAGCAAGGCAGGTGGGTACAAGGCACCGCTTATGTCGTGTGTTATGTGAGACACTGTGATACAACATTTCAGTGCAGGGGAGAGAACAGAAGGACTCTGTAAAACTGTGCAAAGAAGCATCTGGGTGAAGAGATATGAATGCCTCACTGCAAAGTGGCCATTATGTCAGATCCCAGATAGACAGCTTTGTGTTCACATGGTTTAGGACCATTAAAATACCTCCTTTACTGCCTTCTGAGTTCTATTATTACTTGGATTAGGAAAGTAGGAACTGAAGATACCACTGACTTGTCTGAGTCAAATCTTTTGATCTGAGCAATATAAGGCCTTCCAATGCAACAACTAAAATGGTCAGAGTTCTCTTTTTTTTCTGTGAAGTTTTTTAGTAACATGGCCACTTGAAATGACGATCAGAAGAGTCAGAAGGAAAAAGTATAAGAAATCCTTTGTACGGTGTTTGCCACCCCTCAAAGGCTCTGACTCCTGGATTGCTTTGGGTAAAACATGTCAGTGCTGCATCACCACCTCCAACAATGAAAACTGAAAATCATCAGAAAATCAGCCAGGCAGAGAGGAAACCCACAGCATGTGCCTGGCCTAAAATAATCACAGGAAACTTAAAATATACAAGAGCTGTGTGAGTCTTCCTAATTGCTTCCTAATCCTGGATGCTCTCAGAGGTAAGTCAGAACTGTACCATGTAGAAGCTTCAGTTTCTTTTCCAATGAAACCTGAAATTCTCAGGGACTATACTGACTGTAGTACTTGACCCATAAGAAAAAAATATCAAATACTACGAGCATTTTCCAGTAACAAAAAAAATGGCAATGTTGCAGAAGCAATTAAACTGAGGCTGTTCTAGTCACAGCACAAGGGATGTCCTGTAGTTAGGATGAGGCAATACTGAAATTTTTTTTCATTATAGAAGCTTCTCAGCTCTCTGTGCTGCTCATTCTGCCAACCCGTGATGTTGTAGGTGGTGAGAAATGAAAGAAATATGCTTGAAATTGTAGTTTCCTAACAGACTGAAACTCTTAACTGGCAAACTGGCCCAATCATAGCAGCTATTCCTTCAGAGAGGTGGAAACCTTTTAACTTTTTATGACCTGTGACAATTTTCCCAATTACCTGAGACATTTATAGTGTGAGATAACATTGGGAAAGATATATAAAGGATGTATAAAAATAGTGGAAGCAAGCACATTTTATGGTAGCCTACAAGTAGCTGGAGTAAAAGGTGCAAGTGAAGACACTTGACTGTAGGGTAGTTCTTTGATTCCCACTAATTGTCAGACCCAAGACATTTACCTTTTGACTTTTTCCATACATCCAGTGGTTACTGGATTGAGCAGAAATCAGAGCCTGGATGCAGGCCTCTAATGAGCTTAATTGCCCTCTGACATGCACACAGGGAGTACGTGGCCATCTCTTCACACTGCACTGTTGCAGTCAGCAACAGCAGTTGTATCAGCCCTCAAGCTGTAATTCAATAGGACAGCAGGCCCCTCTGGTCAGGTGTCAGAGGACACTAATAGTTTCACTGGTGGGTGTTGTGTAAACAGGTCAGACTCAAGGGGCAGACATCTCACATGCACATTGTCCTTTTTGTTTGCTCTTTTACCACTGCACATAGTTTCTGGTCAGTCTGATTACCTACAGTGTCCCCCCCCCCATCATTTGCTGTTACTGCCTTCCATTCTTCATCTCTTGCTCCCTTTTTCCGCTTCCTTTTTGATGTTTCTTCATTCCCGTGTTCTGCGGGAAAATACCGATTTTTTTGTAATGGCCAGTCTTCGCGAACCACCAATATTATTAGAGAGGTGTTTTTTTTATCTTTTTCCAATAAAGTCATCACAGGAAATTTCTAATTTGTTCTGAAAGAGCATTCCATAAATCTTACCACTTTCATAAACATCAACCTGGCGTTTCACAGGGTTGCTTGAGAAGAAATTACTGAATGCATTTAGAATGCTATGACTATAAATACAAGGTACTCAAAGGACAAATCTTCTTCAGAGAAGCATCCACTGACCAGTGGATGATGAAAGTTGTAAATTTATTATTAAGCCATGTACAGTTTTCTTATTTTTAGAAAATTAGAAGTGTTTTTTCATTCATAAAGACATATTTTGTAACAATATTAAATATTTGGAGAAATACAACTTCAGGGAGTCCATTGCTTTGTTTTTTATTCATTCTACCCATACTGTACCTATACAAAATGAGAGAATTCCTTTTCTGAAATCACTTCCACTGTAGGCATGTTAGGCCCTAGATAGAACAAAACCAGGAATACAGTGAAATTATTATCATAAATTATTATTTTCCTGTTTTGCTCATTTTATATGAAGCTGAAGTAGTTAGCTGTTATTGTCCCCTTTCTTACGTGATTACTCCTACTTTTTTCACTGTTTTCATTCACTTTGAATAGCTTCCTCTCTTTTCCACACTGAAGCAACATGGGACAAAATATTGTCCCATGAAACCTGGGTTCTATGTGAAAGATAGAATGGACCTGAAAAGACTTCACTTGTCCTCCTCAGGCTCTATAAAAAGTCAGACGGTTTTTCTGTCATTCTCAACTGTGCCTGTTCAGTTTGTGAAGCTCTGCAGGCTCCCTCTGGTGGCCCACGGCCACTGGCCAGGCGAGAAATGTTGCCTGTAATAGGGAGGTAGAGCATAGGAATTTGATAAAGAGGTTAGTTCTCATATTTGGCTTTTTATTTATGGGGGCTGTCATTAACAATCTAAATTTACAGACGTCTATAAATAAAAAATTATTATGTATAAATGTAATAAATGTAATAAATATAAATTTGTTGTGATAGTCTGACAGTCTCTACATGAAGCTGCCTATTTAATTTAAAAATATTTTGGTATCTTAGCTGTTACCCAGCAGCCCAAGCATGGTTTCTTCCTTTTAAAGGTTGCAAGACTAAGAAAGTTCATTTTAGTAGTCTTTGTCATCAGGGTCTGATATCAGAGCTGAAAAAGAAACAGCCATCTTGCCACTGATTCACATTTCCATCTTCCCAGGTGCTGTTCACACTTCTTTTACATGTGCCATTTTGCCTTGCAAAGCTGGAAAGTTTAGTGAGTTTAGTCATTTAGATTTCATAACAGAAACATGCAAACCTTTTTCTTCTTTCCTGCTTGGGGCAGACTAAGTGGGATCCAGGTGAGCCCTCACTTGTTCGCAGTTTGCAGTACAGGTAAGACATGATTTGGAAATCAGGGCATGGCAATATTGACCATTTACTGGAATGAAGATATCAGGGCATCTTGGATGCTTTCATTTCTACAAGGCATTTTTGTAACACTTTGGTTTTTGTGCCTTGTGTTATGTAAGTTTTAACAGCACAGTTCAAAGTCTGAATGTAAATTACCAACCACTTCTTCTATATTGTCTTTTAAGGCTAATTCAGTGTCTATTAACATCAGTGGTAGCTATGGTCTACATCAAAGGTAAATCATGCTCTTACATAACTTTTATTCAGTACAGAAAAGATAAAAGATCACCTCCATTCATGTTTGTAGAATTACAAAATAGGTTATTTTTTCTTACAATGATTTCTTTCACTCCTTGTATGAAAGTCAGCAATGTTTCAGACCCTCAACCATACTGGATTATATCAATGGATTCTTTATTAATAACTATAAATGTTGCATCGGCAATTTCAACAGAAAGGAAATTTAGTCTTAATAGCAAGAAGTACATGTTATTCCAAAAAATAGGTCAGGAGTCCAAAGTCCAAGAAAAGCAATTTAACCTAGTGAAAGGTATTTTGTAGTGGGGGTTTTATTTTTTTTAAAATTTCCTTAAAACTGGAGTAGAACTCCAGTGTTCTGTGGAGTACATACTTGTGTTGCCTTTGCTGTAGCCGGCACAGCCAGTGGAGGGAAGTCTGTAGTAGTGCACTTTTGGGAAAGGATGTTCAGCCTGCCATGGGAGGGAGATGATGGGAACAGATTCAAGGACATGACACAACTGCTAGGGAACAAGTGCACTCAGGCACTGCAAACTGCACTGAGGCACCGCAAGGGCTTCAGCTCTTCAGGGCAGCACAAAATGTATGACTTTTGCCCATCTTCAATGGAATTCACCCCAGAGGTTACCTGCCACCCAGGATCAACAGCCCTGAGTCTGCAAGCTGGAGCTGCCCTGCATGGTGCATCACTCTTCTGTGATGTGTGAGGACAACTCAGCTTCCTTTGCTGTTACCACCTTTTCTTCTTCTTTCCATCATCTAGAAAAGCAGAACCAAAAAACCCCCCAAAAAACGAACCCCCTCGCCCAAAAAAACCCCACCAAAGCAAGCACCAATTGCCTCTTTTCGTGATTAGTATAGGGCATACAACTTCTATGTTACCTTGTTACCTTGTATCACGAGTGATCTGAAAACACATTTTTCTTTGGTGCACACTGACACAATTTCAAAGACTTCATTGGTGAAATGATGCCAACATTCTGATTTTGGTTAAGCCATCAGGTAAGAATTGGTCATAAACCAGACTGAACAATCCTGAGGTTTTTATGAAACATTCTTTAGAAGAAATTCTAGGGAGAAAAAACCCCAAAACTTAAAGAGTATATGTGACATTTTCTCTGAGTCTGTAAATTCTATGGTGTTTCTGTAATGTGTCTAGGTTTATTTTATGAGAATTTTGCTTTGTTCCTAAACTCTATTTTAATTAAGCAGAGAGAATTAAATAAACAGATCTACATTGTTTTTAAAACTCTTGATTAAAACCTAAGCACGGGAAATAACTCTGGTATATAAGGATGAGTTCTGAACATTGCCAAAGATTTTAGCATATATTAGCTGAAAAATCTTGGTTTTCAAGCGTGTTAAGAAGACCTTGTTTGGTTCCTAGACTATTTTGAAAAAATGAATCTGTGGAGTTAATAAGGCTCCAGTGTGTCCAGCCTGTCTAAAATAAAGGAAAAACTTCTGAACTCTTCCTTTCCTTAAAAAAATGAGACAATAACTCTGTATGGCAAAGGATCATCTTCTCTGATGTCCATCAACATGTTCCTATATTCGCACAAAATCTCATCTGCATGTCAGAATAATTCAGGTGACTTCCACCAATTTCAGCAGTTTCTGGATACAGTCCAAATTTCCTGAATGAGATTTACTTTTTCACAATTGCCGGAGTTCTTCCGGCATTTAAAATCTTTTTGGGAAAAGTAAAATCTGATATGTTTACTTCTATACTCAGAAGGTTTAAAGAAACTGTGAACTAAAGACAGCTATTCAGCTAGGGTCCACTTAAGGTTCTGTTTGTAGCTCCTAGGTCCACAAAAATCTCATTTCATAGAATAATGAGCTGGTTTGCCACAGACAAGCTGTAGGAATCTGAATAGGGTCTACAGATCTTAATCAGTTCAGAAGTGAAAACTTCCAGCATGTTCCAGTATGTTTTAAAGTCTCTTCCAGATGCTAGCAGAGGGAAGGAGATCTTTGTGAAGGACTGTATCTAATTCATATTGTTTATGAGAGTGAATGCTATCAGTTCCAGCTCAGCTAGGTACAGTAACTTAATTTACTGCTCTTGCAACGCAAATCAAATTCAAATCAGAGCCCAGGTAGAGTCGACATGTCTTCTTTGGTAATCTAATATAAAAGCAATTCCCGGTGGAGATTAAAAAAACCTGTATGCAGTTTATACAGAAGGAAAACTCTTATCTATACTATGTAGAAACTTTTCTTAAGAAAACCCTATGTGTGGCCACAGCTCTTCACTCTGTTAACAGGGATATAGAAAGAAAAAAAGCAGGGGAAGTTACATCAAGACCATCAGGAACAGCAGCAGAACCAAGACAGTTTTGAAGCTAGTTTCATACACCCATTTCTTTTTTAATTGCTTTGATATTTTGAAAAGTCCATGTTATGCACTGGAAGACTGGGAGACAGAGCACTTGCATTGCTGCATGAATTTGTCATCTGTAGTGGAGCTGAAATATATAGGTGCTTTGATTTTCCTGTGTGCGCAGACCTTACTAATAGAAGAGCACGAAAAAGTGAAAGTTAATATATTCATATTAAAGTTAGATTTTGTGGTTTATACTGCATTGTGAAAGGTTATTTTCCTGACTGTAATGTTGTGATTGGTTAGGAATGGGTTTAGTTAGGGGACAGAAGAGCAGGGGTGAAAAAGGGACATAAAGGCTATGCTCTGCTGCTCCTCTAGTATTTCCCCAGCAACACAGCAGCATCAGTTGGTTGCTGTAACAGGCACAGGGAGAAGCACTGCTCATTGCTGCATGGCCTCTGGAGTGGCATGGAAGAGGAAACTTTGAAGAGCTGCTGCATAGCAGCTCCAGACTTACATGATTTACCAAAAATAATTGCTGTCAGTGTGTTTTACTGCTTGTTTGCTCTGCCCTCTGCTACATCTTTCACCGAATTAACATTGCATGACAGGAAGGAAAAGGTGCTGCCTAACAGGTAGAGCACTGTTTATTACTGAGAAAGGAGAGGCAGACATGGACTCTGGTTCTTCTACAGAGAATTCTATATTGTTTAACGAAGCTTTAATGGAAAATTGCAGAATTGGGCATCTGAGTGAGGACTGGGCCTGTAAGTGAGGATGGGGCCTGTAAGTGACACAGGATCATGTTTTTTCCATGTTCTCTTTCTCCTGCTGTATTTTGAAGATGTGAGAGCATGCAGAAAGCAGTGAACTGCCCAAATGCCAGGACCTACCAATAGCATAGCGGTCATGTCACTCTTAGGAGAGGGGGGCATTCTGATGAGCTTATCAGGTGTGTTCAAGAACACAGAAGACCACCGCCAAATCCACAACACACAGTGATACCAAGCTGGGAGAGAAGGCTGAAGAAGTATGTATTTTATGAACGATGTGCTCTAGGAGTATATTATTTTAAGCAACGAACCTCCAGTAATGCCAATAAAAGCCTAAAAATTTGAGAAGAAATATCAGACAGACAATACTTTGTCAGGACTCGTCATAACAGCCTTACAGTGTACATCTTATGGAAATTAATAATCATTATTAAAAATCTTTTTCTGCACTGATGTGAAGGCATTCTTGCATCACCTGAAAAAGTGTTGCTTTCAAATGCTAAGCACTGATGGAAAGAATATATCCATTCAACATATTTTTAGGTCATTGTAGGGACCAATAAATCATAGTTGATGGGTCATGTGGAATTCTTGCTGGAATCTTTCACTTCATATAAATCCTCCAACTACATTGATCCTGTCTAAAGTCACAGCGAACATGAGCCAGACTTAACAAGAAAAAATTGTGAAGGATCCTATTTCTTTCCTTAGGAGATAAATGAATAAGCCAAGAAAACAACTCAGCAGGTCACAGGAGAGCAGATCCTGGAGGAGTTACCCACCTGTCAGCAGATATCTTGGCTCACAGTTAAAAACTGTAGTATATATGCAAGATCATCAGTTGGTAAGCTAGCCTGGAGACCACCTCATTCTCTGTCAGCAATTGGATCACTTGATTAGCACAAGCAATTTTAAAAGATTACTTTAAGAAAACATACAGTGGAACCTTAGATTAGGAGACAAAAAACCTCAAAACCCCAACAATGTAAAATGGGGGTGTTATGTGGCTTTTAGACAAAATACTAAAGGTGTGTTAGCCTGCAAGGGGTAGTCTATGGAGCATACTCACCTTGCAGGCCAAATAAATTGCGTAGAGAGGTAGCAGATAGTTTCTTGCAGAGGACAAATGAGAAGGTAAGGACAAAACAGAGTTTCTGAAGCAGTATAAAAGAGCTTTCTAATGAAGAAATAAACCTGAAGATCTGACAACAATTCAGGTTGATGTATGAATCTTTAAGGCTGCTCACAGCTTAGGCAAAAGACAGCAGCAGGATAAACTAGCAAGAAAATGAAGTCTTTTTGTAACAAGGATGCCTTCCTGGATATGCTCCACTACCTCATGAATATGGGAGCACTAAGAGGGAATATTGCCAGCTAGTAATGCTGAGGCCTCCTGTGTGTGAGGAAAAGCTTTGTAAGTCTGATATTTAAGTGTTGTCTTGCAGGGGCAGCTTTTTCTTATCTCTTGCTTGGCTGGAGACGATCTGCTCCTTGGGCTCATGCTGGAAATATTTTAGAGCAAGGAATGAGATGTTTCATTGGATCATTTTTTGAATGCTTTAGTGGTTCTTGCCTCGTAACCCAGGCCCTGGCAAAGAGTTCTGTGTCAAGCTATATTGAGGAGGTGATGATGCAAACTGGAAGGTGGATTGTACAGAAGGTTGTGGAGAGGTGCCATTTTCCTGCTAGATGAAGTATGGGAGATGACCTTCCCTGCCTCAGGGAGACATAGAATGGGAGTCTCTTCTCCTCATGGCTGGCATAAAGGTGCTCCTATAGTTTCCCAAGAACAGCCTCTGAGATGGGCAGAAACATTGTGAAAGGTCCAGATTATAGGAGTATAATCACATTCATTAACAGTTAGTCATTCAGGATAATTCTTTGGTCAGAAAGAGTGGTTACAATTCCAGATTTGTGAAGATAATTAAAACTGCAGCCTAGCCAGGTCTTAGTTGCCTTGTCTTCTTGCTCTGTTTGGCAAAATGGAATTTGCAAGTTTAATTTGCCTCAAACATGCTAAATGTGCTTTGTTTTTTTGCACAGCTGGCCAGTTCCTGAGTGGCTGAAGGCACTGAGCCCTCACTGCAGCACACACAAAATGTAAAGAGACAGCTGGGTAACAGGCAGCCCATTAGGCCTTGTTGCTGTGCTCTTTCCATACGCTGCAGTGATCCTACACACAAACCCTTGCATAATGTTAGACAGAACAGCATGCAGTGCACAGTTTCATTCTGGAAGGAACACACAGGAATACTTCCTTGTACATAGCTTTAAATATCTTGGTTAGAGTTTCACAAAAGGAGGGGAAAGAAATGAAGTGAGTAAGACTAAATTGAACTAGGAAGGACTTTTTTCTTTGTGTTCTGTTACTAAAGGAGAAAAATTAAAAAGCATTCTTTCTGCAAACTGGTAAAATGATATGATAATTTACCATTCATTATTAGATTCAAACCAAATGGTATTATAAAAAACTTCAGTAGTCCTACTGGAATTACATCACTGTTTTAATTACAAAACTCATCATGTGTTTTGGTCATTTTTGTCTGTTTTATGTCTCATGAAAAATAGGCTTCATCTAAAGTTACATAACTGATGGTTGTTCTGTATAATGATTTGTAGTGAAAACAACTAGTGGGTAGATTCAATCTGTTATTACTGTAAATCAAATTATTTCAGCTTGCACTCCTCTGGTTCTTGATAACTGTATTTGGGATGAAGTTTCCGTATGCTTTTCTTCCAAAATAATTTTCAAAATATACGTTTGGGGGAGGGCATGAAATAATAATCCAGCTGTTTACAACTGCAAAGAAGCAGTGGTTTTAAACCTAATGCAGACATTCGTGGGCAGTTAAGCTGAGAAATAACTGCAGTTTGATAAAATTAGGACAAGAATTCTCACGCACTTTTTTTAGAAGTCTTCGTTCACTGCTGTATGATTATAAATACCACTCTGAGGTCGTGGTGTTTGCTGACAGAAGTTACTCAAACTCTGCAATATCGGGAAAATTTAGGGAGATCTGTGGCTTTAAACAACCTAGTAACAGCAGCCTCTGTAAATAAACACAGTAGTCCTTATGCAATGTTAAAGAGTAACAAATTATTCGAAAAAAACCACCTCAATTCTATTATAATACTAAATGATTTAGATTCATATGAAATCAAGCTCGTGAAGTAAGGAGTTGCAAAAGAGATCTTGCAGAGGATTCAGTCAAGCCAAACAAGGTTACAGACATAAGCATTTGGAAATTTTCACAGGTATGATAGTTTCCAGCAAGCTTGAACCTGACCTATTTTGTTCACTGCAGTTTAAAGCAATTGAGACTGCAGAGGCTAGAAGAAAGGTTAGTGGTTTTTAAATTATAACATCTCCAGAGTTGCTGAGACTAGCAGTAAAAAGTAAACCTCTAAGACAGGGGCTGTCAGGCTGCAAGAAGTTTCCTAGGGAGATCATTTCAATTTTCATCTGTCAAATTCCTTCTGCTGCTTCTGCTTCCTCATTCAGTTCACCACCTCTTACTGGTACACAGACATTTCTGGTGGAATAGCTGAAACAAACTCCACTTACTAGCCTTTCTGAAGCAAACTGGAATAAATGTGTGGACACATGGCATTAGACTGTGTGATTGCTTTATATTTGTGTTCAAAAATAAGTGTGGTGATGCAATGACAGATAGAAAATAGGCATATCAACCAATACAACCTGTAAAGAAAAAGCAGTTCCCTTGAAGGTGCAAGACCAAAAAAAAGTGTCAATTCTATGAATGCTCCCAGGAAAATTGACCATGGTTGGTTTTTTTGTTTCCTTATTTTATTGAACCTAAAGGGTTATTGAAGTACTAAATACAGAGAGAAGATGGTTTCCTCAGCAACTGTGCCTCCAGAAGAAGGTTTTGGGTTGTTCTTTTGCATGTTTTACAGCTTGTAATCAAGTGACATCACTGGTAGGAAACAAATACCAAGCCTAGTGATCTCCAGTGGGGATCCTGTTGGTGTTAGCTGCTGTGGGAGTTGTGGAGGCAAATCCAAAAGTCCTGTTGGAAGTAATTGTTCCAGCTCAGCTCAGGTTGGTGCAAGCAGACTGCCTGAGCCAAAGACTGTGATCCAGGAGGACTAGTTTTCCATTGCCTTTCAACCTCAGAGGACACAGCCCTTGGTGCTCAAAAGGGCCCAGCATTACCTACCAAGAACAATGGTCAGAGTTTAAGAGGAAGGAAATGCAAGGCCTAATGCATTGTTTTTTTCCACAGCAGTGTAAGTCAGTCTTAGTATTTTGTTTTAATTAAGGAAAACTGTCTTACAGTAGCACTGTGGTAGAAACTGGGAGATAGAAATCCTAAAGCATTTGCGTTTCGAGTTATGTATTTGGGGCACACATGATTGTACACTGAAATATTGAATAATCAGCCAGAGAGAGAGAGAACTTGGGATTATTTAAATAAGGGATTTATTGCCCACTCTTGGTTTCCTTCATCTTGGCTACTGATTTAAAAGCTCAGGCAAGAATTCTCTGACTTTAAAGATTTGGTGAATTTATAGATTAAAATATTAAACTAGAATGAAACAATCTACAGACTCTGTAATTGAGGACAGGCTACTGCAAATGAATTGCATGTCTGTTGTGCTGCTTCTCTACTCAGGCGAGGGGTTGTGTTTTCAAAGGTTATGGCATAGAGTTGGTAGGGAGCCATTAGTAACAGCAAATAAAACTATCTTCTATCTGTTAAGCTACCCAGTACTGATTAATATACTTTTAATTCCTAGGCTGAGGCATTGGTTATATGATTATACTATCATAGCAATTATACTGTGAAACCTCAGTAACTCACGCCACATCCAGAAGACACATTATTTATCAATAAGCAGATTCCCCAGCATAGTGATTTGGGGTTTTGGTTTCTACTGCACTCAAAGACAATGAAAACTAAAATCTTACTATTGATGTTAAAAAAAACATTCTAAACTCCCAAAAACCTGACTCTGTGCCCAGGGTGTCCCAAGTTGCTTCTAGCCATGACATGAAGAAGCTGAAACTCATTGATGGAGTGAAGTAGGAGTGTGTTTATATTAGGGTGTTTTCTGCAAAAGATATGACAGCCTTCTGTAATGCCTTCAGGACAAATGTTTGACCTCTGTAACAACCTTCTTATTGTTGTAAGAATAAGTTGTAATGAAGAGAGAGGAAAAAGAAGAATTCTTGTGGAAAATATTCTGATTCAGCCAGCTTTTCATCACCAAAAAAGGAACGAGTATTTATGTGGTGCACCTAACTTGTTCTGATTTTAACAAATCCAGTTTGACAGCACAGAAAACCACTTCAAATACCTCAAGTTTAGGTAATTCATCTATGTGCAGATACTTAAACCAAGGCATCTAGTGCCATTTTATATGTTTGGATGGATGCCTATTATGTCATAAGCCCTACAAGTGTTCTATACCCTTCCTGACTGACAGCTAGAGGCCAGGGGACAATGGCTATCCAAAAGCATCTAATGCTCCAAAGGGTATCTTTATATCAGTCCTTAAACGTTGCTCTAGTGATTGGGAAACTTGACTAAGTCTACCAAGCTGATGATCACAAAACCTCTTTCAACCCAGTGCATCAAACCTGAAGAACATGGGAAATACTGGACCTCTGTGAGAAATGCGCTCTGCTCTGCTTCCTTTGAAAAACATTTTTCTGTTCTGCAAAATCAAGAAGACAGCAGGGCAGAAAGAAATAGTGATATTGAGTTCACTACTACCCAGTGGTATTAACTGTGTTCCATCAGCCAATGAAGTCAGAGTTACCCTCTAAGTCTTTAAATATCAGGGTGCAGTTAACTCCTTCTCATAATCTCCCTTCTGTCAAAGCAAATCTAAGGCTTTTGCCAGGATAGAGGTCTAATTCCAAAGTGTAAGTTTGTACCAAAGAGTAAAATATCTGGTAAAACTGACATCAGTAAATCTGTGCTTAATTGCTGCTTAATTGCCACTTTCTTTGAATGACAGCTCTGAAAACCTTTACAGTATAAGCTTAAATGTAAAAAGGGATATTGTGTTTTTTCTTTTTTTCCCCTTCCAATTAAGTACCCATTAAGTGTCATCCTTTGCAATTACTGATTTTGTTTGTCACAGACTCAGTGTGATTATTGACGTTTTAGGGCTATGAATCTCAAAGCATGGCTTTTGTTACTTGTGTAGTCCAGTTAACATCTAGATGGGAGATTTTCAGTTCTGTTGTTGATGCTTTAACAGAGTTAGTCACGTTTGCATGACTGAATCCATCTCCTTTCAGGTTCAAAGCAACTAATATCACATCAAGGAACTGATTAACACCCCTAGGAGGGGCAAAAATGTAAAACTGCTCTTTAATAGAATTACCCTGTAATACCCTTTCAATCAAGTTACATTTTAACATATCTTTTTCTCCAAATGAGTAGATGGGTTCTGTATAAGAGTTACGTATTTATTTGTCCCATTTAAAAGAAACTAATTTTAACAACACGTGTATTTATGCTTCACTGGCGTACTAAACATTATTATCTTGCAGTTCAGTGACTTTCAGATGTGCATTACTCTAAGACACTTAATGGTAGACTTTTTTCAGTGAACTCTGGCACAGCCCTTTGTAAAACTTGCATACATGTCCTAATAACTGCCCTACTCTCTGCCTTACCTCACACATGTCAAGGAAAGGTGAAACGCTGCTACCTGGAATGGATATTACGCACGCCCATGGTGTTCTGCAAGAACGGCCAAGAGAAGTTAACACATTTATAGGTGATACATAAGTGTCCGTGGCCCAATATATGATGGGATGGTCGTTTTTTGTTCATGATGATGCCCTAATCTTTCTAGATGCCTTGCTATCTGCTAGTTCCTGTAGTCTGAAGACAGCCATAAGGTGCATACTGGTGTGTATGCCCTGTATAGGTCATATCTGTATTTGGCATTCTGTCTAAATTGCTTCTGGAAATGCCTCTGGGGCCATGTTAACACCTTAAATGTTCCTGGAAATACTTAGAAGAGCACAAGTTACTATGGGGCAAATCCGTGCCAGCGATAGTTTTAGTTAATCATCTGTAAAGACGTGAGAGAGCCAAGCTTGAAAACATACTCTGTCCCTGACTATTTTATTAGTATAGACTACATTTTTTTAACTTTCTAATTGGCCCATCAAGAAGATTATGAAAATGTTCTACCCCAAAAGAAGTCCTGTCTTCTCCACCAGCTGATGGGTAGGTCCAGAGAGTAGGGGAAGACAGTCTTATTTTACTGAACTGCTTCAGCGTGTGTAACATATGCAGTCTACTGCCTAGCAGTTGACTGGCTAGCTGATGTGAAAAGACAAGGTTCAGCTGCAGTTGCAAGAGTTAGCAATATCATCTAGTACTCAAAACATAAAATAGGGCTTATTTTTTTGTGGCTGGCCCAAGCCATATAGATGGTAGAACTTAGTATATTTATTATTAAGTAGATACTGAAAAGAAGCAGAAGACTAAGTACCTGAAGGTTTCCAAGTCCCTTGGAATTTCTGCAAAGAGGGGAAGACTTCTTCTTCCCTATAGGATTAATATATGAGCATAACCTGTTCTTCCTCTTAAATTTTCTAATGGTGTTGTGCAGAGCTGACATATCAAGACATTAGAGTTTACCCAGATTGTTCCAAATCTTTATCAACAACTCAGTTTTTATCCAGGTAAGTTTACTTGTGTTATGCTGTCTTTTCTATTTTCTTCCCCGTCTTGAAACAGAAGATGAAGATTACAGTGAGTTCTTTCCTTTACCTTCTAAATTTATTTTTGCAATCATCTTACAGGATAGACAGCCCAGTAGGGAAACCAAAAAAGAAAAGAAAGGCAAAGCTTCTTTGAGCTATTTATAAAAGTTATTAGTCCACAGCTACCAAAGTAAAGCAGGTGTTTAAACTTAAGTGAAAGTCTACAAATAAGCTTGTAAAAATTATGAAGTAGTGAATATACTTAAGCATCAAAACCTTAAGCAACCAGCACAATTATTTGTCTACTATTTATTCACATAGTGCATACCACATAATTTTCCTAAAAAATTTAGAGGAAAAAAGAGAATAAAATGTTGTTACTCTCTTTGAATAAATTTACAACTAGAGAAACTGTTGTAATAATTTAACCATTTGCCTACTGCGGAACTGTTCAAAATTCAGCTCAGTTTAACTTAACATTAAAATATTTTTCACCTATTCTAGTTCACTCATTATCTCTATTCCTACCATTCCCTAAACCATACTCTTTCTTTGGTTTTTTTTTTTTTTTTAAATTCATAACAAGAACTATAATTTTATGGATGTACAGATATATTTACCTGTGTATCAATCCTGGTGCCATTTTTGCTTCTTGTTGGTTGGCTCCTTTGTGTCTTTAATTTGGTACAGTATCTTCCACGCTTTTTCCTAAAACTGCACGTTTGACATGATCGCCTGGACACTGGGAGTTCTCTCCCTTCTTGTTTCCAAGAGATTTAGAGGAAGGATTAATGAAGCAGATCTAGGGCTTGCAGTTCACAAGCAAAGCTGTGCAGTAACATAAGCTTGATCCCTTTTAACAGCTAGCAGGTCTGAAGAGCTGTGGAGCGTTCAGGTACATCAGGTAAAGGCAGATGGATAGTGCCAGGCTCTTTCCAGAGATATGTGGCTCTGTAAGTAGTAAGTAAAGTATCCGTCTCATTCCTGTCCCTCTTCTGTTCCTTCTGTGCTAGTTACTTGCCCATAGGCACTGCTCATAGATCTGGCATTGGAAGTTGAAGCGCTGCAGTGCTACCTGTGTTATTTGTGTTTCACTAGATCTGAAGGAATGTACTGTTGAGTCTTGCATTACTTCTGCACATCAGGAAGCGAAATACAGTGGGAGATCCCACAATTGTGCTGCATGAAGCGTGTAAGTGACCTGCTGCAGGTTTCAGAACAATTGTTAAAAATACAGGCTGTGCTCTGCACACAATCCTCATCCATCACATGTTATTTAAACAGTAACTAAGGAGAAGTAATGTCCTTGAATTAATCCAGCTTCCTGTTTTTGCAAGTTCTGTTTTATAGTCTTTTAGATAAACATCCACGTAGTGCGCTCCTGTGACAAAGTGGTCTCGAAGAAAAAGGGGTTTTGCAATCCTATTGATTGTAATTCTCCCATAAATGTGTAATTATTAATCTTTTCAACATTTCTATTTTCTACAATTTATGTACCAGATTAGTAAAGAAGGCTTTTCTTTCCAAACCTTAATAAATGTCAAGCATTAAAAAATGTATCCTTTTAGGCAATGGATTCGTAGACACATTGATTATGATTGAAAATGGGTTCCTAAAGCAAAGGTTGAAATTCTGCCACCTTTACTTATGTAGTTCCAACCCAGTTGGGCATTTAATGCAAGAGTCCTCAGTTGAGAAAACTGACAAAATGTGGCCTGTGATATTTATATTTGAACATTGCAATCAGCTCATCCAAAATAGGTTGTATCCCAGTCTCACAGTGATTCCCGAGGATGTGCTCAGCTCAGAAAACTTCATTCAGACTTCGAAATTTGGCCCTGAATAATTCTCAAATCATGTTAATAAGGGAAAAAAAAAAAAAAAAAAGAGATAGAATTCTAGCATATTGTGGAAGAAAACCAGGTTTTATCAGAAAAATATTCCTAAACTGTATTGATTTTTCTTTTGTCACTTAGGCTTTAACTGGAATTCGGCACTTGTTTAGTCAAATCGTAGGTTTTCATGCAACCTTGAGATTTTCTTATCCACAGACCAACTCAGAAAACAGTCTTCTTACGGGAGCAGCAACTGGTCTAGTCAAATCAAGAGATCACCTCTTGGGAATTTAAGTTAAGAGATTCTCTCTGTTCAGATTCTTTGGCAACATGTGAACTTAATGAAAAAATCCGTAATATAAAAATTAAGAGTTATTGGAATAAATGGCTCATAGCTGAGGTAACTTATTTCTTAAGACATTTAGAAGGAAAATTAAAGCATAAATTAGTCATATTGCCAGTAAAGTTATTCCCTGTCACAGCCTTTCCATTTTTCTTCTCCTCTAAACCACTAATGAACACTCTAGCTGTAGAAAAAGCACAAACATTGTGCTCCCTAGTTTGTACTTTTGGCAGTTCATAATATATCAGTGTCTGCACTGTCAAATTCTGCTTCAGATCAGTTGGCCACAGACCTGGCACTAAGACAAATATGTTCAAATTGCACGCAGTCCAAAAAAGTGGGAAAGTCTCTGCAGGTTTACATATGAATACAGCCCTTTCTTCAGTCAGGTATTTTGAAATTAGAAGTTTTCACTAAAATTACTGGCATAATCCCTGCTACAAACAGTCTCTGTTTCCTCTCTCTACTGGCAAGGTACTACTCCCAGTGTATAAACAAACGGTGATTCATTAGCACAATGACACAGAACAACAGACGACCTTGCATATGAATGGGTTATTCTTCTGCTTCAGTTAAGGTAATGAATCATTTCCTTCTTATGCTCCTCCCTTCACTTCTACTTGAACACATTTCACGTTATTCAGAACTCTCTTTTTGAAAGATCAGTTGTCCCTGGAGGTTGAGAGGGGAGGGATGCTTGTACAAAGCACAGAGGAACACAACTTCGCTGAGTTATCAGGCAGCCTCCTGGTTTACCAGACAGCCTTCTGGTCATCAGTGCCTGTATCTACTGTTTTTCATTAGACCATACTTTCCTCTTAAGAATTCATGTCCTCCTGACAAGAGGTATTTTTCATGGCTGCAAGCATAAATTGTCCCCCAAAATTGCTACTTCTTCTGTAGACATCTCATTGAAATTTGGAGACTGCATAAATGTAAATTTTGGGTAAGCACTTCAAAATTGTTCACTGGAAAATCCGTTAGGATAAATCTGTTTTGTCAGTATTTAGAAAGCAGTTAGCATGTTTCAGTTTTCTCGTTCTCCACCCCACTTGAATACAGGGAGGCCTTGTTCTGAACTTGCTATCCCCACAAGCCCTTCATGTTTCTTAAAATACTTCAATATGTAGATTTCCTGAAGGGCTTCCACAGACTGGTGCTTAGTAGCGTCTGGAGGTTTTTTCTGGAACTACGTTGCTTAGGTAAATCTTATAAACATAATGTCACATTTATATAGTGCTTTTGGCACTTGGCCATTTGTCCCTGTTGCATATCAGTGGTAAACAGCTGAGTTGGCTGACTTTTGAATACAACAAAAACATTCTGCTCTAGCTGAAGCTGTTAATGAGAAGACTACTGAAAAGACTGTTGGTGGAAGTTGGCGACTGCAACAACCCTGTTCCTAGAAGTATAATGTCTGATACTGACAATGGCTTTGTAGGCCTGAACGCTCCCTTTGGCAAGGGGATGGAAGCGGTATGCCACCCACATAAGCAATTTCTGAAGCATGGGGTTTACACACCTAAACTGTTTAAAAAATGGTCAGACTTCAGGTGAGAAGAATGAAGAATCACTGATATTCTTCAGATGTTTAATAACTTGCTGCAAAAGAAGGACAACATTTTGGACTCCAGAATGGATAAGACAGAAGTAACAGGCTTAAGTTGTAGTAAAGGAAGTTTAAGCCGGACATCAGGAGAAAAAATATCTTCCTAAAAATTTTCCAAAAGATAAGGACTCTTGTCCATGTTCTCATGAATAATTAAAAAGTCAATTAAAATGTCCCAAAAGTTAATTAAAATGTCCCAAACCCACAATTCAACAAAAATAATAAAGTACATAATAATATGGCTATAAGAAATGAGTTGTGTAAGATTTGACAATGCTGCAGCTACATTCAGACTTTCCTGAGATAGGATCCAGCCAAGAGGTTTCTCCAAGTTCATCACTGATCCTCAATTTATATTTTTTCATTTATGTTTTTACTTCAAATTGATTATTATCATACTGCAACTAGCAGCCTGGAGCCCCTGAGAAGAACGAATTGTCTCTGAAATGAAATATACCGCTGTTGTATTTTAATTGCTGGTAATCAGAATTATAATGATTTGTTGTAACTATGGTATCTGTCATAAAAGGTCATGTTTCCTGACTATGATGCAAAAAGTAGAAGGAAAAAAATAGTTGTCTACACTTCATAAATGAGGTAAAGGTTATGGATTTATGTTGTACATATTGAAAACATTTTTCCAGAGTACCAGGATATCATTCTAAGCAGTTTAAACATGTGGCTAAATAAATCTATTAAATCTTCTGAGAAAAGGTTAGATTTAGCAATTTTTTATTTTCAAATCTCATGTGCAGCCATTCCAAGCAAACAGGTCTATTTAAATAAAATAGGACTTCTTTCAGTACAGGATTGCTCTGAAGCACACGAAGAACCTGACAAGAACAGACTAAGCAAATACTACTTTGATTGCCAGCATCAGGTTCAAAATCACTTGGTCATGATTTAAAGGTTTCTGTGGTCATATGGAGAGCCTCTAGGCAGCTGCAGAACCTGACATGTGACAGAGAGTTAGACCAGTGGGTGGACTCAGTCAGAGGAATTTTTCTGGTGATATATGCAGTGTCCTAAAATACTTGCATCACAGCTTAGAGACAACAGTTCCTTAAGAGAGAAATTCTAATGTGTTCAGGTAAACAGACAAAAAGTAGACACCATGTCCTAATGACATCCCATAATGATCAGGAAAAGGCAGCCTTTGATGCTGCCATTCGTCTCTTTTTCTCAGGAAGAGAGATTCATGGAAGAAATTACTGACCAGACAAAATATTGACACCTCACTTTGCTTTTTTTCCTGCAAGGTCATGTCCACAGGTATCCAAAGGAAGAAAAAAATTATTTAAAAAACGAATATGGTAACAGTCCTGAAGACGAAGCTAGGAAAATCACTGAGGAATATAATGCAAAATTATGAAGAGAACACAGAAATATCCCAAGTTCTGCTTTGACTTGCACCCAAGAAAAGCACCATCAGTTACTGATACATGAATGGCAGGTTTTTCCCTAGAAGTAAAATTTGTTTCTCTTCAGACAAACATGTCTAAAATATTATGTAAGCATTCAAGACAGAATAGGAAATTATTCTGGGATTATTTTCCTTTCTCCTTAATCAGTCATTCTGTGCTCTGTAGCAAAGGAACACCTTCAAAAGAGGAACTCACTCTAAAAAGAAGAGAATGAGTTTAAAAATCAACTTGACTCACATCTTCAGTTTTAGTAGAGTCCTGATTTACAGTAATTTGGCACTTGCTGTGTTTTTAGATCAAATATAAATATGAAATGTTATGAGATGCAAAAGAAGATTGCCTATAGATGTGTTAACCAGATTTGCTACATTTTGGAGGTTCCCCATGCTCACCCAGCTCCTGCTTGCAGATGAGGAACGCTTACTACATGTATTCCTTTAAGTAACTTGTTCAATATTCAAACTCTTTCTTGGGTTTTCAAATGTTCTGTACTTCCTCCAGCTTCTATGACCTGCTTCATCAGTTACCAAACCCATGTTTTCGTTCCTTTTGTACTTCCGCTTTGATCGTTCTTTTTTTGCGGATCAAATATTCACCAAGTCACCTGATTCTTGTCAAATGAGGATTTCATTACTTGCGGGATCAGCAGAGTATACAAACTCCAAATGCTGATCATGGTACAGGTAGGTTGAAAAATGTCAGGAGATTTGCATGGCTAGGTAGATGAGATTTGTAGAGATTGATGGAAAAAGAGCATGGCAGAGCAATGCCCAGCAGATCCATCCTCTTATCTTTCTCCCATGATGGAATACAAGACATTAAAGCTCAGGAGAGGTCATAAGGAGTATTTGGTCACACAGAGTATTTGTGGTTCTTCCAAAATTGTAGGAAGTTAATGCCTGAAGATTATACCACCAATCTTCTGCACACCAAGTGTTAATGTAAGAACATGAAATGCAAGGGGGAAAAACCCACATTATTTTGACAAAAGAATTGGAAAAATCTGAGGTAGATAAATATAGAATCAGCTCTGCAGTGGAATAATAGGTGCCATTCTAGGATGATGAACAGCTACTTGGGCTGCTGCTTAAGCTCAGAAAAATTAGAATAAACTTACACTGTGTTTGTCACATCCAAGAGGAGATCAAAGTATACGCTTGGACGTGATCCAATCAGCAATAAAATCATTACAGTTCTTTTTCTAGCAAATCCAGTCAGTACGTCGATCACACAGATTAACACTCCTACGATAGCAGATGACAAAGATGCAGTTGATGAGTTCTATCAACAGCCTGAAGAGACATTCATTAAAAATGAAGCAAAGCTACCACCCTTGCAACTGGGGACCTAATTATGAAAGTTTGGCTGTCAGATGTTTGGCTCTCCAAAAGGAGTAATGGGAAATGACTACTCATCTTGGTTTACTGGATGAAAGGGTCATCCGGTTGAACCTTCTTGCCTTTGTGTTCATTCCTTCTTCATTTGACACCTAAATTGAAAGTCCAAGATATCTGTATAGATGGCTATGGCAAGTCATGCTGAAGGATGAACATGTAGCAAGCAAAGAGCCACCCTGAGTCAAAAGACAAGTTGTTGTCTTCTAGAATGTCAAAAGATTGATATTCAGCAGCCAGTTGCTTCTTGTCCAGACACAGAAAAATCTATGTGATGTCTGTCCAGAAGAGGTTAGTGGTATTGACATAGAGGAGTAGTCAGTTAACCCAAACAGGCTGTGGAATAAAACTGCCAAGTATGAGCTACCAATAAACTCATTCTGATAAGTCAATACTGTGCTCTGAACATCTGTGAACAGCAGCAAGCAACCATTTCATTAGGCAGCATGTGAACAGTAGCATATGCTGCACAGAATTTTTCAAAGTGTATAGAGAATTTTCTTTGAGAGAAGCTCTGAAAGAATTCGCAAACTGAAAGGGAATGGCATGTCCCATTCCCCACCCCCTCATTCTGCCCCGGGGAAGAAGTCAGATGTGCCAATGAGATAAGGCAAGCTGCAGTCCTAGATAATAGGCAACAAATGCTGGAGTTAAGGAAAACCAGGAGTGAAAACCATATTAAGGACCTTGACATGGGAGGGGATGAAATACCTGTATACTGACCACAGATAGGATACAAGCAAACTTTACTTAGTGATCAATGGCAGAAGGAATATATAAGGTTCTGTTTTTTGGAAACTTTCACATTCAGAATTCCAGTTCAACTGTATATTCCCACAGAGAAAAGCATAAGAAACCCTAGAAATGTTTAGTAAAGTACAAAAGTTCAACAAGTGAAAACAGGAGCATCCAAGGGAGCTGGGATTGTTTAGCTTGGAGAAGAGAAGGCTCAGGAGGACCTCATTGCTCTCTACAACTACCTGAAAGAAGGTTGTAGCCAAGTGGGGTCAATCTCTTCTGCCATGTCTCAAGTGAAAGGATGAGAGGAAATGGCCTTATTGTGCCAGAGTAGGTTCAGATTACATATTAGTTGTTTTTTTTATTTTCACTGAAAGAACAGTTAGATGTTGGAATAAGTTTCCCAGGGAGGTGGTGGAGTCACCATCTTTGGAAGGGCTCAAGAGGTGTGGATGTGGCACTTGGGAATATGGGTTAGAGGTGATTACGATGGTACCAGACTGAAGGTACAACCTTAATGATTCTATGATTCTGTTAATATATGAAAAGCAACTTACTGTAACTTTGATCATTTGGGACAGTAAAAGATTAGTGACTCTCTTCAACACATTTTAAGTTCAAGGCAATAAAGGAAAGAAAAGCACATAAAACCTTATTCTTTACTTAATTTTCTTCCCATTGTACATGGATCAATACTTTGATAGCTTGGCCTGTGTTCCAGGCCTATCTTCTAAAACATCAGCAAAAACACCACCACAAGCAGTATCTGCACATAATTTACATAGATCTCATTCTAAACTGCTTCAGCTGGTAGTAGAAGGAACCATTAATGTCATCAGTGTGCAGTACCCACCTTTTGTCCTCCCTAAGAAGATCAGGTTAATGATATGCTACATGACTCTAATGGACTAGTTAGCTTTAATATGGATAAATCTTCTGTACTTTTAGATCTTTGAAATCCAGTTATTCTGTGCTTTTTACCTAACTGCTTTCACAGCTTTTCTATTGCCCACCTGTATTTTTCTGAGTCACACCTACAGTAATTTAAAAAAAAAAAAACAACCCCCAAACAGCTAGTTTAAAGAAAAGCCCTAGTTTTGCTTATTTGATGGAAAATCTAGACAGACTGAAATGCAACACATTGCATGTCTGCTCTCTGCTGCTCGTGTGTCCAAACTTTGAGCAACAGCCACACAGTTTATCATAGTCATTATATTTTTTTGTGTCTACTGCTGTGCAGTTTGTTTCTTTGAGACTTAAATACTATACGTAAGTGCAAGAAACCTCAAAGATAGATGAACGCCTGGATTCAATAGCATAAACTGGATGTCGTAGTACTTTTTTCCCACCACACCCTTCCCCCCCAAGTAAACCAACCAAACGGCCTGGTCTGCTTCTGACTCCTGCAGTATCTTCATCCACTCTTTCCATCTTTTATGTACTTAACTGCACTGTTTCTCTTCTCTTCATGCACAGAGAGATCAAATTAAACTGGGCAGTATGTAATCAAGATAGTGTTGGCTTTGTGTTTCAGTTGAAGTTGATCATGTATTCATGGCTTATGGTCTGATTTAGATATTTACTTTTTTTTTTTTTTTTTAATTAAACTATTTCATGCTGTGAGAAAGAAGTTTGTACATGGGCATTCTCCCTTCCAATCCTTGTTTTTCTACATGCTGGATTGCAGGTTTTATGTTGATATTACAGAAACATATGAGGAAGGCTTCATGGTCTCCAAAATGTAATGCAGGAGATTAATTTTTGCAGCCTTTGAAATAAAATGCAGCCTTTCAGTCATGCTGATGCTGTTCATCCTCCCCTCTTGTGTATTTTATAGGGGAAAAAAACTCTCACTGCTTTTTCTGGACTTATTCTTAAAAAATTAAAACATCATAATGCCAGAAAAGGGAAAAAAAAGATGTTTGATGAGCAGATCAAATGGATAAAATGATAACTTGAGGTTTTTCCAAAGGACATTTTCCTTTACCCAGACATGCTTTTTCTCCTTGTTGCTGTCATGATTGATTAGTGAAGCACCAAACAATCCATGTAATTATTCACCAACTGCAGACCATCTGGAGTTAGGAATTTGCAGTCTCTTTCTAGAAATGTATCTGCACCAGGTTTGCTGTATGCTTTTGAGCCTAGTACTTAATCACCACATGTGGGAGGTGTTAACTAGGGAATTGGCTTTCCAGTCTAACTACATTATCATTTATATTGTGCTGTAAATGTCTATAATATTTAAGATGCTTTTCAAAGGGTTACAGGTGCAACACACATAACAGCTCATGCCTCAAGGACCTTAGAGTTGAAGTGCACAAGTGGATACCATAAAATAAAAGGCAAATGATGGCAGGAGAGTGGCTGCTAGAGAGGTTAAGGAACAGATGTCAGGAATTTTTTTTAGAGGAGGAGGTGAGTGAGGAGGAGGGAAGCTGTTCCCATATGAAAGATGATCTAAAATGGGGAGTGGGCGAAGGAAACGTTTTGGAGTTTCTTACACGTATGTCTGCTGTCCTATCAAGAAGTGTTTGCGCTTTTGAAAGGATAGCTAAATTTGACAGGAAAAATAAACCTTTTAAACATACCAGTGTAAAAAGAAACTTAAAAACCCCTGCCCATCGCATATTTTAGACATTCTATGAGTTACAAAAGTAGCTGTGATAAAAATAATGCAGGTATCACAAATAGAAACTTGTAAACTCAACATAAACTACAGCTCTCATCCTTCAGAGACCAGGCGAAACAACACAGCCAGAAGAAAGACCTGGAGGTCAACAACTTGGACAGCAAAGTCAACATTCTGGCTTTGTGGACGTGAAGCAGAAGTCAGGAGGTTTGTTCCTCAGCTCGGAATAACACAGTGGATGACAGACTCTGGCCATTTTACAGTTAAACAAGGGATTGCACACATTTTTCACTGTGGTGCTTCACATATGCCCAGTGATGGCTGGGAATGGCACACCTTAGCAATATGGTCTTTTTGGTTCAGACTTTAGAAATTTATTGTTCCAAGATCCAACAGAGACAGCTCTATCATTATTGTTGAAGCTACAAATACGTGCACAAGAAATCATTAAATATGAAAAGACATCTATGTCTGGGATTATGTCTCCTGCCTGGGGAAACATCCATCCTGCTTCATGCACTAATTTCCTTCTTCAGAGCTGGTTGCTGCAGCTCTTATGGCACATATAGTGAAGCTATTTTCTATATGGTCTGAAGTAATAAAAGCCATCTTATTTGTCTGTACAATATCTGTCCCTCCTTCCAAGACACAACAGCAACTTTATTTTACAAAGAGGGGATATGGATAGATTTGTTGTAGATGCAGTTTTCCTCCAAAGGCATGCCACATGTGGGGTGCATCTTTTTATGCTAATAAACACTGTAAAGTCATGGCCTGTACTCTGGCAGATCATGTTGGAGCTTATAACTGTATGACTAAGGTCTTCTCCTGGTATGATCTGCCCTTGCTACTTACAATAAAATGGACCTTGTCCTACTGCTGAGCCACACTGTGTCCTTGTCTGGGGGAGCACTAATGCGTATGGACCAAATGCGGTGTCATGCCAGACACCATCCTAGCAATTCAACAATATAAGTGGTAATGAGCTACTGCTGAAACTAGTTCCCTGTTTAGACACTTGGTACATTGGTACAGACATAACAACAGCATCTACCTAATTCAGAACCATCTTTAGGCAGCAGATAATGACCGGGAAGCCTCTCCAATGCACATGACTTTTCTCTGGTTTCTTACAAACTGTAGCTGAGGAGGCTGGAATACTCCATCTCCTATTGGGATGTCAGCTACTACCCATATTTTGCCCCACTGATTGTGTCTGGTTCTCTCATTCATTCAGTGTGAAGCACTTTAATCTTATCCTTAAATAATTTGCCATGCCTTAAAAATTTGCAGCATCTTGAGTTTGTTCTCAACAATTTCCATCCTATATCAAATTAATTAAAAATAGTAATTAATATCAGTCTCAGATCCCTGTGGAATCAGTCTTGATGCTGACACACAGTTACTTAATGAGCTGATTTTTATAACTACTTGCATATGGCAAATAAAGGGGTAGAAAAATTAGGTAAGGAATGATTCTCTCTACTGATCCTTTAATTAAGAGAAGGGGAGAAGCAGTAAATATCACCAGAGCTGCCATATAAGACTTAGAAATGTTTTATATTCTATCACACTTATTCCCATTCTGTCTCTCTGAGCAGGCAGCTGCTAGACTTAACTACAGTAAGATAATGTCATAAAACAGAAGCAAAATATTTTGATCTGGGGACTGCAGAGCTGTGGGTGGTGTTAACTGTGGCCTCCTTGTAGATCAGAGATGAACCAGGAATAACTTTCATAAGAGTGAGAAGCTAAACTATGCTGTTACCAAATTAATGTTCTGTCCTTGCTTAAGTCAATGGGAGGTTCATCATAGTCTCCAGTGGAGTCAGAATTTCCTTCTCAGTATTTAAAACTCTACCAGGTTAACAGAAAGAGACTCAAAAATTACTTGCTATTCATTTTTTGGAGACTAGAGAGACACGTATAGTTGGTGTGTTACATTTAGCCACATCCCAGCTGCATGTTGGGTCAGACTCAACATTCTTTAGGTTTGCCACTCCTTGATGTCTTAACTTCCAGTAAGTGGATGGAAATCCTGGTCTGCTCTGAGCTTACCTCTAGTCTGGATGATCACAGGATGACTGAGAACATCATGGCACATATCCATGCATCACCTCAGATGCAGCCCATGAAAGTCTCTGTCTTCAGAATGAAAGAGGTAGATAGCAACACGTGGAGAAGCCTATGCACTTCCAATCAAAATTCAATCCTTTTACCTGGAGATACTGTTATTTCATAAAATAATGCTCATTGTCTTAGCTGTGTCAGGAATGTATTCATTCAACACATTAGGAAAGTGCTTTAACTAGGCTGAAGAGTGAATAGTAGAATGATTTGTATTAGAAAGATACTGAGAACTATCTGGTAATACCTTGTCTGATTCAGCCGATTCTTCCTAGGCAGTTCATACTACTTTTGTGTTAAATTAACACAGGTCCAGCATGAAAAGGAAAGAAGACAAAGAGAAGGAGAAACAGAAAGAGTCTTTGCGCCCATCTGTCAGGTAAGAGGAGTCTCACCTCTGCTACCCCTCCAGGATGTTTTTTCCCTAATAAACTTAAGTCCCAGGGAAACAGACCACTGTTGGGGTGGCCTGTGGATTGTATATCTACCAAATTGTAAGAAAAGGGATTTTATAACAAGCTCTGCCAAAAACCCTGATTTAGAGAAAAACTTTATCACAAGCAAATTAATTAATGAGGTGAAAAAACCTTCATGTTTTTCAGAAGCACCCCACAAAGCAGCTCTTAAAACAGCAGCATTTAAAGCACATCCCATGACTTGGTCTTGCTCATTCCTAAAGGAGAATTTTTCTTCCCAGCACACAGTAGTATCCTCAGGAAGAAAGAAGAGTTTGTGACCTGACCTGCAGTGAGTAGATCTATACTGCACCCTTTGTGTACCCAGTGAGCTATATGGTCACCCTGGCAAGCTGTGATGAAGCTGTATGGCCATTCTGTCTGTCCAGTCTCTTGTAGGAGACTATTTTTCTGTGTCATGCTGATTCAGATACATCAGAGATGATTTAATGAATAAGGGGCGAGGAGGGTAGGCAAAGTTTTTTTTAAAATGGGATATTTTCCTTCTTCTATCGAAGCTAAGAGTTGTTATGAAATTAATTCATAAACACCAGCAGCCACTGACAGTTATTTGCTGCTTCCAGATTAAATAGAATTCAGACCAGTGATCAAGAGGCAAAGTGTCTCTCACTCCTTAACAGCCCTGTGAGCCATCAGTTTCCCAAGAACACTAGGTTTTATAGGAATGTCAGGAAATATGTAGAAGCTGTGGTATAGTGTATCCTTGAAATGTTAATGACTTTTCTAGCTTAAATGTATTTTAGTTACTGTAATTAGACAGCAGAACAGTTTTCTAGAGTGCATTCCCAGAGCAAGTTAAACACTGCTTCTGTTACATATCATTCTTCAAAGGCAGCGTTTGAAATACGTATCTGAAGTATAGCATCTGAACACTGTTTCATTTACCCCACACCTCACTGTTGCAGCCTTCCCAGGATTTAATAAGGCTGCAGTAGAATTTGCAGTGGCCAGGGTAACCTGAGTCAATGGAAGTAGTTTAATTTAGTTTGCAGTCGAGGCACACTGTGTTTCTCTCCCCCTTACCCCCAAAGTAGATTAAATGAAAATCTTTCTGCATATTGAATGAATGTTTTCAAGACTGTGTATCATACTGTGATCTCTATAAAATCATGTAAATTTGTAGATTTGGGTCATTATGTGTTTGTTCTACGATGGAAAGGTGAGCTGAACATAAATGAAAAATTCTGAACATACAGAAACTATTTAATTCACTGAAATAAAACAAAATAAAAGGAACAAAGTAGCTGAAAGACAAGTAGTATAAATAGGATGGCTATGATAATCTATGTGTATGGGCTTTTATTCCTTGCTGTTCAATAGCACCTTCAATGTTATTTATACAGGCCATACACTAGGAAATCCTGCCACTACTGCACAGAGCTCAGCTCTTTCGTGACATGGTAAACTGAAATATCCTGGGCTAGTGTTCAAAAATACAAGAGTTATATGCTTTGCTGTGTGCTGATTTGATTTTCACGCTGATGCCAAGGGCCAGTGTGTGTAATACTTTTTATGCTGATAATGTGGAAAGTGACGAAAGCCCAAAGACACCCTCACCTCTCAAGCCAAAGAGTGACCTTATTAGGCCAGAGGAAAACTCGTAAAAGACTTAAGCATCCAGCATTTGAGTCTAGATAAATAGGTGAGGCATATTATTTAACATGATAGTAAATACTGTCTCTGAATACTGTGGATTAATGAAGACAACAAAGGGTGGGGCTGTATGTCACCATCCAGGCGTATAGCACAGCACAAGGTAGTGTTCACAGTGGAGGTCACTGACAGAAACCATCCTTCACTGCAGGTACAGAAGATCTGTGTTTTCATCTCCTTTGACCTACAAACACTCGGAAATTGCACCAGGATGTAAGTTGTGCTTTTATTTAATGTTTGTATTTGATCTCATCTTTTATGTCTATTTCATATAGTTCATTTTTCGTGTTAAGGTTTCTGCTAGCAGTTTGAGGTGTTGATGTTAAAATCAAATGTCTGTGTGTGGAGGTCAGCATTTGTTATTCTCTGATTTGGACTGCATGTGTTAACATAAACAGCAAAACTGAAGTGTGCGGGATGCAGCACTAAATGTTTTAGTTGTTCTGGCCTAGAGGGCATCTGTTTTTTGCTACCAAGGCAACAGTTCAGCTTCAGGCAACGACTCATGAAGTAACTGTATATGCTAACAGGAGATCAAGCTTCTTCAGAAAATAAAACTATGTCACCCTGTGATTAGTTGTAAGAATGAATTAATACGAGAATTGCAAAGCTAAACATAATCTCTGTAACACCAAATTTACTTCTGTCTCAATAAACTGAGTTCATGTTTGAGAGTCAAATTAAAAACCAACAAGCTTAACTTCTCTGGCACTAAAAAAAAAAGGTCAGGATGAAAAGGAGATTTATTCAAACAGATGCCCATGCTTTTCTTATAAGTAGGTTTAGAGGGACAATATATCACATCTGTATTCAGTGTTTGTTCCTAGAAATTATCTCACAAGTCACGGTACGTACTTCCAGGTGTTGTTAACATCTGTACATACTATAAACAACTAATACATAGTTTAATATACCTTCTGTTGTTTAAAATTGTTATGGATCAAGCTTCATCAGCCATTTTGGAAGACATACAAGGTTCGTGCATCAGATTTGTCTGGCCTGATTCTCCGATCTGCTGTGAAATTTATGGATAGAAAATTGCACCCAAAAAATCTACAATGTGCTGGAAAAGGTAAATTATTTAAATAAGAAGCAATGGGCTGGAATACTGCACTGTGTATGTGCATGAAAAAGATAGCAGTGCTTATCTGGGGAAACAAATCCCAGCAGCTATTTGCTGATTAAATTGGTTGATGAGTCAGTCGGAGCTTTTATTGGTAGCATGCCATACAGCTACATTGCTTGTGAATCCCTAATATTTTTTTTTCCCTTTTATTTGTGAAGATGAGCTTCCAAACAAGTCCTGTGTGTCCTGGGCAGGACTTGAGCAATGTTTGTGCAACGTGTGGGCAGCCCTCAGGGAAGACTGAGTACTGAGCGAGGCACAACAGTGTTGGTGTGTTCAGTACCGGTGGTGGTATGGTGTTGGTTGTTGTGGGATGTGGAAGGATTCACATCCTTTTGCAGTGGCAAGGGTCCAGGCAGTGTGCTGGTGGGGACTCTGAGCTAGTGCTGCCCACTGTCTGGGTTCTGGAGACACAAGGCTGGAAGACCAGGGCACACCTGGGCTGTGAGCCACGCAAGATCACAGTGCAACATGGAGAGCTGCTGGGAATGGGGAAATAAGACCAAGATGCAGCCTTCTAGTGGGTCTGCAGAAAGGTACTTGGAATTCCCATTTGGTTGCCATTAAGGAAAATGTTTAAAGCCCTGCTTTAAAACTTATAGTTCCACGTCTAGATAGAAGGAATAATAAAGAATTTTCAAATTTCTTAAGCCTATTCATTTGAGCTAGGTTGCTCATCCTCTAAGCAACCTGGTCTAGTGAAGGGTGTCCCATACCATGTCAGGGATGTTGGAACTAGGTGATCTTTAAAGTCCATTCCAGCCCAAACCATTCTATGATTCTATGATTCTGTTAATTATATAATTCTAATAGCCATAGAACATTATATTTAACAGCTATTATGTGTGAAAAAGAGACTCTCAGTAAAAGAATACCACAGTACAAACAAACTCATGTCCACCCCAAATTACACATGAACAGACTAGTGACATCCTCTCAAGAATAGCAACTACCTCAATGTTGGAAGGCTTCTTGTGAGTGCAGATTTGTTAGGGCTTCCCATGAAAAAGGCATTCACTCCAAGTTTGATGGTACAATGATTTCCTTATCAACGACACCCTGGCACTTTACATCGTAATTGCGCTGTTGCTGCCTTCTCATCTTTTACCCCAGCTGCTGCTTCCTTTTGCATAATTCTGCCTGCATATTCCATGGAAAAATGTCTTTGTGACATATTTTTCATGTGTTATTTCAGGTAGAGCTAAGGCAAAAGATAGCAGTCACGAAATGAAAGGATATTGCTGTATATATATGTGCATATATACATACAAATATATATAATATTTTCTTTTTAGACATTGTATCGAGCTATTGTCATCTAGAACTAATATTCAGTTTAGTGTCTCCCATTCTCTCCTACTTAGCCCCATGTCTTCTGTGATGAACGAGCAAATTCTTTCAGAGACAAGAAGTGTTCTCACCAATAAAACAATTGGGACAGCTCTTCAGCAGACCTAGTTCTTACCCTGGCTTAATAACCACTAGAAAATAACAAAACAGGAAGACAGCTCTGGGTCATCCACTTTGGACCTTTTTTCTCATCCTGTTTTATCTAAAAAGCCTTGGTAGAACTTTGTAGGAGTAGGCGAACAAATATAAGAACATTTAATACACAAATACAATGGGGACAGATGATGTAGAGTGTGGGCTGAATGTTCATTCTCCCTTTTGCCTTTGTGAGAAAGTCTTTAACAGTACCCAAATGCAGAAAAATACTAAAAAAAAATCAACAATAAAAGAGAAGCAGTGAAATTTTGGAAATACACTTGAAATATATAATTATGTTCAACCAGTCTCTCAATATATATATGCATCTTGGGAGACCTACTATATTACTTTCTGAATAATCATACATCTCAGCCTGGCCTCCACAGAAGGATACAAACCCTGAAAAATTCACCTCTCTTCCAAATCAGTCTGTGATAATGTTTTTATCATGATGTTTATATGAGAACGTGTATGAGCAGATCCACTGCTCTCATCACCTGGGATTTCCCATGCAGAACCTCCTGTTATCAATTCATCCAAAAATATTTTCTAACTCAGTTTCAGAAGCATATCTTTATCTGATTTGTGCTTCCTTCTGGTCAAAGAACAGTTCTAGCGGAGATATTCACTAATGACTCTTTGCACCAAACACTATCTCCATTCCATTACACACAGCTCTGTGGACCATACATATATAATAATATATAACAATTTTTTTCAGGTGCCTTTGACTGTCCTTTCAATCTTTCCTTCTTCTTGGAGTGGAGTTTAAGCCTCACCTTTCATAAGTACTCCATGAAGTCCCAGGCACTCTTACTGTAAACTGAAAGTATCCCACTTGCCCTGAAATGAATTCAAATTCTTAGGTTTGATTCTTCTAAAAGTTCTCATAGTCACTGAATCCTGCACAAAATTTTAACAGGAAGCATGTGACTAGGATAATTTACAATGCCCTTTGGTCCTTGACAAAACATGGCTACAGTAGAGAGATCATCAAACATTTGTCTGTGTTTTCTTCTGTTTTATTCCACTATAACCAGATTAATTTGTCTTTCTTGTTAGATCCACCTCTGTAGCCAAATCTGTTGTTCCAGGTAAGACTTCTCTGAGGATCATAAGCAATGATTCAATTAACCTTCCTCTGAAAAGTTTATTGGTAGCATTTGAAATTAGCCTATCACATCTAAATTAGTATTTGTCTTCATCCTATTCGAGTTTTGACTTATTATGAGTCACAAGTGGCTCTCCTAAAGTAACCTTATGGACTCTATGATTCCAAGAAAATACTAAAGTATTTATTTTTCTTCTTTTGGGTAAACACATATTTTACTTACCTCTTATCACAAATCCTTTGCTAAAGAAAGTGATGCTTTAAATTCAGTAGAAAAAAAGAAGATAGCCTCAGAGAGGAGACATGAAGTTGAATGCCAGAAGAAAGGTTAATATTGAAATGAAAAAAAAAAAGTCCTTGTTCAGAAGGCAAAGGTTTTTATAATATGTTCTGTTAAGTAGGCTTGGGGAGTTTTAGGTTTCTTACTCTGTCTTGATTCCCAGACTCTGGACAACATGTGTACGTTATATACAATGTATTTATACTTCATTTTTTAACTGGAGGGGAATGGTCTTCTTCATTTAATTCTTTATATACATAATCTTCATAATATATGATAATATACCTGTTAGTTTTTTCTGTTTGTTTTTCTGTTTTTCCCCCAGGAATTAAAATTCCTCATGATATTAAGCAAGAGTCTTGTTTTTTGCATCATTGTCTGGTTCAGAGTTGCACCAGGTCTGAGAAGTCCTGTTTAATGATGAGAAGAGCATTGAATTTTGGACATGAAAGTTTTAGTAACTTCAGTTGCTACTGATTTGCATGCAGAGACAAGAACTACTAGAGAAATGAAAATTTGACATTTATCTCCTCATAAAAATGGAATGATTTATTCTTTGAATCAAAGTAACCTACTTTGGTTACATTAAAAGCCTACTTCATTTTTTTAACATCTGATTGAAGTACATTTCTCTTTAGCTAGGAATTCAGTGTTTAGTGAGTTCAGGTTTACTCAGTCCTGACCTTAGAAACTGTGATTTCCGCCTAGAGAGTTATATTTCTGAAGATAAAGGTTGACTGCTGGTAGAAGCCATGGGTAAATCTTAACAGATGGCAGCATAAGCTGCAATTTTATGAAATTCCTGCACATGACTGTATATACAACTTATCGTGCATAGTTGTTGGGATCCGTGCAATTGAGTATGAATATATATTATGTGGGATTATTCTGCATAAAATGAAGAGCTTATGTGGACTGACATGGTGACGGAAATGCTTGTGTTTTTTACATGTGCCTGAACCTTGAACAAAATTCCATCAACCCTGCTATTCAAAACAAGCAACATAAGTGTAAAGTGTTTCCTGGCATGGCCCTAGTGATACGGGGCTGATGTATCCCTGAGATGATTCATGTACACATATACATAAGCTGAGCCTGTTTTGAAGGTCATTTATATAGATGGCCAGAAGCATCTGTGGAAAATTTGATCAACAAATGAGCAAGTAAAGACCAAGAGGTAGTTGGGTTCTGAGGTATTTGTCCTTTTTAAAGAGTTTGACTTGTTCTGTTCTGCTAGGGTTCTGTTACGTTCTGTGTCCCCAAGACAAGGTTGTGGTAGTGTAAACTTACCTTATGTTGCCTCTGAGAAGATTCTTTTACAAGAACTCTGCTACCTCATTCGCTGTCAAGAACCTACTCTGCCAGGTATTGTAGCAGCTGGGCCAGAACGACCGTGTCTCACTCACTTCTGTTCTTTGGGAATGATTTCTGGCTGGCTAGGGAAAGAGCTGGATCTGATTTGCCAAGATAAAATGTAATCAATCTTCAACTCCAGAGGAAGCTTGGGTAGGTTTTCAGAAGCTGAGATTGATTGATTCAGCACATCCAAGCGTATAAAACTTCTTTGGAAATATGAGGGAACACTGAATACAGAAAAAGAGATATTAGTTGAAAATAACATGAACATTATAATGTGTACTGACTACATACTACATAGTTGCTGACTAGCATGAAAGATTTAATTATATCTCACTTTCCACTAAGAACTTTTTAATACCTGCAGGTGTCCAGTAGATTCTTTTATATCAGCTAGCCATAAGGGGTTACATGATCCTCTACCATATCCTTTTGAGTGGAAGTAGACACAGTTTGTAAGGTAATAGAGAAAATTAATGACTACATCTTTATTGAAAATAAAATGAACACCACACTGTTCAACAAAAGTTGAAATGCCTTTCAACTTTTTAGAAGTTCAAATTGGGCTCCAGCAGGGCTCTAATCTGCCTTTGAACTTAAACTGAAACGCTCAAATTGAAGCCGATGTGTGTGTTTGGATCGGGGCCATACAGCTGAGTTTCAGATGCATGGTGTTGGAAACCCCCTAGCCCTGTAGCTCTCTGCCTGCTGCATCCTCACTGTTGGATAGGGCAACCAACCTTGTCTTGGCAGCTCTCAGTAAAAGGTAGCTACCAGCTGTTTCCCGTGACTGAATGGACCCAGTGTTTGCTGCTGCTGCTGCTTTCTTTGGGACTTCACCGCCTTTTATCAAGAGTTTTCTTTCTATTAAGAAGGCTACTATGGCATTGCACATAAAAAATTCAAATAGTTTTAAATAAGGAAGAGACTTCAAATGTTCTGTGTCTTGGTGTCGTAATGAGGACAGCAATAGTCAGTGCATTCAAAAGCTACTCTGAGGTAATGCTTTTGCTGTTCTTCTTGTGAGCCATTAAACCATTTGCAGGTGACTGTATTCCCTCTGCTGTATCCTCACACCTTTGGAGAAAGAAGGGGTTGAGTGAAAGAGATCCCCCTCCTGCTCAGTTACGTTTCTTGTGCTGAGGTATTTCTTTCTCTTGTAGACATTTCTGACCACAAGAAACTCTTCTTGAATCTTCAGATGTCCAGTGTCCTTCAAAAATGAGTTAATAGCACTAACTAAAATACTGCCAGTACACTTTGATTCAAAGATACATTCAGATATAGTTTTGCTAAATTGGACTAGAAAGTCAGTTTGAGAGCCGTCTACTGGCAAATGGCTTGATGTAAAAATCGTGGGCCTAAAAGTTATAAAAAGTAATTTTATCAGTCATTGCATACTTCTAGGAAGTGATCCCATAACAAAAACCTTAGCAATGCTAGGATAGCCATCTTATATAACAGTGAGGAAATTATTACATTTCTTCTTAAGAAAAGTGCAAACTGAAAGACAAAAACAGAGGTGTTCTTTTACTCCGTGGCTTTGCTGTCCTTTTGCATAGAGTTTTTGGCCATTGTTCAGACAAGATACTGTTAATTATCATGTCTTATCTGTAAAGTATACACTGAAAAACAGATGCTTGCAGAAGCACTTCTTAAAATTTAGGATTTTATTTAATTAATGAGCTAGGCTTATACATGCTAATGTATATAGCCACTGGGAAACACTTCAATAAAAAGGAGATCTATGATCAATACCCCAGGTATAATCTCGTTATTGACCTAAATAGATACCATGAAAAGTCTTCAGACAAGTCTACAGCAATGCTCCCTTTTTTTTGAATGTTGCAACACAAGACAGGAAACCTATGAGTAACCAGGACCTGACTCACAGAATGCATCTAAACAAATAGTCATATAAAGGTCTGGTTGATTCTTTAAAGTGAATACAATTATCTGTAGATTACCACATCATAAGCTGTCATAGAGATCCCAGCTTTTCTTCCCTCCAAAACACTGCTTTTCAGCTCCTTTTTCAAAAACTACCAGCCACGGAGAATTCACCACAACCCTGGACAATTTTTTCCCAGTGCTTAATTATCCTCAGTTGCAAAAAGACAACTTTATTCTCCATCTTGACCAGTTTATCTGCCCCTTTTCACAAGTTACACTCATGTCTGCTAATCCAAATGGCCCTTTACTCCTCATCCGCTTACTCACAGAGAGGGGTTAAATTGCTTCTTAACCTCTTCCACTCAAAGCTAAATAGACCAAGCTTTTAGTTTTTCACTGGTGCAGGACATTTTGTAATCCTTTAAGAATTCTCATGGCTCTTCTCTAAATTTTTTGCATCATTTGCATTATCCTCCTTAAATTGTCAATATCAGAGCTGGAGATAGTCAGCCCATAACTGCAGCAGGAATGCCAAATGAGCAGGTTATACAAGCTTTCTGCTCCTACTAGATTTATCCATTATGTTGCACATGTTGGTGCTTTTTGACAAAGAGAAGTTAGAAATAAAGAGCGTTGTGTTTCTGTTTGGAAGATGTCTTTTTTCCATCTCTACTGAAAGCTCCCAAGTAGCCTGAAACATTGCTACTTAGTGCTGTGTGCTTTGCTCAGAAATGAGGCAGGGAGTCACGGGCTTTTGCAATGCAAGCCACCAACACAGAAGAACCCAGTTTTGGCATGTTTTAAATAAACAGTTGTTTCAGGGACTGATGATTCATCTTTTCCTTTATCTATTAAAAAAGCAAGACAACAAATACGTATTAGGTGCCCGAGGATCTCATGGAACTTCGATATGGTCTCAACGCCAAGCAATGATTTGCAATATTGTGAAAGGTCAAGCTTGAAAGCAGACAATGAAGAACAAATGTTGGAGGTGTGTACACCCCACCATGCAGGGGGACAGCTGGCCAGTTGTGCCAGACACAAACATCCAGCGTGAATTCCATGTGGAGAATCTTGCTGCTAGATGCATCATGCCGTTGTCAGGGATTGCCTTTCAGTCCTAAGTCAGTGTGTATCTCTCAAAGTTTTAAGTCAAACATCGGTTCCTAAACATGTGTCTCACATACACAAGCTTGCAGGCCAGTAACACTAACAAGAAGTCAATAGCTGTTAGCAGATAAACCTTGCCCATTTAGGAACAAGGACCACAAACGCACACCGTGCACTGCTGTGCGGTGGCAATTAGCCTTGGAGATGGGCTGTCTGATCGCCGCGCAGCGGCCCGTGAGCAGGGCCCTCGCAAATTGCGCTGAAGCTTTGCAAATTCAGAGCTTTTGGAAACATTCTCAAAGCTGGAGCACAGCCTGTGGCTTGAGAGGAGGCAATGGGAAAGTAAACAGAAGATGGAATAAAGCAGATTTTTGGTTCAGTTGGCTGGTTTGTTTTTTTTTGTTGTTGTTGTTGTTGGTTGATTCACCCTTTTCTTTGGACCCTTTTTGCCTTAGTTACATTTTTACACCTCCTACAATGTGGTATCTTCACAAACATAAGACAAATTGTTAAGCATAACACAGCAAAATTATTTGCCATGTGACATCGACAAGGCATATGAATTAAAAACACTGAAATTACTCATTTTTAGCACATATACACATATGTCGAAAAGGGATACGAGTGTGTGTTTGTGGTTTTAAAAAAGTTCAAGTATCTTACTTTTCATTTTCCTTCTATTGTTTTCTGTAGAAGAACGGTTGTTTTAGCAATATTTGGGAAATGTTAACTTGTGTTATTTGGGAAGTAGCCACAAAATTAATCTGATGCATCTAGAGCATAAATAGGATGCCTGGTACTCCTCTGCAGTTAAACTGGGCTGAGGTGATGGTCTAAGGAAGAGTTTAAAAATACCATGGAGATGTAATGGGACATCTTACCCCTGCAGTAAAAGTGACTAACATTAAGTCTGGAGCATTAGACTGAAATTAATACCAAGAGCACAGGTTTAGTCTTCTAAGAGTATAGTAGTCAGGAGCTGAAATTAATTCAAATAAACTGATCAGATGAGGGTTAGTTAAAAAAAAGAAGAGATACAGATCATACTTATGAAGAGTTATCACTGTATAAGCAATTTAAAAGTTTCTATTTCTCTTTCTAATAGGTAGGCAATGGATGAAACTGAAAAGAGAATTGCTGGAGTGAAGCCCTTTGGAAAGGGAGAGAGATACATAAACCATTCTTCTGCCTTTATCACAGAAATTGGCAAGAATTCTGGGAAAGTGTTATTGTAAATAAACTGAAAGCTCCAGAGTAGATTGGTTTTTTCCATGGACTTATGAATTTTAGAATTTCCTTTCATCCTTTCAATTCTTGGTTACCCCATAAGCATTTTGGTTTCTAGTTCCCCTGTGATGACATTCTCACCACATCCATGAAAAAGATTTAAGTAATGAGTTAACTTGACTTTCGCAAAGGCATCTTTGAGGAAATATTTTTAAAAGTTGATGTAGCTGTCTAACTGCAGTATTTTAAAGAAATGTTGATATGAGAGAGGCACAGACAGACAGAAGACACGTGGACCAACCACCCTCCTTCTGTATATCTGATTTGTCATTCTGATGCTAGATGTATTTTAAGAAAAATGTTCATTAACAGTAAATCTCATTCTCTCTTTTCACATCATAGCAAAAGCAGTGTGCTTACATTTTACTGCTTGCATGTGTGAGCTGAATGTGCCTCAATGAGCATTACTGAACTAGTGCATAATCTTTGTGAGCTCTTGCTGTAAAGAAAGACAGGCCTTTAACTTTCACATTGTAAAGACAACCTAAGTGTAAGTTTAGGAGATGTTTCATGACGTGACTTCTGCTTGCAAAGAATAGAGGGTGGCTCTGCAAAGGTCAGTGTGGGGAACACCCAAAGCAGGTACTGCCGTTGCTGCGGAAGTCTTGAGGTGATCCATGTGCATTGGATTCAGTCCACTGTGGAAGTTCACCCTGTTCCCTTTCTGTGGAGAGGGCTCCTTTGACTTTCTTGCCATGTGAAAATCTTGCTGGGCTTACCACTGAGGACTCTGCACTCAGTTTTATAAAACTCCAACAAAAATGCTGACAGTGGGAGTAAGGGTGAGGAAGCTGGGGAACAAAAGTTCAGAAGCAGCTTCCACGTGTTAATTTTGTACTTTTTGCAGTTCAAATCACAAAGAAGCTTTTTCTTCTTTTTTTTTTTTTTTAAGGAATTGTATTTGATGTTTAAAAAATGAGTGAAATCCATAGAAATCTGTCTGCAGATATAAAACCCATTAGCAGTGCTAATGTAGGTGCCCTATTGCCAGGCTCAGCAAGAGGGTCTAATGGCAAAATTTCAGTCAGTCTGACCATGGTTCTTCCACAGAGCAGCTGGTGTAGTGCCCACTTGATGAACGTCATTCTCCAATACTTTCAAACCAACCTCTGCTGAAAGCTCTCTGCTTAGGTCTAAAAATTAAACGGAATTAAATACAGCAATATTCCAGCACTGTACAAAATATATGCTCTCACAGTTATGATCCAAACTGTTACATATGTATATAAAGCTTGGTTTTAATTTGCTATAACTTTGAGAAAACTGATATGGTCTTGTTTGTTATGTTATTTTAGTAAACAAATGCTAAATGTTTATTTAGCTTTATGTAGCTCTGAAACTTGCCTACTGTAACCCATAATCCTCTGATATTTTTAGATGAATGCTTTTAGCCCAGACATCATGAATGCAACAGATTCTACGTAGCCTTCTGTGGTTTCTTAGCATAAAAATAATCTAGGACTAAACAAACAGTAAGGGAAAAAAGAAAAAACAAAACCCAAAACCACAGAACAGAACTATTTCTACAGCTTGAAGAATTGTGTCGTGTTGTTAAAAAAAGTTCATGCTTTCATTTTTGTCATACGTAACTTTTCTGAGTGAGGATCATCTAACACTACTAGAACTAATGTGCCATCTTGCCTGTATGATATTAAAATATCCCCAAGGAGCTAAGTACAGCTGCTTCTCACAGGGATTCACAAAAAAACCTAAGTGGGTCCTTTATCCAGCTTACATTTTAAAAAGGCTGGACTTCCTCAGTTGAATAATAAGAAGAATATCTTAGCAAAATGGGATAAAAATTTATAAAAACACCCACACTGCCAATAGTGTCAAAAATCTGGAGGTGCCATCAATAACTCATTCTTCACTGACACTAGTCAACAACTCAGAATATGAAAAGATACATTTTATAAATTTTTAATCACCGTCTTCTATGGCTTATTGTGTATTTTTCCTTTCTTTTTTCATTTTGCCCCCATCACCTCATTCGCCCCCTCCACTACTTCGCAGCTCTCAAAAATTATCCAGTCATCATAACAGGCATATTTTTTTAATTTTCTTTTCCCAAAATCTGCATTTCTCCCACAAGTCTTTTGGATCCGTCCATCTGTATAATTAGCTGCAAGTCCCCTTTTTCATTTATGAGAACAAAGTAATGTTTCTGCTCATTATGGTTGTCAAAGAATAAAAAACCCAAAGGCTTTGGGTCCAAAACAAAAATGAAAAAAACCTTCCAAAGTTCAAGAATTGTTGTGTTTTTAAGCCAACCTTTGTATGCTGGGCATCTTTTACTCATATTTTCAATGTTCATATTTAGTGGCACTGTGCTCAGAAAAATTAGAGGTTATCAGAGGAGCAACTCTATGAGTAAATGTTATTAAAAAAATGGAAGGCAGTAATATATAGCTAGGGCTCTATCAATCCTGGGACCTGGAAGGGTTGTGTTTTTTTCCCTGCATAGATTTCTGTTTGGAAATCTCCATCCTCCAGGAAAGAAAACAAGTTTAGAAACAGAAGGCATTCTAATCAGGGGGGAAAAAAAAAAAAAAGCTTTCTAATCCAATAAAACTTTTTTTTTTTAAATTTAAAAGCTACCAAAGATGTGGATCAGTACATACTAATACAAAAGAAAATACAGTAAATAATTGCTCCAAAGAGGGAATGGAAAGTTTTCCTTTGAAAACAGAGAGTATGAACAACTTGATCAAATATGTTGAACTGAGAATTTGCTCTATTACTGTCTCATCACAGCCTATCTGCATGGCATAATATGCATCTATAAATAACCTCACTTACACTGCTATTGTGTATTTCCTATTTATGTTGAAATCTCCCTAGAATAGTCACACAGTTTTTCTGCTTCACTGTCCAAACCATGCATGATTTCATCTTTCAGTGCCATTCAGAGAAAACTCACATTTTCAGTACAAAATGGGCCTAACGTACCTCTTACATGCATGGAAGAAAAATCTAATTACAGACTTCGGGTCTATCATATGAAATGCAGTGAAATATTTTGACTTCAACGCAAATACATGGGAATGCAATTGTAAATTAGGCACGAATGCAAATTAAAGGTATAAAAGAAATCTTACATTGGATGATCTAGTTTTTGTATGGGCACATGTTCATGACAGCCTTAGCAGACACCTGTAACATGGTTGCTGATTAAGCTGCCGGTACTTGAGTGCACTGTCCAGCATCCCAAAAAACTGTAAGGTACTTCACAAGCTACTAAGATTCAGAAACCTAATGAAATATACTTGTCCCTGGCAAAACAATAGGCAGTGAGTGGCCACACACAGGCACAACACTTCTTATTCCAATGCTTACAATGTTGCGCACAACATCAGAAGGCTTTAATTTTGGTTTTTCTGGCACAATTATTTTTCCTCATAACTAACCCAATGTCTATTTAATAGTTTAACTCAATTTACTCTGGCACAGAACCAGATTTAACACAGATTTGACTGAACAATTTCTCCCTTAGTTACCCATCTGGATTACAATGGTGTAAACCACCAACAGAATGTGGATCAATATTATACTTAAGCCCATTCTGATGCCCAGCCTTACGACACAATATATTGACTGAACAGAGCAGAAAACACTGACAAAAATGAAGCAATTAGTTTAAATCTTGAAATAAAATTTCTAGTGTTTCCCTCTCATCACTCTCAGCAACTCCCTTGTGCGTCTTTTCTGTGGAACAGACTCAGATTCTTTGAAGTTTTTAGGTGCTAAACTTATTGTGAAAAAATACAGAGGGGCTCTGTTCCCCAGAGATATTTGCTGAGCTCTTCCTATCCATAACAAAGCTTCTACACATAAAATATTAGAAAACCAAATAAAACACTTCCAGTAGTCATATTTTGATTATGCCTAGCCAAAAATGTACCACTGTAAGTTTGATCTGCAGAACCAAAGTTCCATTCTTGTCAGGCCAACATTTGGCTTGCTAACTATTTTTTTCAACAAATTGTTCACATCAGGATCTTAGAATGGTTTTAGGAAGTGTCCTCTGGAATACAGTGAGGCATGAAAATGCCATTAGTAATACTCTTATGCTTATGCAATGTATTAAATTTAAATTTAAAATACATACAAAGAAATAATGCTTGTTTATTATGAAATTACTTCTTAACAAAGCATAGAACCTGACATTTTTTACATTTGTTTTACTCAACTGATTATAGAATTTGAGTTTATAGTGGCACACAAAATTGTCCCAAAGCATTTAACACTGTTTATAAGACAAGAGGAAACAAACAAACAAACAACAAGATACGTTATATGACACCGTTATTCCATGCTTGTTTTTATTACTTGTCCATCTTCCAAGAAGCAAGGAAAATAATTATTCACAATTTGGAGAGGGCGATAACGAAATCCACCCCCAGCATCTCTTGAGATTTGACCCCGTGCTTTCAGTTCTGCTGGCATTACCTGTCTTTGGCCGTGCTGGAGCAGGCAAGCTGCATGACATACCCTCAGTCCTCTCTCTGTCAACGGATTCCTTTTGGTTACTGCCTGACAAATGCATGTGGGCTTCCTCTGCAGGTCGTCAGGGTGCAAAAGGCCTGGCAGAGGGTGTGAGTCTGGAGATTTTGCTGGGTCAGCACACTCTTTGCCCTTCCTATAGGATGGAGGGAGATTTTAATCCACTTATACCACGCCTGATATTGTTAGGACCAAGTCGCATCAAAGTAGGAAGGATAGGGATGCAGAGATGCTAAGAATTAGGAACAGAATGAAGTAATAAGAAGCAATTAAGAAAGTATGGCAATTATTATACGCTATTACTTAGAGATTATAATGGCCTAAATACAAAGATTTAAAATGTGTTCACAGGCATCTTTCCTTGCTGGGATGGTGATTTTGCTGCATAGATCCTACTGACTCTAGTAAGAGTTAGGCAGCTCTGGGGTGTAGAGCTCTTTTTAGCAGTATTTTACAATCTCTCTTGAAATATGTATAGAAACATATACTACAGAAATCTTGCTTTTGTTATATCATTTTAGTGTTAAAATTTAGCAATTGCCCTTCTCCCAAATGCAATATGACTGACTGCTCTTTGATGACTACAGACTGTAGGACAGAACAGTGTACTCAGATGCTTTGAGTGAAGAATTCCTCAACCACAAATTCTTCTGTAGTGAAGAGATTGTGCACACCTGTCTGACATGTGAACCACACACAATCTTTGACTTTTCTAGGCCTTGATGAAAAGACAGATACATAATGCTACAGTTCTCATACCTAAAGGATTAATGAGGTTACTTAGTGAGTGTTAATGCAAGTTAACATCTGGAAGATAGCATAGAAGTATCACCTTATTTATTTAAAAGTGCCCACCTCATTTGGGCTTAAATACCAAACTTTCTGTGAACACCAGAATTATTAAAGTTGTGCTAAAAAACTGAGTAATTTTGTCATCACTTCTAATCCAGGAAGGATTTCTGAATTTCTTCCTGTGATGGTGAACCACTAGGGATGGATAAATTTTCTAGTACTACAACTGTGCTGCTAGAGTGGATGGAATATTTTTCCCCACTTCTAAGGTCAGGTCCATTTGCTGCTTATAGAACTCTTTCAAATGAACTAAAATTGGTAGTTAATAACTTGGAAGTAGGTAGTAGTAGGTAGTGGTTTTTCAGAATGAGCAATGGTGGAAAAACTGAAGGGAAACATTTTTTTCACCTGTAGGGCTTCTGCTCCCTGCTCCTTAATTTAGTTACAGAAAATTAAATGTTGACTGACCATGAAAATGTATGGTACAAGCTAAATATCAGGTGCAGGCTGGACAGAAGATATTTGAGTACTTACTTCCAGGAAGGTCGATTTTTAGTAAGTATGCATGCTGAAACATGAAAGTTAATTCCTCAGCACTGCACACTTGAACGCATGGCTGGCCTTTCTCAAAGCTCCAAAAGCAGCTCTGTGTAGCTTTATGAGGTATATGTTCCCCCTGCTTTGAGGTTTAACATGAACACAGCAAATGATAAATATATGTAGCTACATCAGCTTTGCATGGCCATTAAGCATTAAATGGATACAAGTGACTATTACTCATTTGCTGCTCAATTTATACACCCTGTATACAAAGTTTTTTACTGCATTTCTGTCACTGTTGTATTTCTTCAAGCTTATGCATATATTTCACCAATTTCAGCAACATGCCAATGAACAGAACAGATTGGAATTCTATTTGATATTGTGCCTGAGAGTCTGAAGATACATTATATTAGAAAGCCCTGTGAAAAAATCAATGCTGCAATCGGTAACTATACACTATAGATTAATTAAGGCCAGAGGCAAGGGATTAAGCCCAGCACAATCCTTTATGCAGTTTGATTGCAAATACAGTTGTAAGCAAACTTCTCTAAGAGTTCTCAAAGTTGAAGGTCATGTCGTATGGCACTGACAAGGCTTTTTTTCGCCCCGAATTTCAGACAATCTCTCAGTCCCTGTATGTAGCAAGGTACTGTGATGCCGTGGTCATGCCAATTAAAACTTCACTGTTCCCTGCGCTGCTCTGATGTGGAATGGCCTGTCATTTGTTTGGCCATTTTCTCCAGATTGGTAGTTACGTTTTAGATTTATAAATACCCAGTTTCATATAATGATAAATCAATGTTATCAATGTTATCAATGCACATATTCCTTATGAGGGACCCTTTGCCTGCTGGAGTGAATTCTACATTATTACTTGTCTGTATGACTTCCTATGATAATTAGAAGAATAGTGCTAATTAAGTAGTCTCAAAAGTGACCAAGAAATTGATTTGTTTCTGCCCTGGACTGTAATCGACATAATTTCTCCTGCACCCTACACAGAATGTCCTGTTCTCCTCCCATTTCTCAGATGTGGCAAAACTTCTTGCAGCATTTAGCCCAGTAATCAGTAATATTTTTGATTAACATAACAAAATTTTAAGGTTAGAAGTTTCTTTTTTTTTAAAATTAAAACCAAAAAATACATGAAATCTTCTTCCAACGTCAGTCCCTTTGAAGCAATGCTCAGTTGGCAGAGCAGATAGAGTCACTAGAATAAGAGAACACATATAGGGTGAGAACAGGAAAATTCAGATAAAGCAAGTAAAATCCCAGCTGCAAACACATGGCAAACCCTTTATTACTGACTTGATCATCTTCATTTCATGGAAAACACCAACTGCTACAAATCTAGTTAATTATTGTTATGGCAAATTAAAGGGCGTAAAGTCATCTATTGTTAAAATCCCAGCACAATTAGGAGGAACTGTATATGTAATGTATTCAATGTCTCACTGAACTTGATGCATTTCAAAGCAAATGCTGTTACTTAATGCTTGAAATGCAGCTTTCCAGAACTGTGTTCTCTGCTGAATTTTTTCTGTAATGGTGGAACCAAGATCTTTGATTTTAAAAACTTTATGAGCACATCCCTGTGCAACTGTAGTGCATTGCTCATCCTCCATATAAAGAACAAGCATTTCTATCTTTACATATCCCACACCTACTGTAACTCCCAAATATCTCCCAATTTACAGAGCTTCTGTAACAATTACTCTCTGTATAGTGTTTTCCAGGTCAAACAGTTCTTTTTAAATAATTAAGTAGCTCTGCTTTGGTTAAGCAATTATTCATGACCTAGTCTCAGTTTCCTCTGATTTTTTTTTCATTATTCGTAATGCTTACCCAGGTAGTCACACTAAAAAAGTATGGTTTGTTTGGGAATCACTCGCCTTCGCTGTGCTTTTATAATTGGTACCAGAGCTAGTCACCTTAATTATCATGGGATTTTAAAAAATATTTTCTGATTAGGTAGCTGATATTTTTGATGCAAGGCTTTCACAAATGAGCTCTGCTCTGAAAGATGGGGATACGATTATGCTACTGAAACTATGGGGAGGCTACTAGTGACAAGCATTTAACTAGCAACTAGAAGTAGTTTGAATGCTTCAAAATAAGAAAGCATTGCATGGCTTACTCCAAACAAAATACATTCTTCTGTTAAAAATGTATTATCAAATTGAGGATTAGACTTGTGCTTTTAGGGAGAGATTGAGGGTTGTCAGTCAGGCCTGTGACACACACTGGCATCACAACATTGCTGTGTTGTCCAGTGATGTCTGAGGACAACACAGAATACTGAACAAATTGTACCTGCAGTACTAAAGGTGCCAAAAAGCACTGTCAGTGTAATTGAGTGCATAACTCCAGAAATTCTTAAATATATGGGGATGGAATAGCATAAATAAGATGTTATTTCCTAAGAGGGAACATGGAATATATCAAACAGACTTTGTGTGAGAAAGAAGCAATCATACTGTGGAATCTCCCAGGAAAAGAAAGGGAATTTAGCTTCCCAAGGTTGTTGCAGTATATGGTGTTAAACTTTTATTGAGGTACATTGTTTTGCCCAACCCTCTTCACAAGTAAATCAGCATTGTAGCTTCTTAGGATCCAGTCTGACTGCTCTAGAAATACCTGTCTCTCATGCTCTGCCTTTTTTAATTAGACAATGTGCTTGGCAGGAGTCATCTTCATTTACAACAGCTCACTGGAGATCCAGCACCGACACCCCTCTGTGGTTTGATTCCCAGAGCTTGTGTCTGTCAGTTTGGTTCCATAGACTTTGCTGTCGCTTTTGCAGTTTTGGCAGGTGTGGATGCAGGACTCTGTCCACCCCTCTGCCCCTTTGCCTTTCCAGTAAGGAGCCTCTGGACTTCAGAATTAACTTTGCCATGCCTCATTAAACACAGTTATTTTATCAGTATTATAATGAGTCTACTGAATCTTTTTGCAACTGGTGCATAAATATCTCTTCAGACTCTTGCTCGCTAGGTCCCCATAGCTTTTGTTGGTTTGTTTAAGTCTTAACTGTAAAGTGCTAATCTTGGGCCATGCAGATGGTGCAGGGCAGCACAGGACTGCATCAGCACAGTGCCCAGCGCCCAGCTGAGATAGCGTGGCATTTGTGGCCAGGGATCACAGCTTTCTCCTGGGCCTGTCCCCAGCCACAGGAATCCCTGCATGTTTGTACCTGGCTATCTCTATGTAAGGCTTAAAGGGCATATGCTGCTGCTAATAAGGTGAGGAACCCTCTTCTGCTAAGGGAAACAGACTTTGCAACATTAGAGACTTGTCAGAAGTGCGAGGATGAGGCATAATTTGCATGCTCATCCACATAAATGTGCAAGCTTTTTCTACCTGCATGTACAATAATGGATACAGTGAAATTAAAGCTATTTAATGGCTTCCTTTGGAAGGTGCAGTCTGCTTCAATGCAATATTTAACATTCAGGACTCTATTTATAAACAGGAAGAGGTGTAGACTTCAAAGCTGGATTTGCTCATCCCAGCACTATGGCCACCTCGCAAGCTATATATATATATTTAACATGATACAGAGGTACAGACCAAGCCTTGTATGTTTAAGTGAAGGAACAGAATGTGAAAGTGAAGGCTTATACACCCTCCTCCCCAAGCTTAAACTAGAAGCAATCAGTGGGCGATAATTCTTCTATCATTCTATTTTCATTAAATAGTCACCAGCATGTGAAAGTACATTAGAGAAATAAAAATTACAAAACTGCTTTGCTATGATACAGGTGTAAATAGACACCGCAAAAGAATTCCTATTATATTCATTATATTGATCTAACAGCTTAGCTTTAGTCTTGCCACTAAAAATTGTTCTTTACTGGTCAAAAGATAAAATTGGTTGTCCGTGACATGTTTGCATATATGGTATTTGGATTTGATCCAGTTTCTGCCTGAATGATGTAGCTGAAATAGTGAAGGAACAGTCCAGAGAGATTTGTGGCTGTCTGTTTGAGCTAACCCATGAAGCAAAGCAACCCAGAGTTTGTCTCCTTCTACACGAAGGCAACAGTGGAGGCCAATGGTTATTAGATGAGTAGATTTGAGTTTGTGTTATGACTTTGTATTGTAATGATAAATTTTTCTGTGAAGAAAGAGCCTTTAAAGGACAGAGTTGTGGTGTTTGCTTTCCGCCTTTGTGAAACAGCCTGCCAGGTTACATGGCATGTCAACATATCCACCAAAATAGCTAGCAAATGCTTTATTTTTTTTTTGTTAGTAATTATTTCTCTGAATGTACTTTTGGTTTTATGTTTTCTACAGTAGCCTTGAATTGGGAACCATAGGTATGAGTTTTTCTTTCAGATATAATCCAGAAAAAAAAATTTAGCAACTAAGATAGATTTACAAATAAAAAGTTGAATTCTGCATAACCATGCTCTCATGGTTGCCAGGAGTATCATCTGCTAGAAGTTTTGGTTTTAACCATCTTTAGTCAGACAGAACTCCTGGATCACTGAAAAAGTGGTTAGGCATTGGAACAGGCTCCCCAGGGAAGTTGTGGATTCACCATCTCTGGAAGTGTTCAAAAAATAAGGAGAACTGGCACTTCACAATATGGTTTATTGGGCATGGTAGCATTCAGTCTAAGGTTGTACTTGGAGATTTTTTCCAACCTTAATGATTCTGTGATTCTGTGATCCATTTGAAAAGTTTAAGCTGTCTTTATTACAAATTCAAATGTGTTGCAGATATGAAAAAAACATCTTTTTGATACACCCACAAATAAACTTCAAATGAAATCTAAGTGCAAACAAATGCAGTATTTTTTGTGATAGAGAATATGAAATCAAAACTACCGGAATTGTAAATGGAATTATTTCCAGAACTTATGTTTGACATCCTTGTCTGAAAATAAAAAGTAATTTTGACATTTCACATTGAAAGAGCACATTTGCTTCCTGCTATGGTTGGCTTACACTGCCATCAGTGTGTACTGCATTTTCCCTCAGGAGGCAAGGTACAGTACAGACCTTCTGCTCTAAATGTCCCTCTCATTAGACCAATGAATCTGGGCCTTTATGTGGATTTGGGACAGGAAATGATGTAGAACTGCTTTGTTAAAATATTCTATTTTGATGTGTCTTTCATCAAAAATGTTACATGAACATTTAATCAAAAGTTAAAAGGTGGAAAGACATGGAGGCAGATATAAACTTACTCATGCATGTGTTTGCTTTGAATGTCATTAGGTTGCAAAGCAGAGAAGAACAGATCTGTGTTCCTAGGAGTTCAAATGTTAAGTAATGCTGAATTTAATTATTGAGATAGGTAGTCTTTCCATGCTGTGTATGTTCCCTGTCCTAACTGAATCGTGATATTTGACCACAAACACATCCAGCTGTAAAAGGGATTTCCTTGTAAATAAGGTGTGTATCTTCAAGACAATTGTAACATGATTAAAGACTATAAAATCATTGCTATATGCAAAGAAAATTGCCACCAAACTAAGAAGATACAAATACCCATAACCTGAAACACTTCAGACTTACTTTCTATATACCTGACAGTGCAGGTTATTTATTTATCTCCTATTTGATATGCCAGAATTGTGCATGTGCGTATGTTTATAGGTATGCACTAACCTGTTTATGAAGAATGAAAGTTATTTATTGCCAGCAAGATGAACATAAAGATGAGTGCTTGGTGACTCATAGGTCTTATGTTGCAAGGTTTTGAAGGCACAGAAGAAGTGGGGAGTGTCTCAAAGTCCCTCCCATTGAATCAGAGGCAGGAGATTTTTTTTTTTTCTGCCTTGGAATTTGCTCAGTATGTTGCAGATCCTAATAGGATAGATATTAAGATCCATTCAATTCCACAGGTGTATTAAGTCTGTAGACACTTTGGCTGGTAAATAAACTTTACCACAGCTTTCATTGTTTTTAATTTGCCTGGTGATAGACAATAGTGAGACAAGATAGGTCATTGACTGGATTATTACAAATAATTTCTGAAGTAGGCCTGCGCCTACTCAGGTGAGAACCAGGTAAAAAAATTTTTTTGGAGAACATTCTGCATACTACACATGATGTTGGGGGTGGGTTAGAAATGTTCTTTTATTGAAAAAAATTAAAAAACAACAAGAAAATGTTGACTGCATTAAGATAAGACATTTAGCCAAGGGGCAAAGTTGATTTTAATGAACAACTGTAAATGCAGGAGCAAAAGATTGCTCTTTCCATGTAAATATTTAGATGATTTGGTTTAGTAATGGAAGCTACATTTGGGATTAGACTCCTTATCTGAGTCTGAAAAAGAATCTTTAAAAATACTTAGAAAACAAATATATCCAGAGTTATAATATTAAAAGCACAGAAAGTACATAATCAACTGTTAAGTTTCGGAGAACCAATAAATTTCAAACTATTAAATTTTGTGAGGAATTTTTTTTCTGGAGATCTATCTCAGAAATGTATACTTTTTTGCCTGTATTAATAGCAAAATACTAGACTAGATGAACATCAGTAGGTCTTGATTGCTCATGGCTCAAAGTTTTGAACTACACAGTGTGCCTTTATGTTTTTAAATACTTGGGAGTCTAAGACTCTAGTGAAATTTTCTCAACTGTTGGAACATCCAATTAATATAAAAATCATCAAAAATTAAAGGGGTTGTTTTCTGCCGGGCTTAGTGTTACGTCTCTGGGAACACCTAAAACCAGATTAAAAGCTAATGTAAATTACAAAAATACTATAAATTGTCCACAGTTCCCACTAAAGCTTATGAATTACTATTGTTTGGTCATTGTCCTATTGTATCTGGATCTAAGCCTAAGGTATCCACATGCATACAAATATCATGCATCGTTTTACTTGATTCAGCTCTTTTCAAATGTTGCATGAAACCCTTTCTCCCTTTCAGAAGCCCAGGGAAAACCTCTGACATCAGCAGACAAGGAATTCACTCACCTCATTAGCTCAGGATTACTACTGAATGTGTAAATTTTAATTAAAAACAAAAAAAAGTTACTAAGTTAATGTTACCATGGAGAGCACTTCATTTATCTCACCTGCAAACTTAAATCAGTAAACTTCATGGGCAGAAAGCTGAGTTTTCTCAGGATAGAAGGAAGAAGTTGGTACCCAGATAAAATCCTGGGATTAAAGAACTGTATCAATGCTGGTCTTCTCCTGCGCTAGTGCCAGAGTAAGCTGCTGCTGCCTTCCAGTTTTAGGCATATACATGCAGACATAAGCATCACACACAGGGAGAGATAAATGCAAAAGTTTGTGTCCAATTTGTTTGTACCCCCACCTTTTTCTCTTTAAGTTGATACTTGATCATGAGGCAGATATAACAAAAATTGTACGGTCGTAAATAATGATCAACTTAGTTCCACAATGATTACGCTTCCAGGGTCTATATACAGAAAGCATATATAATTTCTCTCCATCATTACTCTTCCTTGCATCCTTTTCTTGCTGTCCTTTTTTCAAGTTTTGGCAGCTGGATCACTGGTAGTAATTTAAAATGAGGTCTAAGAAAGAATTCCATGTACAAAGAGACCTTGAGTAAAGATTTAAATCTGAAACACAATGATAATTCTGGCCATCTAAAATTTCTTGTTTTAAAATGAAATCACTTCCTAATTCAGTTTGACATAACAGACCAAACTGTGCCTTCCTTATTTATCCTGTATATGTGGAAGATGAAATCTGAGGAGCAATGAATGAAGAAAGGAAAAATGCTAGGTGAAATACTGTGCATTGTCTCGGTCAGTCCTTACCTGAAAGAGATGGTTATGGGCCTTCTATAGAAAATCAAGGATTTATGAGCACTCAGTAGCTGTATTTCTAAATGTAATCATTTGTTTAGAAACCATATTAATCAATGAGAATATTTATGAACCTTAGTAGATAAAAATGTACCCTTGGGACAATATTATTTGCTCCATTATATAATATGTTCAGCTCTTGCTTATGGTTTATTTCATCACTTGACACACTTGACAGTCACTAATCTGGGAGTGGGTGGCAGCAGATTCATAGTTGGTCTCTACAACTACCTGAAAGGAGGTCGTAGCAAGGTGGGGATCGGCCTTCTCTCCCAGGCAAATAGTGACAGGATGAGATGAAATGACCTCAAGCTACACTAGGAGAGGTTTTGTTTGGACATCAGGAAAAATTTTTTCACTGAAAGGGTGGTTAAGTATTGGAACAGGATGCCCAGGGAGGTGGCGGAGTCAGCATCCCTGGAAGTGTTCAAGACACAACTGGATGTGACACGTAGTGCTGTAGTCTAGTTGATGAGATGGTGTTCAGTCAAAGGTTGGACTCGATGATCTTGGAGATATTTTCCAACCTTAATGATTCTATGATTAGTGTAATTTTATAGCTTCACACTCTTTGATGTACAATTCATGAATCTCCATTGAAACCTGATTGCTAAATTTGTAATACCATCTGATCTTGACAATTATTTTTGCAAACACTGGCCCTCGAATCCAGTCAGTCTCCTCTGTCCCATCCTTTCTGGCTGCCAAGTCCCTGTTCTTTACTAAATGTTGACAAAACATTGGTGCTACTGAGTGTCTATTTAATTTTTGACTGATTTTCCTGCTGCATGAGATCACTGGCAACTGCTAGAACACATTCTTGCTTTCCCAAACTTTGTGTTTATTTCCCTGAAGATCTTGCCATCTGCTGTGCTCAGCTGCCCAAATAAGTAAAATGTTCCATGTCTTATAATTTTTTCCTGACAATATTGTCTGTTCCCTCAATCTTTCCAGTTTTTATGGGGGTCTTTATGATCAGTTCACCTCTAAATAACATGTATCATAACAGGCCATGTTACCACAAACAGGAGTATTGATTTTGGCAGTAGGACGGAGGTTACTAAAGCAACATTTGGTAAGGGGCATTCCAGATATTATCTAGAGGTCAGCCAACAGAACTCTGGGCAACAGATTCATATATGATGCTCTTCATGCCGTGTATATTTCTTTGGCCTTGCTTAGCCTTTACACCTCATTTGTTCCAACTTGCTTACTCTTGCCAACACCGAGTGTTCAGAATCATGAAATTGGCTAGAAAATTATCATCTTTTAAGCAATAATACGTTTCGAATTTCTTAACCCAGAGTGCTTACATTTTCAAGCATTTCCCTGTAGCTAGCAGGAAATGTGCTTCCTTGGGGGGAGGGCAAAAGTGACAGCAGATATTCACACAAAATATTGTGACCCCCTCTGAGCTGAGAAAACACCAAATATCTCACTTTCGAGAGCTGCCTCATGTTGGCTGAGTGGCTGAGTTACTCCTGATTTATACTAGCATGAGTAAATCAGAAAACTGCATAAATAAGTTATAAAATGCAACAAAAATAATGGGTTTTTTTTCACCTGATCACTGCCCCCTCCTAAAGGTTCCATATTACTTTGCTTTAAGGATCAAGTAAGCAAAAGGTCTTGGAGATGAAAGGTATGCTGTGTGATTACATACAGAACTGAAGCAGTGAAGACATCCATGCTGCCAGACAGGTTAGTTCTCATGTTAATCTGTTTATGCCTATAATCTCTACTGCTTTATGATATCACAAGATTAATCTGAGCATACCTTAGGTCAGCCTGAGCCTCATTTGAAGTCATCGCACTATCAAAATGGGAATGGGGCTTGATCACATGAAAGTGCTCTGTTCCTTTGCTTTGAAACGTGTTCAGAAATAGAAATGTGGCAAGGCGAGGCAAGACAGGTGAAACAAAAAAACAAAAAACAAAAGACCCCAAATTTTGAATACCTGTCAGTCAACTCTTTTGAAAACCAGGATGGGACACAGAGTAGAGATTTTTTGTGAATTTTAACTCCAAATCTATTTTGACTGTAGCTTCACCAAGCACGCTTTTCACATTCTTATAACCAGGTCCTAATTTATTTTTCTCTCTTTGGTGATTTCTACTGGGATGAGAGTGGGGGGTTAAGGGAAAGAGCAGAATGAAGAACCAACGTGGGTTGCTCCATGCGGGTCCTGGGGACTACCATACAACCTAAAAAAGAAACGGTGGAGGAGGATGTGGCTGGCTGCTGAAACGCTCTGCGGGCTACATCCTGTCTGTGGCTTGTCCCAGACTTGCACACCCTTGCTGTTTGTTTCTTTGTGTATGCGCTAGGTCCTTAGCCAGCTCTTGCCACAACAGCGTTTGTGGCTAACATAGAGAGTGCCTTGGCACTGCAGCCTCGCTGTCGGTGTGCACATGCTGTGCACGCTTGGCTTGGTAATTATCCACTTTATACAGATAGGGAACTCATGTGAACTAGTGCGATGTTACAAGGATGAACTTCCACTGTGGGAACCATGTAAAGGTTTTTTCCTCCAAAACAATCTTGAATTTTTGTCCTACAGTGCAGCATTTTTCCCCAGCTCTGTAAAACTTTTCTGAAATGTCTTTGTATCACTTCATGTAGTTCAGCAGAGTGCAAAATAACCTCTTGGCGTTTGCTTTAGTTCTGTCATATTCTGTTTACAAATTCGAAAGGACCTAACATAAATAGCTGTCAACACTTACATATTACTGTGATTCACTAACTTCACTACAAGAATTTTCATATAGCAGCAGAAAGAGCATCAGTATAAAAATCTTATCTTGAAAGCCACTGCAGTTGTTCATCTCTCGTTCAGTGAGTGTGCACACAGTGACTCTAATTATGCTACTTGAGATATAATTACACAGTTGCCAGAACAGGACGTCAAAACGGTCAAACCTCAGCATTAGTGTGTGGGCCTGAACCACTGAGAGTGAAGGGATCTCTTTTTCTGGTACTGCCACAATACATATTGCTTCGATCATATAGATTTAAAAACTCACGTAAATGGGGGGACAAAGGACAAAAGAGAAGAAATCAGTAAAATCAGAGGATGCATGTATCTTCTTCCATAACTTTTGTTTATTCATAGGTCAAAATTCCCTAAAATTCTGTTGCATTTTTTTGAGGAGATCAGTTCTGACAGAATCCTACTCTGCAGTTTTCAGGCTGGAGGAGTTCAGGTTTAAGGAAGACTGTTTGAGGCTCTTGTTTGTTATAGCTATTTAATATCTAGCCACAGACGAGGAAATCTTGCAGCACTGATAGCTAGCTACCTATCTGTGGTCCTGCGGCCTACAACATCTCAAACCTCTCATGTGGAAAGACATCAGCACACAGCAAACATTGCAGACCGGGAGTTTAATCATGTCTTCTGTGCCATGGGAACGGAGAAGCAGAGACACTTGTTGATCCACTCTTACGTAACCATGCGGTGGACAAATACGCATCTGGCATTTACTACGTTTTGAAAAACACTAAGCTCCAGGCTTTCCTTCTCAATTCTCAAATCAAAAATGTAGAAGCGCTGGAGCAGAGTTTATGTTGCAAGATGACGAACAACAAGCTCACTACTACAGAACGCCTCTGCAAGCAGGACTGGAATGTCCCCAGCTGGTTCAGTTCAGTCTTACTGTCTGGAAATGCAATCCTGAGGACCTCAGTTTGACACCTCACCTAAGAGGTCTGGTTTCTCAGACACCACCGTAGTCACCTTGCTTCAGTCATGGCCCTGGGAGCTCTGAATTGCACAAGGACTATTCTGGGCAATAAAAATATCCTGGGAGACATATTTAGCTCTTGTGGAAGATTGTGGAGCTTTACTGAAATAAATGGACTAATTGAGGAGTAAGGTAAAACCACTGGCTTTAGTGGTTTTCATGCACAGGCTGAATAGATTGAGTGTTGATAAAATTGTAAACAAGGTGCATCTTAGGGCAAAGTTCTGGCTAAAATAGTCCATCTAGCTAGTCCAATTGTTGAAATTCATCTGACAATCAAATAACTAGCTGGACAAAGTTAAGCAAAGTCATGATGGGCTATAAGCAATGACTTGTACTCGTATCACTAGAAAGATGTCCCAAGTGTCAGTGCCATGAAGCAGTCAAGAAAGAGAGCTGAGCTTATAAGAAAAACAGTTCTGTTCTTTCCTGCATGGCATTTTTTACTTGCCTATAGATACTCAGAGTGGAGTATTCAGAAAAAAGACTCGCATAGTCAGCAGGCTGGATTGATAAATTTGCTGGCATAAAATACCATAAAGAACTTTCCAAATTAATTGGAAATGCCCTGGAGATGGCAAGGCATCTAGTATTCAAATATATGATTCCTAGGAATGAGAAGCTGCCATGGATTCTGTGGATTAACACCAAATTTTAATGAAAACCAACAGGGCATGAGCTGTGGAAACTGCTTCACTGCAGTCTTGCTGCCTAGTCTGGGTGACCAGTGCTCCAAGGGAACGTTCCATCAGTGGGGGCTAAAGTTTCTTCCTGGAAACGGCTGGTGGGAGCAGGGTACAGTTTTTCTCTTCACACTCTGTGAAGTGCTTGACATTCTCAGCAAAAGTGAATTCATACATAAATAGTGTGCATTACCAGTGTTTGTGCAAATTGTTTTATACTTGGCTGTGTTTCTGAGTATATTTTCTAGCCACCATCTAGTCTAACTCTCTGCACAACAGGGCCAATGGGTTCTACACTCAGTTGTAACTGAAGCAGACAGCATCTTTTTGTAGACATCCTGACTGGATTTAAAAGCTTCAAGTGTCAAAGTATATTCCAGGGCAAGCAATTCCAGTGGTTAATTATTTAGTGTTAAAAATGTGTGTCTTGTTTCCAGTTTGAATTTTGCTGAGTTCAGCTTCCAAGCTCTGGAACTTTGAAATGTGAACCTTCTTGTTGTTGATTGCTTATATAGCTTGTCTGCACAAGGAAAGGAAAGGATTCTCTGCAATTGGTGAATAGGGTGGACAGAAGGGTGTTAGTATTCCTTCTCTGCTCTGCCTACCTCATTTGGAAAATCAGCATACACTTAGGAGAAAGTCAGTGTAATTCTTTTAGCATTACTTCATACAAGTTTTACTATATGGTCTTCATAGAATGTGAGTATTACAAATGAAAGATATGCAAAATATTCAGAACTTCAGAGTAAAAGGCTAGTGATTGTCCCTAGTACGTCAGCAGTTTTTTCTTCCTCAGTTTTGTGCTAATATTTATTTCATTGGCCTCCCTGATTAACTTTATCCATAGTCTATGCAATGTCTCCCCAACAATCTTTTGATAATTGCCAAGGCTTAGCAGTTTCTGAAGTGATATTGTACAGTTTGTCTGGGAAATCTCAATGCAGATGGAAGCTGGCTGCTGGCCGTGTTACTGTTGGCAGTGACTATATATTTAGAGCAGTATTAGCAGGTTTTTTTTTAATAGGAAAAAAAGATATTTACTAAGCTCATTTGTGAGGCACATAGTTAGAGTTTATCCTAATTTATTTAGGTAGATAGTTCAAAGGCAGTATCCAAAGAAAGCTTGAAGTCATTCAAAGTATACACGCAAATGGGGAGAAATTGGTGACCACTTAAAATAACGGAGTTTAAAATTAAAATCTCCAGAATTCTTTGAAAGCGCTTCTCGACACTGTGAAAGTATATGCTGGGAATGCTGTGAAATGGTTCCCTCCAGGGAAAGAATCACTAGCAAATGTCATAGCGGGGTCTTATCCATCCCTCCCTAACACTGCCCACCATGGTCTACAATAGAGTTAAGCAGATGAGGGGAGAAAGGAGAAGGGAGGGAGGAGTGAAGTGAAGGTCAGAACAGTAGCTCTAATTGGATATTATAAAGGTTATTCTAGGAGAAAGAGAATGTATATGGTACTGCAAGGTGCAATCTACATCCTTTTCTGAAATATTGTTAAGGTACTTCTGAAATGAAAGAAGAGGAGGAAAAAAAATCCAAACTAAAAAGAGATAAAAGAGGAAGGGAAAACAAAGGAGGAAAATTTTGAGGACACAGAAATGGAATGAGGTAAACCAATCATTCCCCACTGCGTATTCTCCATCTGAGCCCATGAATATGCAAGTGAGTATCTGAACAAACATTATCACTGACACAGATTCCCTTCCACAGTATATTTGTGTTGCCATGCATATGAATAATTGCATTAGTAAGGCAGAAGGTCTGGTTCCCATATTTTACACACATCTATATTTTATCTGTGGCTATGCTTTGCACTCTAATTATATGGTATTGGAAGCATCCATTTGTCCTGTTTCTTTCCAGTGAAAAACACTTTTTCTTTTCCAACTGACCTCATGGCTAAAAGAAATTGGAGTAAGAATAAAAAGTGACAGCTCAAGCGAAGTTTGGACAGGACAAAGGCAAAAGGAAAGCATTTTAGTGAAGTGACGGAGGTCAGGTCATCTCCCTTCTGTTAGACCACACTTAATCATATATCTGCATAGCAGCAATCACTTTCCTCTATCTTATCTCCTGCCCCTTTCTCTTCATGTAAGCTTCATTGCTAAAATAGGTAGATACATAGATGAAATGACGTGACACTCTTATCCCAGCTGGGGGGAACATGACACAAGCGCATGCTAGCACTCTCTGTGACTTTTGTGTTTGGCAGCAGTCACAGTGTCAGGGTTGCTCCCAGCCTTCAAGTATCCAGGGATTGATGCATTATAATGGCATCCAGATCCTCCACTGGTATAGCTGTCATCAGCCTTCTGCCAGCAGATATGTTTAAGTGGAAAACTCCTGAGAATCTGGCAGAGCATGTATGTCCTGGGCTACTCAGTTTTGGAAGTCTCACCAATCCAGCTCTGAGGTCAGGATAAGCACTTGTTAATTTTTAACTCACAGCAAATGTATTTTTGCAGATATTAGATTAATTCACTACTGAGCAAAAGGCCAGCACTGTAGTACTTAAATGTCATTTATGCCTTATCTGAAGATTTTAATCGGACTTATTTGGTATATGATCTTGGCCTGGCCTTGGCACGAGGGTTATTTTCACCCGAAATGAACTACTGAGGGGCTGACAACATCCTTTGGAAGACAACCAGCAAGAAGTCATTACTCTTGGGATAGCTGTGAACTCTAGGAGAGTTAGAGAAATATTTCCTTCTTAGGCAGAAAGCAGTGTCATATAAAGAAATGAACACAAGCCCTGGGCTTACTGGCAAACTACGAAAGCAAGAGTAACTGCAAAGTGTTTACTTACACTCAATAAGGAACGTCTTCATAGTTTTGAATAATGTTAATGTCTGCTCCTTGTTTATAGTTTAAATTATTTTCACAAACCATTAAAGTCAAGATGACAAAATTGTCCATCCTGTAGAGCACATCTATTTACAGAATGGATGTGTCCTGCACCAGTAAGAATCATAGAATCATTTTGGTTGTAGAAAGATCATCGAGTCCAGCTGTTAACCCAGCACCACCAAGCCCACCACTAAACCACGTCCCACATCTACACATCTTCTAAATACCTCCAGGGATGGTGATTCAACCACTTCTCTGGGCAGGCTGTTCCAATACTTGACAACCCTTGTGAAGGAATTTTCCCTAAGATCCAATCCAATCTAAACCTGTCCTATTGCAATTTGAGGTAACTTCCTCTTGTCCTATCACTTGTTACTGGGGAGAAGAGACTGACCCCACCCAGCTACAATCTCCTTTCAGGGAGTTGTAGAGAGTGACAAGGTCACCCAAGTCTCCTTTCCTTCAGACTAAACAACCCCAGCGCCCTCAGATGCTCCACATAGGACTTAATCTCCAGACCCTTCACCAGCTCCATGGCCCTTCTCTGGACACACTCCAGCACCTCAATGTCTTTCTTGGAGTAGGGGCCGAGAAGCAGACACAGTACTTGAGGCCGCACCAGTGCCAAGTACAAGGGGATGATCACTGCCTTGGTCCTGCTGGCCATGCTGTTCCTGATACAAGCCAGGATGCCACTGGCCTTCTTGGCCACCTGGGCACACTGCTGGCTCATGTTCAGCTGCTGTCGATCAGCACACCCAGGTCCTTTTCTGCTGAGCAGCTTTCCAGCCACTCTGCCCCCAGCCTGCAGCACTGCATGGGGTGGTTGTGACCCAAGTGCAGGACCCAGCACGTTACCTTGTTAAACCTCATACAGTTGGCCTCAGACCATTGATCCAACCTGTGTAGATTCCTCAGTAGAGCCTTCCTACCCTCCTGCATTCCCACCCAACTTGGGGTCATCTGCAAACAGACTGAGGGGGCACTCGATCCCTGTGTTCAGATAATTGATAAAGGTATTAAACAGGACTTGCCCCAGTATGGAGATCTGGGGAACACCACTTGTGACTGGCTGCCAAGTGGAATTAATTCCATCCACCACCACTCTCTGGGGTCAGCAATCCAGCCAATTTTCTACCCAGCACAGAGTGCACCTGTCCAAGCCATGGGCTGCCAGCTTCTCCAGGAGAATGCAGTGGGAGACAGTGTCAAAGGCTTTGCTAAAGTCTAGGCAGACTACATTCACAGCCTTTCTCTCATTCACTAAGTGGGTCACCCTGCCATAGAAGGAGATCAGGTTGGTCAAACAGGACCAACCTTTCACAACCCCCTGTTGACTGAGCCTGATCTCCTGGTTGTCCCCTGGTTGTGCTGTATGTGCTGTGTGATGGCACTCAGGATGATCTGCTTCATGACCTTCCCCTGCACTGAAGTCAGGCTGACAGATCTATAGTTCCCTGTATCTTCCTTCTGACCCTTCTTACAGATGGGCATTGCATATGATAACTTCCAGTCATCTAGGACCTCCCCAGTTAACCAGGACAGCTGGAAAATGATTGAAAGACGCTCCATGAGCTCCTTCCCCAGCTCCCTGAGTACTCTTGGGTGGATTCCATCTGGCCCACAGACTTGTGCATGTCTAAGTGGTGTGGCTGGTCACTGACCATTTCCCATTGGATTATGAGGCCTTCATTCTGCTCCCTTTCCCTTCTTCCAGCTCAGGGGCCAGGTACCCACAGAAACACTGCTCTTACTATTAAAGACTGTGGCAGAGAAGGCATTAAGTACCTCAGCTTTTTCCTCATCATTTGTCACTATGTTTCCCCTCCGCATCCAGTAAAGGATAAAGATTCTGCTTATGGCCCCTTTGGTTGGTAATGTATTTACAGAAACTTTATTGTCTTTTACAGCAGTAGCCAGATTAAGTTCTAGATGGTCTTTGGCCCTTCTAATTTTCTCCCTGCATAAATCCACATCATTCTTGTAGCACTCCTGAGTTCCCTGCCCCTTCTTCCAAAGGTTAAAAACACTCCTTTTTGTCCTGAGTTCCAGCCAAAACTCTCTGTTCACCCAGGCCTGTCTTGTTCCCCACTGGTTCCCCTTTCAGTACATGAGGACAGTCTGCTCCTGTGCCTTGAAGATTTCCTCCTTGAAGAATGTCCAGCCTTCCTGGACTCCTTTGTCCCTCATGACTACCTCCCAAGGGATTCTGTCAGACAGGATCCTAAACAGGCCAAAGTCTGCCCTGGGGAAGTTCAAGGAAGCAGTTTTGCTGACTCCCCTCCTTACTTTTCTGAGAATCAAAAACTTAATCATTTCATGATAGCTCTGCCCAAGGCGGCCTTTAACCGTCACATCACCCATCAGTCCTTCTCTGTTCTAAAACAGCAGGTCCAGTGGGACACCTTCCCTAGTGTGCTCCCTCACCAGGGGGAACAATTGTGCTCACTGTGTCAGGAAGTTGCCCTCCACACACTCCAGAAACCTCTTAGACTGATTCCCCTCTGCGGTGTTGTACTTCCAGCAGACATCTGGTAAGCTGAAGTCCCTCATGAGAACAAGGTCTAGTGATTACGAGACTTCTCCCAGCTGCTTACAGAATATTTAATCTGCCTCTTCATCCTGGTTGGGTGGTCAATAACAGACTCCCACCATGACACCTGCCTTGCTGGCTTTCCCCTGATACTTTCCCATAAACACTCAACCCTATCATCACTATCATTAAGCTCCAGACAGTCAAACCACTCCCTAACATACGGGGCTACCCCACCACCTCTCTGTCTTGCCTATCCCTTCTGAAGAGTTTACAGGTATCCTTTGCAGCACTCCAGTGGTGCCAGTCATCCCACCCTGTTGTCATGATTGCAGCTCTGTCATAGATTCACTGCGACTTCCAGCTCCTCCTACTGGTTTCCTCTGTCGTGTGCACTAGGGTAGATGCACTTCAATTGGGCTATCAATTCCACCACCTTTTTGAGGGGTGATGCCTTAAGTCCTACATGACCATTCTCAGGCACTCCCATCGTTTCTAACATATCAATAACCCTTGCATCTCTGCTGCCAAGGATCCTTTAAAAGGAAAATTTGTCATGTGAGTGTTTTTTTAACTGTGTTCTCCAGTCCCATGCACTTGATTGTCATAATCTAGAGCCATACCAGCCTCTGGGTAGCACTTTTTTAGCAATTCAGAAGATTTATGTGTCTGTTGCTGTGCTGAATGCCATTCTTTGAGTAAGCACTGAAACTTTCTTTTGAGAAGTGAGGGAGGAGGAGGAAAGATTAAAGTAGATCATGCGCTTCTTACATAAAATTTGAGGAGCTGACGAAAAGCAATTTGATTAAAATATGATTGAAAGGATGGTATGTGGTGTGCCAGAGGCTGATGTTTTTGCATGACATAGGTGCATGGGGGAGGAGGGGAAAGTTTGGTTGTTGATATTTCTGTTGTTTTTTTAAGTGTATTAATACCTAATCTTGCAAACTTCCCTGCAGAAAAGCCTTGTGGGACTAGTAGGGCACTGCTACAGTGACGGAGTCCCTTTGCAGTAGTTGGTTAAGCAAGCACTGAATTTGCATCCTTGGTTGAGAATGTTTGTAGTCAATTAGAAACCTGGTCCTTCCTCACATTAGGGCTGCTCTACATCACCCTGGGAATATAAAATGTATTTTAAGTAAATGTAAGTGTAACTTATAACCATTATAAAGCAGCTTTGCATCTTATAGCAGTTTAAAGCCTTGGGGTAAGTGAGAAACTGGATTTCCAACATATAAATTATGGTCAGTCTGACTGAAAATTAATTGAAGATTTTTGTATTTTGTAATGTTGCCACTAAACTCACTTGAAAAAGTTATTTACATCTAATTCAATATTGCAATTGTATTCATTAGAACTCCTTAAACTCTATGTTAATATCAAGGTTTCAGTGTTTTGCTTTGTAAATATTTGTGAATTTTACAAACATACATTCAGAGATCGTGTTGTTCTGTCCTTTTTTTTTCCACTCTGAAGTTCCTAGGAAAAGACATAGCACAGGAGGTTAGTATGGAAAACACTTTCTTTTCATTGTTTCTTTTCATATTCACTATGCTTCTTTAAATAATACATCACAAGACACTTTATATTCTGAGAGGTTTTGGCAACTAAATTAAAGTTTTCAGTGTTTGTTCCTTGAGTATTAACTTATTGTGATTAATTACCTCACTCTTAGCACCAGTTATGGTCTGTTACCACTGAGCCCTCAGCTGGCATTGATGCCACTTGAATAAAACATTTACTCCAGGATCTGTTCCATGCATGTTACTTTTAAAGTGGCAGGGATTTAATCTAAACTTTTTTCCTGACCATAAAGGCAGCAACAATAAATAATAAATCATGGTATCTTTACGAAAACAAATACGACTTACTCTTGCAAATGGAATTACACACGTTCCTCTTTGTTCTTGTGTCTCTATCAACAGCATTGCTCCTGAAAAAGGAGGCAGAAAAGCATCCTGGGTATTAAATATACTGAGTATCAAGTCTTCAGGATGTCTTTAGCTGCTTCTGCCACTAGTAGTTTTTCATAACACACCAGAGTTAAATTAGCTATATATTAGATACTTATAATACAAAATAAACACGGATCTTGTTATTTTGCTGCTCCCATTTCTTTCAAACATTGTTCCTTTCTCTCAACAGGCATTCGTCTGTCATGACTGATGTTTGTCATGATGTACTACACAAACATCTTTAAAAACAGTGAGCTTTCCTCCTATTCCTTTCTTATTTTATATTTTCTGGATAATTCTAATATTCACTGGCATAACATCTTAAAGCCCTTTGCAAAATCTGTATTCTGTAGTCTCCCATTAAAAGCAATGTCTAATTAACAACCAAAGTCTGCAGAATGAATTCTCTGGGAGCAAATGACTAATTCTTGATAGCAGGACTGTTGGTTTAAGTTGTTGGCAGCATCTTGAGAACAGTTCTATGCTGGAAGCTGCTCCCAAGGGCCCTGTGTAGGGCTAAGGGTTGGACTCGACGATCCCTGTGGGTCCCTTCCAACACAGCATATTCTGTGATTCTTTCAGTTTCACGAAGTCCTGGCGCAGGCAGAGCAGAGGAGGTAGCTGCTCCTCGTCACTCCGCAGAGGCGAGGGGACGTGCACACCAGTAGGGGGAGATGAGGGGATGTCTTTCCACTTCTGGGAACCTTGGCGCTGTTGCCTGCCTTGAGATACATCTATTTCTTCTATAGTAAGGCATTTTCACTGCACAAACTTGCAGTGCTTAATTAAAGCTATAATTTTAAACACACTTAGGCAAATCAGTGCAGTGTTCTACTGGATACTTAAGTTGAGTTAAACCTCCTGCTTGCACCAGAAAATTTATAGAGACAAGGTACTCCTGCAGATCGAGTTTTAAGTCGATGCACATTTAACCACACTGTTGGGCTCTGCCTGAGCTACTGGCCCTGCAGCTGGATGCAATAGGGCAACTGGGACTGCGGCCCAGCTGTGCAGGAGCTAAAGCTTGGCCAATTTCCTCTAATAGCAGATGTGTCAGGCAACTCCATCAGTTGCTCTTGGCAGTCTGCAGTGCCATTTGGCTGTAGTTTTGCTTCTGACTCTCTTGCCTTTCATTCTTGTTTGCTTAGTCTTGATTCCTGGTTCCTGCTCCCTTTGTGTTATGCTCCTATACCTCACCTTGTCCCGACCCTGACTTGACTTATAACAAGGACTCTTTGGTTTTCAAATTTCTGGCTCTGTGACTTTCTGACTACCCTTTTCAGTTTGGGATGACTCCGTCCATCTCTGGTGTCTTGATTTATTCTTATGCTGGCTTCACTCTCCTTGTATCCAAACTTAATTCTAACCTGGTCTTCACCTTTGGACTTACTGGAGTAGTCTGATGAAAATATGTGCCTCTTAAGAAATCTGAAACTGCAGTGGAAGAAACTTGCGTTAGCTTGCTTCTCAGCAGTACTGAAATGGGCACAGATGTGAAAGTCCCTTGCATGATTCCTTTTGGATCTGCATGCTGTCAGGGATTACAAGCATGACTTGTGGATCATTTTTGCACCAGAGGCTTAATCTGAATGCAAATATTCATTCGCAGCCTTAGATGACCACAGTTATGCTTCTTTTGCATTGAAACCTGTTGTAAGCAGGCCAGTTTTGGCAGGGGGTACAACCATTTCCAGGGCTCAAGGTTATTTTTTCTCACTTGTATTCTTTTCTTTTACTATTTGTTGACTTTTCAAATATCAGTCAAGCTCTGTATAACTGTTCATGGCACCAGTTGTTACTGTTTTCCGTGTTGATTCAGCATCTCAAAATTTTAGCTAATCTGCTTTCCATCTCCTGTATTCCAGATGCCATTGCTTGCATTTTCTTGCAACACAATTTTAGTATCATCACTTCCATGACTCTCTGTAGAATTATCTATTTTGCTTTGCTCTTTAAACCAGGCACAGTATCACTAGCAGTGTGTATAAAATCTGCTGAAAGCTTCAGGACCAAATCCAGAACCTGTACAATTAGCCAAACCAAAAGTCCAACAGATGTATGCCAGTGGAAAACATGCGGAGCTCCAGAGAGGCTGATGATGCAACAGGTTAAGTGCCCGCAGGGGACATGTGAAGACCACATGTGAGGAAAGGAGAGGATACATTTAGTGATACATTATCTACGTGTGTTTTGCCATCTGAACTTGCTCTCTTTTTGCAAACACGGCCAGAAAGCACATGGATGATACAAAGAATTGTTACTTGCTCCAGGCCCTTCACGGATCTCCCTCTTGTGTACTGAGGCAAAATAAGAGTGAGAAACCCTTTGTCAAGAAAATCCTCAGACAGTGCCCATTGATAATGATTTAAATTGCTATAAGGTCCTTTTGTATAGACTCTCTACAATGGGGTGACTTTCCTCTCTTGGGTAAGATGGAACCAAATGACATGTGGAGTACTGATAAATTATACTGGCTTTCCAAGGCAGTATAATTTAGCAGCACATGGTATCAAATTTATTTTAGTCAAATGTAGATGAATCTAGTTCTTTTGAAAGTTTTAAGTGCTTGTAGTCTGTGTTGTACTGGACATTGATTCCACTATGGAGTATCTCCCAAAAACACACTGTCAACATAGACCAGTACGCAGTGGTTTTAATCTTGTAGACAATGATGTTAGAGAGAATATGGCCTAGGCAATAGACCCAGATACGTGGATGTTAAGAATCCCCAGTAATTTTTATATTGAAGGGAAGTAAACTGAAACAATGACAAATCTCTCTTTAAAGAAAAATCAGGAAAATCATCTGTTAAGGCAGTACCATTATTTAGACTAACCTCACTGCACATCTTTTCCATCCAGCCATCATAATACTCAAAAGCCCTCCCTAATTCCACCTTACTTCCAAGATACAGTCAAACTTATATTTATTACATGTGAAGGCAGAACTTCCAGAGGCTAAAACATGAAGGCATGAAGGACAGATGCCTGTAGCTAGGACAGTTTTTCTCTAATAATAATGATTAAAATTTCAAACACTCTCTCTTACAATCAATACTTTAAAATGCTATCTTAATTGGTTGAATCAGTGTGCAAAAGTATGGTTACACTTCTAGAAAATAATCTTCACCTTTCTGCTGAAATAGAGTCAAGACAACTTGATTGCTAATTTTTCATGGGACTTACGGCAGTTTGGAATCCATTAGTCTGCATGTCTTTATGAAAGTTTGGCTTAAAGTTACTGGCTTCTCATTGTATGGGCATGTATTCCTTCTTCCACTTCAGAGGGATGCTGCTACTTTCCAGAGCTGCTGCGTGCTTAAAAAAAATGTCATGCCTCAGCTAAAATGGAAAAGAATTGCTCATCTGAGTCAAAGAGGTGGGTACTGCCTCGTCTTAGACTTGAAAAAAATTCTTTCTCCCCCAGCTCTCACAGAGCTTGTCTTCAAAATTGGTAATCAGAAGTGACTGCTCTTCAGGAGATCAGAGCTTCCAATGTATCATGCTGGGCTTCTATTCTATCAGGGGATGAAATGACTAACGATGCCACTAGGAATTAGTGATGCAAGAGGTCAAGTGTGTTAGAATTTTCCCAGAATCCACTGACTGTGTTCTTTTCATTCAAAGATATGATCTCCATGTTCTCCTCCCACTATTAAATGAGAAAAAGAAATCTAATAGGACTCAGATCCCATGAAAAAGAAATCCCTCTATGATACAGGAGTGTGAGAAAAGATGAAGGCCCACCTGTGTAGACGGATTTAAAGGACAGATTTAAGTCATAGGGAATAGTCATACAACTTTTACTACTAACACAGTTCTGAAACACAGAATAGTTCTAGTGTGTTACCATTAACAGAGAACAAAGACAGTGTTTGGTGATTTCTCCCTCTCTTCCTTTCCCTTCTTCACAGCAAGGATAAGGATTTTGCTCCTGAAACAAGTCATGGGGTAAACATTGCACCACACCATGACAGAGTAGTCATGAGATCTTATACCTGTGATCTGAACCTTGGCTGTATTATACCTTGAGAAGTGGCATAATACAAGGTATTTGGCAGTGGTACTGACCTTCATCTTATGACAGCTTATCTGAAAACTCCTAAAGAAGAAATAACTGAAATGGGGGTTCTACCTTGGAAAGGAAGACTAAACGCATTCAGCAGATGAATAATCAAGACCCTCCACAAGATTAAGTGAAAGAACTTTACCTAGCCTAGATGGCGTAACTGAAAACTAGAAGCAAAGGAAAACTGTTAAAAAAGTCCTATATAGCTTTCAGAATTAATACAAACATGCTGGAGTTATGACACTGGATGTCCTTATGTAAGAAGCAACAATGACAATACTTTCTTGTTAAAAAATCAAGGCTGAAGTCTTGTCCTCTGCTAACAGGGGAGCAAGCGTAGCTGGAGAGACCCAATCTCTCTTGCTGCAGCCTATCAAGACAAACCCAGACGACTCATGCAAACAGCCTGCAGTCACAGAAGAACGGATCCAGACTGGTTGTCCACATCTCATGAAGTTGTGGCCCACAAGGTGTAGGCAGTACTGGACATACTGCATTCCTAAGATTGCTTCTCCTCTGTGTCCAAAGCATTGAGTGCCGCTAAGCAGCACTTCCCAGCAGTGGGGATGAAGATGTACGGTTTTTTTCTGTCCAGTTTCTTCTGTACACTTGGTACTTCAAGAAGTATGCCTAACATATGGGGAAGTTTCTGCATAGTCGTCATGGGCTTTAGGGTTTTTTCTGGGCATATATAAAATACACTTGCTTGAGCACTAGCTCTGTTTCATATTCTTGTGTTACCACTGAGATAGGAATCTCAGATGGCAACTTTATTACCCAGCTAGTTTGTGCTCCTGGGATAAGAGGATGGTCACAGCACACAGAGCTCACCATGGTCGTTGGAACAAGCTGAGAACTCATGCTGTTGTACTGAATATCAGCCACATACAATGCCTTCTTCCCATGTTCGGTGAAAATACCACAGGCAGTACAACAAAATGTCCCCTAAAAATGTCAGGCAAATCAAAGCAGAGAATATGTGTCATAATTGCCATCTTATTTTCTTTGTGGCTTTCTAAAGCAGTAGTATCTGCAAAGCCAGCAACTTGTACATCACCCTGGAGGGAAATGGGAAGCCGGTTTAGGTGTCTGTTGATTCTTGGCTCATCTACACAGAAGTTATTCAACAACAATTCTGTAAACATCCCTCTTCCAGAATAGGTGTGCCCTATTTTCGTCTTTAATTAAAACTCACGGTGTTAAACTAAACCGGAACAGCTCAGCCTTATTCTGGAAATTAGTCATGAAATTAGTCAGGAATAGCTTCTCCTGAACAACTACATGTATAAACAAGCCCTAAACAATATTTATGTTGTCTGGAACCATGGGGGACACTGTCACAGATGTAAATTGCTTTCCAATCCTCTAAGACATACGAAGGAAGAGTTGTTGCCTTCGAACCGGGGGCACCGAACACTTCTCACCCACGTTTGATCATTGTGCTTGCCCTTGCAGGACAATTTAAGGGGACGGTGGTGCCGGACGGGCCCCAGCAGCACGGCCGAGCTCTGCCCCGTTCGCCGAGCAGGCCTGCGCCAGGTGCGCCGGGCGAGACACCGAGCTGCGGGAGATGGGCGCGCTTTGCCTCCACCCGAGCCTCTCCCCCGGGGGTCACACCAGCAACCCCCCCGGCTCAAGGGTGTTATCTAAGAGAGGCTCCTTTCCGTCGCAGGCCGGCCCTGGCCGCGCGCGTGCCCGTACCTGCGTGACAGCGCTCCGAGGACGCCCCTCCCCGGGGCGGGCACCCCCCTCGGGGCAGGTGGGACCCGGGCGGGAGGGTTCCCCGGGCGCGGTTCCCCGGGGAGCGGCCGCCGCCGCCGCGGGTGACAAGAGGCGTCCCCGCTCCCACACCCGCCCGCCACGGGCACGCGCGGGCGCGCGGCCCCGCTCCGCGCGGGATGCGCGGCCCCGCCGCT
>JAWMRA010000130.1:23425425-23466442 GCA_035584735.1 Pseudotriccus pelzelni | reverse complement strand
GGGCGGGGCGGGCGGCGCGCGGGGGCTGCGCGGCGGAGCGTTGGCAGCGGCGCGGGGCCGCGGCCGGTGTCGGAGCGAGCCGGGGCACAGACCCTGCGGGGGGCGCCGGGCGAGACACGGATCCGCATCCCGGTCCGGTGCGGCGCCGGAGGCGGTGGTGCGGGTTGGTGGCGGTGGCGGCGGGAGGAGCCGGAGCGGCGCGCAGCGGAGGAAGGAAGCGCAGGGCTGGCCGCTGCGTGTGCAACCTGGCTCTTCCTGCTGCCCGCGTCCACTCGCGGCTTTTCCTGCCGGCGCTGCCTGACAGCCGCCCCGCCGAGGGTGTTGTCGCCGGGGTCTTTGGCGGGGGGGGGAAGAGCGAGCCGTCCTACACAGCCCGGAGGCGTGATTGAAAGCGAGTAATAATTAACTGGAGGAGGAAGAGGAGGACGGGGGTGGAGGAAGACGAAGGAGGAAGGCACCGCGCGGCAGAGCCCAGCCGAGCCAGCGAGCGGCGGCGGGACGCGGCAACTTCGGCCGCAGCGGAGGAGCCGGAGCCGTGACCGCAGCGGCGGCCGCCGCCTCAGCCCGCGCCTGCCCTGCCCGAGGGGGAAGAGCCTCGCCGCCTCCCCGGCCGCCGGACATGTCGGAGCATAAGGCCGTTGATCCCAAGTTATCGACGACGGACAGGGTGGTGAAAGGTGGGTGCTGTGCCCTGGCCGCCCTTTCGGCCGGGTCGTCCCGCTGGGGTCGCGTCCGTGCTCCCCGTCCCCGCCCCGGGCAGGTACTGCGGGGCTGCCGCCGGCGCGGCCCCTGCGAGCGGTGGGCTCGGCCCGGGGGTCTTGCGCCGGGCCCCGGTGGAGGGTTTGCGGTTTCCCTCTCCTGCCTGCCCGGCGCTACATTGCAGCATTTCCCCCCCTTCCTCCCCCCGCCGCCTCCCCCTCTCCGCCTTGAAGGCGCTGCACAGGGCTGGCGTGAGAGAGAGGGGGAGCCCCAGCTTCCTCCCCCGCCCCGGTGCCTGGGGGAGAGGGGGGCAGGGCTCGGCTGCCTCCTCCAACCCGCCTGCTCCTCCGGGCATCCCCCCTTCTTCCACCTCCTCCTTCTCCGGGCTGCGCTCCCCGGAGCCCCCCGCCCCCCCGCAGGCTGCGCCGCCGCTTGTCACTGCCGTGCTGTTCCCCGCATGCAGCAAGGATGCCCGGAAACCTCCCCGCGCCGGCAGCCGGGGCTCCGCTCCCGCACCGAGCGCCGCTGCGGGGGGACCGGCCGCGCCGCCCGGCTGCCCCGTCCCCCCGCTCTCCGCAGGGCCGCCCCCGCGGCACCCGCGGCGGGGATGCCGGGCGGGAGGGGCGGGCCGTGGCCGCGGGCGCCGTGGGAGGCGGCGAAGGCTGCTGCCTCCTCCTCCTCCTCCTCCTCCATCGCCGTCTCCTGCTGACGGCCCGGCCTGCGTGGATGTGAAGTTATCCCGCGGGCGTAGCGTGGCCGTGCTCCCGCATGTGCCTGCAGATGTGCGTGGGGGTGCTCGGCACAAACGCGCATCGGCTCCATGATTTTTGCTCTGTTACGGAGGTGTGCGTGTGCTGCCAGCCTCGGCCGTATAAACAAATTAGAGTTTGGGTTAACAACACACTGCCCTGCAGTACAGACCAAGGTCTTGCTTACTGGGGTAGTGCCTCGTTTAAATTGCACTTGTGCCTTTCTCAGTATGTATGAAGACCGTGTGTATTTATTGGTCTGGGGTTTTTTGTGCATTTGTGGGTTGGGTTCTGTTTGGTTGGTTGGTTTTTTTCCTCCTTTCTACATTGGTCACATAGTTGGATGCACTTGGCTATAGTATATTTCATCCTGTAGGGTTATATGCCAGTACTGGGTGTTATGGTGGACAACACAAATCCTAGGTGCAGTATGCATCTGTACACATCCTGAGAGGCAAGAAATGGAAATGGCCTTGAAATATATACACTTCTGTATTTACGTGAGTGTATACCAAAATTAAGCACTCAATGTAAATATTATTTGGAAAGATGTGTTGTTTGTGTTTATATTTACTCTTACCTTGTTAAGTCTTTTGCCCTCTTCATTTTATTCTCCTTCAAAGGAAACTGTAGATCTTCAGATGTTGTAAGAAACATAAGTACAAGATTTTTTTTAAAATTACTTGGAAATTTGCCTTTACATTTTAATATCTGGAATATTTACTGTTTAAGTAGTTAGTTTTATATCGCACCAAGAGTAGAAAGCCTGAAACAGCTATGTTTAGCTGATACTTCTGTAGGAACAACAATGACCATCCTATTGGGAAGACTTTTTCATGATTATGGGGTGCCTTCATTTTTTTTTTTTTTTTAAATTTCCTTAATCTGCTCTGGTCTCAACACATGACCAAATGTCCTGATCTTTGCTGTGGCAAAACTTCCTTTGGCTTGTGTTGATGTTCATCCTGAATAGGAATTATCTCAATATTTATAAAATCATCAGTGGTTTCAGCGCATCTTAATGCATTTTGCCAGCAGTTGCTCTTTGCATTTTTCACACATGTAGACATCTCAAATATCTAAAAAGAGTATTTCTAAGAAAACTTAGCAGAATGTATAGTTAGATATTTTCATAATGTAACTAAAACAGAAGCCAACTTTGTTAAACTGAGTTAAAGTCTTGAACAAAAAGAATAGAACATTCATGCTGCTTAGGTGTCTATCTCCCCTGGTAACTGTTCTCTCATAGTGCGAGTGTTTCAGTGGAGACGTGAAGATTTGTTTAACTGGTTCAGCCCTCTATTAAATAGTGAAATCCTTTTAAGGTCTGAAAATAGCATCTGAAGACACTAGTACACAGTAAACTGATTCTTAATAGGATTATTCTTTGCTGCATCATAGGCACTTCACACTGCCTTCATACAGACAGTGAAGAAATCTAGTAAGAAAACAATTGGTGGTAACAGAGCTAGGAAAAGAGACTTTACTGTATCTGTCCTATAGGACAGTACCTTCTTGAGATGAGCAACTGAAATAGGCTTGCAGAGTTAAACAAATCAAGTATAATTAAAAAAAAAAGGCACCTTGTAAACACCTATGCAAGTAGTTGGAGAGTCTTGTTTTTATAATGTGAGATATTTTGACATTGCTAAGATATAAAACCTTACTTGAAAACGAAGTGCTTTTAATGTATGGATGTATACTCTAGATTAAATTTTTTTTCTGTTTGCATGTGTGTGGATTTTTTGGCTAGTTTTTATTACGTTGATGTTTTTAAAACCTTCTAACGTTCATGCATGGCAGGAGATGTCTCTTTCTAACAGTAATTCTGGGCTGGCTGGTGAAAATCCTGGCTTGGCATTGTTACGTAACAGTGGGACGGGCTTGATGGGGGGGGGTTACAGTTCCAGCAGCTTTGTGCAGATTGCTAGTGGCTGAGAGCTGCTGCTTCAAGGGGTTACTGTGTGTTTTTGGTTGGTTTTAGTCTTTTTTGGTGTTTTTTTTTTTTTTTTTGCTTCTCATGCTTAAAGTGCTCAAAAATACTGAAAAGTGGGGGATTTCCCTAGGCGAGGACTTCGCTTCACACTCGTTTTGCTTTGCTTATTAAATTGTCTGAACTGTGCTTAAACTGATTTGACTCAAAAATAAAACATGCTTTGGGAGGAGAGGAAAAAGGCTTAGGAGCCCCTCATGTTTTATGTTCTGGTTTTCTCCCACCTCTGTTAGGCAGACCTGACACTGTTGTGTAATGAGAAATTCAAGTTTGTGTATATTGTTAAGTTTTCAGAAGCAAATTAACTGTTGTTAAAATTGACAAAACCATCTGTTTTGTTGAACTTATCCAGAATTGAGTGAATCCAGAGGATGCACTTACGGTTTGAGAGGTACTTTTTTGATTTACTCTTGTGCTGTCCTTAAAATGATATGTATGTTGTGATGCAAATTAGACAATCCACCTTTACCCTCGGGATTTTGTGATTCTATAGAGGAGCAATCCTTTGGTCTCTTGACTGCAAATACGATAACTTGTATGTTCAGGTATTTTCAGAAGTTTGTTGGATCAAGGCTCAGGGCATCATACTGCTGTAGGATATGCTGACTTGATGTACTTATGAAGTTCCTTGCTTTTTTTGTTAGAGGTGTGATGCAGCTTTCACCTGAACAGATCTGTCTTTAGGTTCTTGTTCTCCTTCAGGACCGAGCTACTCCTTATCCATGCTGCTTCTAACTCCTGAGGCTTACCAGTCAGAGCATGGACTTTGTTGTTCTTGTGAAGGTAGGAATGAATACCTGTCCAGGAAAAACTGGACTGAGGATACTAGCTCATTCCTCATGGGTCACATAACAGCTGCCTGATGTCAACAGCTTTTGGTCACTACTGACATTGGCAAGATTTGAACCCCACCGACATGGGAGAAAAAGCCATGTATCATGTTACTTGACCTCCTCACAGTATTTAGTGTTGCATTACTGCCTCCTAGAAATACTGCTCTAAAGCACAGAATCCTAAGTAAAAAACTTAGAAAGTCAACTGAAGTATTCATACAAAGAAGTGAAGTCAGTATTTCTTGGAAATCTTGCTGTTAGCAAAGACAGTGATTGTTTTTCTTTTTTGGGACAGGTCAGCTGGTTATGGGTTTTTGTTGTTTGTTTGTTTGTTTTGTTGTGTGTTTTTTCTTTAGAAGGAAAGCAGAGTTTTAGTGAAATCATTTCATCTCAGCTGTTTAGATGGGCTGCAGCCATGGCTTGTGAACCTTGGTGTTGGCAGTGTCCTTTCCTCTTGTGCTTTGCGTGCCAAGGTGTACACAGTTATATCAACAATTGACAGCACACAATAAAACTAGACACTGGTCTCTGCTGTCTCTGAATTTCAAACCGTGCCACTGTTAATGCTCTTCTAATGTACAGGCTGACAGTAGTTTGTAATATAATATGAATGCCAGCTCACGATCAATATGTTTGCCATCAGTGTTAATTTCAGATTTGTGAAAGGTAAAATTGCTGTCAATAATGGAAACTCTAAACTTCATTGCTAATTCCCATTAGTCCAGGGAGACTTGCGCGTACTCGCCAAAGGCTTGTGCTCCAGGCTGGAATCCAGCATTGGTGAATTGCAGAAGCTTGCAATTGCAGAGAACTGCAGAGAGATAGACTCTGTGAATCAAGTTAAATTTTTTCAGCACAGATGTGTCCTGCAAGTGCTGGGCTGCCCTTCAGTGGCTTTTGAGTAATTGTGTGATGACTTGAATGTCAGTAGTGCTTGTGAATTTGGTATATATTTTGGTGTAAATTGAGTAAGTGGTGATGTGCCTATCTTTTGAGAGTGCTGAAGATTCAGTATCTGTCTGGTCCTTACGAAGAAAAAAGGAGTTGATTTGTAACTGTTACTATTGGCATAGGAAACTGACTTCATTTTTCTTTTATTTGTCCTTTTAGTACTCAGGAATGTACTTACTCGCTCTGAAAAAGCCTTTTTTGAAAAAGATTTTAAGGAGTGTTATTAACTAGAGAATCTACTTTCAGCTTCACCAGAAAGGTGGCACCGGTACAGTTGGGGAATGGGTGTACATCCACCTCAGCTTTGGTAACTCTGTGGTTACAGATTCCCTGGTACCTTCATGAAGCAAGCTGTGTTGAGAGCAGCAAACAGGTGAATATACTTGCATAGACTTTATGGTTGTTTAGGAAAGAAAATGAGGTAGATGTATTAGTTGTTCTTTTTTCCCTATATTTAACTGCCTTTTTCTGATTTTGTGGTCAAAACTTAAGTTAATACTTGAAAGACTAGTGGATTCTGTCAATTGGATGCATCTTGGGTATTGCAGTGTTGGTAGGTTTTACACTGTGTAAAGCTGTATGTGTGTGTGACAGGTGTATAACACTTGTGAAGGATTGTGGTGCTGAGAAACCGAAACAAAACTAAAGTACAGTGCTTGACAACTATGTGTAATAAAGTTGGTGATTTATTTTGATTTATGAACTCAGCTGAGCCTCTTAGTCATCAAGATTATTTTGTAAATAAGCCCTTTAGTGAAACAAGTCTTTTGCTGTATAGCTATAAGGGGAAAATGTGCTCACACTGAAGGGTACCTTTCTTATGTAGCTATTGCTGCACTGCATAGGTGGTAGGCTTTTCTCATCCTCTGTCTGATGGGAGTGGCTTGCTGAATGTGCTCAGTCTCAGGACTGATACGAGATGAGGAACAAAATTGCCTTATTTGTGTGTTAAAAACCTTTTGTATACTTCTGAATTCCCCTTTGGCTAAAGCTGTCTTCTGTTGCCTGCTCTTTTTGACTGAACCTAGCAAGAGAGCTGGTGCTTTTGATACCACTGGTGGTGTTGAGAATCTTGAAAAAGTAGTACATATCAGCATTTAACTTAATTGGAAAACACAAACCAGTTGAGATAATTTTCCATGGGGGGGGGGGTGGGATATTGTATAGAACAGTTGTTTGCTCTGCTATCCATTCCCAAATTGAATGGTATTTACTTCCATCACATATATCCCTCCTAGAGACAGATGATAGTTGCATGGTTATGCTTGTGTTTCTCTGCAGGTTATGGCAGGAAGATCAACTACAAAATATATTTACTGTTGATTATGTAACTCGATATTTTAAATTATCTTTTTGTAGTTCCATGACTTCTAGAACTCAGCACGTTCTTTCTGTCTGGTATTTCTAAAGGGATTTTCTATCAAAAGTAGTTTTGGGTAATGTCAATGAATAAGTAGTTTGGATTTTCTTTCCTTTTTTTTTCCCTCTTATTTTTCTTTCTTGCTGAGTGGCTTCTATTTAAATACAAAATCAGGACTCAAGTTTAAATTTGGTGCTCCTTTTAAATATGAATATTAATTTGTCTGAGGCTTCTCAGTGATGTTGGAGCAGCATGTAGTGGGGGACAGTTTGTTCTTTATAGCTTCAAGGAATGTGGAGAAAAATACTTCCTTAAGAGTATTTTAAGATGGAGAGATACCGCTTAACACTTACTGTAAGTATGCCATAAAAGAAGCCACAAGTTTCTGAAGTAAAAGCCACTTCAAATCATCTTCATAAAAAGGTGTCGTCTTATATTCTTTTGTATGTGGTTTCATGAGTCAAATGCAAGCTATGATTTCACAATGGTTTTTCAGCTGAACACTAAAATAATTTCCTGTTCTGATAATCAGTCATATACCTTGACTCTCCCCCATAAAAGATCATTTTATGGATACTCAATGGTTGTGGAAAGTAGCATCCCAGTTTTGAAAAACACTGCAGTGTACGTGCAGCCTAGTTCACGTAAGTTGAGTGGTCTGCCACTCAGGTGGTAGATTCAGGTGTGTAACTGCTGGAGGTAGTACTCCAGGTACATACTTGTTGTTTTCCTGTAATTACTGAATGAAGGAAGAGACAGGAGATCATATGTGGAGAAACAGGGAGACAGTAAGTGCTATGATGGTAAATTTTTCTTTTAAAGGTAAAAATCTGAACCAGCTATTCCTACCGTACCTACTCCTCCCCCAGAAAACTGCCGCTGTTGAAATAACACCTCCAGAGTAGTACCTCCTTGACACTCATCTTTGCGCATTTTAAACTGATACCTTTATAAGAGAGGTTAGGCATGGTTAACAGTGATAGGGAGGCACTGCTGCCTCATCTCCAGCATCATCTCCAACTAATTTCCAGCGAATTCTGTTTATGTTTGGAGCTGGAGAGGAGGAGGAACAAAGTGGAAAGGCAGTCGATAACAAAAATGGGGAGTTTAGTCGGAAGATAGTTTCTTTGTGTCTGGGGATTGCATGTGCTTAAGGTGTAGATGGCATCCTTTCCTTTTAGGGTGTACTAAATGACTTTTTGAAAAGATTTAGTTTGAGAATTATGTACCACTAAAACTTCTTTCTACTTGGAGGTAAAATCTGTGCTGTATTGAACTTCTTTTACAGCTTCTTTTTATTTTCAGCAATTTGTTTTTTTAATGCTTTCTCCCTCTCTTGTTTCAATGTGCCCTTTCTTTTCCTTCTATTCCTGTCCTGTATTTCTGTAAACTCTTGTCTCCTTATTGCTCTCATGCTTTTTACTAAATGTGTCAAGCTGCTTAAGTCCTTCCTGGTAGATTCGGGTAATGTGGATGTGTGTACCTAATGCAAGTGGTTCACTGAACACCATGTCTTTCCTTTAGTGCATCTGTAGGTGCCTAGGGAAGCTCCTGAGAATAGGGGAAGTATATTCTGCCTCTTCTCAGACTTCTGTTGTAACTGTGCAGCCAGCTGCTGACTCTGTAGTTTTCTTTTCAGTGAATAGCTCCACTGTCAGTGTGCTGCTCAAGCTCTACCCAGCTTGTAACAGAAGGATGTCTCTATTTTACAGTTCAGCTGCTGCCTTCAGGTTTCTTAGCAGTAATGTTGAAAACTCATAGTGTGACTGTTAGTTTTAACTCACATAGTTTGAAAAAGCTCTGAGAGCTAGCATAGACAGCCATATTTTTTGGTTAACTTGGACGGGAGGTGGTATAAGCACTTATGCTTTGGTGTCTTTGTAATAATACACAGAAGTTAGTTAGCAGTGAAAGGTAAGATTTGGTCAAGTTGTTAATACTTGAAAAAACCCTTAAGTTCACCACAGATGGGTTAATTTCACACCCCCCCCCCCATAAGCTTTAAGCATAAAAGGTGCAGAACCTAGTCTGCAATGAGACTGTACAAAATCTTTGTGGAAAACAAAAGGAAAAAAAAAGCTAAAAAATGGTTGTATTACATCTTCCAGTAGTAATAGATATTCCTTCATCTTTCAGGTAGGCATATATGGCAGCTTAAGAAAATTAAGCTTTCAAAATTAAAAAGTGCTGTAATGGGATTAAACATGTACTAGTGGAGACAAGTGTTGATATAACTATGCCAGTATTATTTTCCTCCATCCCATCTTTAGAGGCATTCAGAATTTTATTGCATCAGATTCGTCTTGGCCAAAATACTTTTTTTGAGTTATCTTCATTGTTGCATAATGTAGAATTGATGGAGTGAAGCAAAAAATATAACTAACTTGCTATGGAGCAAATTCTGCTATAATGTTGTCTCTAATATTTGCTAATTGTACAGAAGTATCAAGCCTAAACAATGTTGCTACAAGGAAGGAAGTGCACTTTGAACTTCTGATTGGAATGGTGAAAATAATATTGCGTTAATAATGGGTTATGCAGATGTGATGCTGCAGACAGTCTTAACACTCATTCCGGGCCTTTGTTGATAGGCTTAATTAATAGAATCTAAACTACAGGTTTTTGGCCTAATTTAGTGTGTGATTAGATTTTTATTTTTAATTTAGACTTTTGTGCGTGCCTTTGAAGGTAGGTTGCATGACTTTACGCTGGGGGTTATTTTTTTATTTGCTGGTAGTGGCAGATCAGAAGCTGTATGGCTGCAGAAAGCAAAGTCTCAGAGTTGTTCATGTTTTGCAGTAACCATCATTTGGAAGGAAATCCTTTGCAGTTTAGTTGCATGACCCTAAGTGAGGGAAAGAGTTATCTATCTATATAGGGAAAATGTTATCTATTGCTATGTTTGGTTATAACCACACATTTAACAATTATTTCTATCTTTCTTTGGGTAAGGAGGCTTCGTTTCTATTGTTCTTTTGTTGTGGCTGGGTTTGTTACTTGTTATTGAGTTCCAGGTTGCTGCCTGTGATAATGGATGTATGTGATGTATTATTGGGTGGTAGTCTTTCTGAAATATTTGGAATTCCTCTGGAAGTGTTTTTGTGTCCTAAAGTGGAGAAACTGATAAACTAAATGCCAGGTTTTTTTTGTGAATCAGCGATTCTTGGCAACTGGGCGGGGGGGGAAAGGCAGTGCAGGAGTTTATGATTCCTTTCTGATCTGTTGCTCTATATGGGTGATTTTGGAGGGGAAGACACATGGCTAGAGAGGAACCTATACTCTTCCTTTTTCTTGAGAAATGACATGAAATTACTTGAAATAGTATGTTTCAGGTTCTGTGGAGGTTTTATGTGGGAATGTATGCTTTCCCCTAGCTTTTTCTCCATCTGTCAAGGAGTAATGCTCCAGTAGAGAGAGTAGTATCTGAAAATTCTTTCTGCATCTATATGTATGGGGATTTCTGTTTTAACCTTTTCTTTGCATTTGAGTCTTCATGAAAAATCTGATTTGCTTCATATATAATACAGTTAACAAAGCAATTAAAAGCTTCTAGATGGGGAAGCCAAACCCTGTTGTTGACTCCAGGGAAGGAATGTTTCATCATCCTCTTTGGACTTAAGATACTTTTGGTCAGCACACCTCTTTTCAACAAAAAATTTAGGATTTATTGGCCGGATTCTGTTTTTATTACTGAAAAAGACGATTTTGATAATTTAGTACCTCTTATTTGCCATGGTTTTTTAAGCAGTTGAACGTAATAGACAATTTGAATACACAACCATTCATAAAAAATCCTTCCCTGTCCCCTCAAAACACGCAGAAACAACCCAGGAACAGAAATTTAAAAATCAAGCAGAATTTTAAATAGTTTTTTAGTCTCTTTTCCATGGTGCTTGCCAAGTTTCAGATTGATATAGATTACAATGGTCATACTGTGTTACAATCTTTGAAAAAGTGCAACTGGTCATTAGCTGCAATGACATGAACAGCTGTAGTATTTTATGACAACAGCTGGGAACAATCTAGTTCTCTTCAATAACTTTCTTTTGTTGTTCCTTTCATGCCATTTTTAAAATGAGAAAGCAAGATTATTGTATTTGTTCTCTATTTTACACCAGGGATTTCTTAGGCAGTGCTGGCAATTAGGTATCAAAATATGGCATTGCTGTTTGTGACTTGGAACATTTCCCTCTGCAGGACCTGTTTCATAACCCACTGAAATCTGCAGGAGTTGGAGTCTTTTCATTAACTTGAGTAAACTGTGAATCAAGTTGTTATCCTAGGGTTTCTTATTTTGGTCTTCCTTTTCAATGCATGATTTCTCTTTGGTTCAAACTGCTTTGTTATATCTGATCTTATGCAGCTTCGGACAGTAGAGCATTAGCTCTTATTGTAAGACTGAGCTAAGTGCCTTTCTACTTGGTGAGGCTCTCATGTACCAAGTGAGAAGGGACTTGTCTGCTTGTGAGTGGCTGGTTTGGCAAGAAACAGTTTGCCATTCTGTTGCTGTGTCTTCACAAGTTTTCTGTATATGTGTGTGTCGTTGTTTTTTGTTGTTGGACAAACAAGTAGAACCCTTTCTTATGTATATATTTTTCCTATGTTCCTTTACAAAGGAGTTTTCTTCAGTAATGAACACATTTGGGTCACCTTAAATAAAACTTATTTCTATAAGTTTTAGATATATAACTTATTTTTTTAACTTTTTTTTTTTTTATAATAGAGTAAGTCTTAATATTAAAATCACACTGGTAATACTAAAGATGTACATACCAGATCTGTCTGGGAGCATTGTTTTTTTGCTTGAGAAACTTTCTGTTCCATGTCACGTAAGTGGTGGTGTCTGTGACTACTAGAGGGGAGCCTAATGGCATAGGGAGGTATACTGGGCCTACAAATGGGGAATTTGTGAAGAAGAAATAAAGAGCACAGTAGGCAAGGGCATGTGTTTTCAGTGCAGTGAAGTGTTACTTTAGGAATCCTGTCTAGGTTAGAAATCCAAAGCAAAGAGCAGCTTTGGGAGTACTTTGCCTAATGAGTTCTCTTGGGTTAGGCGAGTATCTTGGAGGTGTCTATGCAGTAGCTACGAGGGGAGCTTGACTCTCAGTAAGCGTAGAACTGGCAAAGGCAGTTGGTGGAATTTTGGTTACTTGTATACTCTGTGTATATAACCCTCAATTAGGTTTAGATTATCAGAGAATGAACTTTCAGCATCTTTAATTTCCTGAGATAAAGTGCTTATAGTTTCTGTTAACTGTAACAACGCTTAAGCTGTTTGTCCTTGCTTTATCAGTAACAAGGAGAAGGAAATGCCTTTTAACATGCTGTCTCCTGAGCATCCTGAGATGATGTTGCTTTTGGTAGGCAGAGGAAAAGTGTGAACTCAAAAACCCCCATACTTGTACTACAAAAGGAGAAGAACCTGCATTCATTTCAGTTGAGAGATGAGTTTTAGCTTCTGGGCTGTTGACTACCTTATCAGGTGTGGGTTTTTTTCCCCCTTATTTAACCTTTTGCTTTCCACTTCACTGGAGAAATAGTGTATCCATAATTTTTATGAATAGTGTGTCAAAGTACCTTTCTTAATCACTCTCAGTGAAAAAGCGTGAGCTCTGATGCCTTCACAGAAGTACAAACTAGTTGAGGCTGGGAGGGATCTCTAGAGGTCATCTGGTCCAGCACCAGCTCCCTCAGCCTTTCATCAGAGGAGGGATGCCTCAGTTCCTTAAATCATCTTAGTGGCCCTTTTCTGGACTCTCAGCAATGGCTTCATATCTCATAGTTTGTGTGAAATACAAACTTTTTTTTTTATGTAAAAGTACATAAAAGTTAATTTATACGTACAAAGAACTTGCACATTAGGGATTAGCATGCTTTTATCCTTTAAAACAAGGTACTGTTCCTTCCCTCTGGAGCTCTTAATGTCAGGTGACACTTACCTCATGTGTAAATGTTGTTTGTTTACCACAGAGAAGATGAAGGATATTACTGCTGCTAAAGAAAATCTTAAATGCATGTGAATTTTCTATACATTGTTAACCTCACAGCTTGTATCCTGTTGTCACAGACAGTAGTAGACCTAGGCTAATCTTAGAAGTACTGCCCATGAGACAGTTCCCCTGCAGGTATCATTTTGGTTATAATCCAGTTGCTATGGCTTCTGAATGTGTGTTAGACTCTTTTCCCCCACCCCTTGATTTATGGAGACAGAGCCTTTTATAGGTCATCTTAGTGAATTTGCCAACAGCCCTCTGGGCTGCAGTAGGAAGATTGTTGCCAGCAGGTTGATGGAGGGGCTTTCTTTTTTGTTTTTTGTTTCCTTCTGAAGATGCATGTTGCCCTTTAAACCTGACTAGGAAAGACCTGAATCTTGCACGTGCAAAAGTAAAATCAAACCTGTGGTAAGGGAATGTCTTGATGTGGGTGACAGGAAAAATAAACATCTAGAAAAGTTTGTGTGACAAAATTATTCTGACTGCTTCAAAAAAGTTGGTAGAGCTATAGTAGAAGTTCTGAGCAGGTTCTGTAGGTGGAATCGCCTTCATGGATTAATAATCTGGACAACGGAGATAATTTTTGTCGTGCTAATGCAGCTTCCAGTTTTGCTCAGTTGACTTGATACATTTGAGAAAAGAGATAGATACTGTAATTTAAAGTGTGAATTGCCTTGCTGTACGGTAGATCATGCTGTAAAGTAAAAACCTGGGGCAGCACACATCCCTATGAAAGAAGTTTAAATGCATTTCCTGTCTTTGCAGCACACTGAACAGCAACTGACAAGGGGCTTGCTAGTGCAGCCAATAAATAAGTCTTTGACATAATTATTTGTAATGAGAAAAGCATATGTTAAAAGGTCACTTGTTCTGGAGAACCTCTGGTTGCAAAAAGGCAAGTAGAGTGTTGAAGGTTTACCTTAAAGATATTAAAAAAAAAAAGAAGAAAGAAAGAAGAAAAGAAAAAGTTAGGTTTAACATAGATATCATGACCTGGAAGGATGTTCCTGGCAATTAAACACACCAAAGGAGCTGAAGAAGTGCTTTGAATAGATGCAAATCAAGAGCAGATGGGAAAGCCCAGCAACCTGCAGGTGCTGTTAATAGCATGTCTTCACCTACCTGAAGCATGAATGACTATTCAGGGATATCTCATTTAGTTGTGCTGCAGGATATTTTCTTTTTTTTTAAGTGGCTCTGATGGTTATGCCATTATCTCCTGCTTCGGTACAGGCCATGCACAGAGAAGGCTTTTTAGCACAGTGGGCACCTGTCGTAGTCACAAATAAGTCACCAGAGGAAGTTGTTTCTATGGATTATATTAAATGAAAAACATCTGTAGAGTGACCATGGAGAAAACATTAATATATAGCCATTAAAGTGTCTTTATTTATGATGGGAGATATATGATGCTGGGATCTGTAGTTGAGAAGCTCCAGTATCCTGATGCTCTGATACATAGAGCAGGATTAAAAGCTGACTTCAGTTTGTGCCTTTATCTGAATGGATGATGCAAGCTGCTTCTCATAAATAATTTTATCAGCAAATACTAACAAATTACCATGGTTTTGTAAGACTTCAGGCAAAAAAAGGAGTCTTAATATAACAAAACTGGCAGAACTAAATCCTGGTTCTATCATGATTCTCAGAAAATAAAGAGCTGTGGGAGGGCAGTGGATTCTTTCTGTGCCTTGATGCGTGGCCAGGATTTTAACTGTCTCCCTAAAGGTTTAGGAGAAACATTTTTTGGCTTAAAAAATGCAGGTTTTATCTTTATTCAAAGATAACTTGTGGCAGTAATAATACTTCTTCTAATGCGCAGAGCAGCTGAGTCAGCTTGAAAAGTCAGTGAGATCAGATGGTCTGTCTAGCCAGAGAATGCAAAAAAAAATCCTGTCAGGGCTATCTTTTAACTGCAAAGTGAATTACGTTTGTCTGAGTTTGTGTTAATAGAGTACTATGGATTATTGTGATGAAAACAGTTTCTTTCAAAGTGTTCCTTTTCCTTCCTGAGCATCAGTCTTTAAATAGTAATCTATAGATATGACAGTAATACTTGGAAACTGTTTAACTCCTGGAGTTCTTGTTGAAAGCAGTGTCATGGGGTTTTTATTTGTTGTTTACTGATTGCCCTCCGGCCCCCCCTTATTCTTGAAAGAAACCACCAGAACAAAACAGGTCCATATAGACAATGGGTTAGTACATGGCAGGACTGTAATATTCAAAGAATCTTAGTTCAACAGGTGCTTCCAACCTTTACTTGTGAAACAGAAATAAAAGAAGCCTGGGCAATGGCTACTGAGTGGTAAATACCAGGGATGCTGCTAGTTTGCTTCTGACAGACAACCCCTGCCAGTGTCTGTGTGCCTGTTTCTGCTTCACTGATATTGCAGCAGAAGAGGCAGTATTTGAATCAGAACCACTGTATAAGGGAAAAGTGAGTGTTAAAAGCTTTCTTTTGAAACCCTATCAATTTTCCTTTTAGCCTTTAACTTCCCATTCAGATAGGGAAATAGCTGTGGGCAGTTGTGTGGCCAAGGCAGATCTTGCAGAGGCAATAGCATTAATATTTTTTGCTATATACTGTATAGATTTTGAAGCTTTAGAGAACTTTTTGTCTGTTTTCAACCTGAAAAAGTCTTAGGTCCCAAGTTACTAACTCTTTACTGAAAATGAATGAATTTCTTCCTGAGTTAACCTGAATGAATGCTTTTTGGTTATTTAAAAAGATAATAAGAAAACCCCAAAACAAACAAATCCCCCCCAAAATAACAAACATGTTAGAAAAATGTATATGTTTGTACATTACTTTTTTTTTCTTTCCATTTATATTCAAGTTTGGAGTCTTAATGAAAAGGATGTTTTCTTGCTTTGGTGACTTAACTGCTATGAGACTCTGTATTAATATGGCCTGTCTAATGTCATACCCTTCTCCTATACCGAGAAAATTGTGATGACTGGAATGCACGTTGTCAACTTCTGTAATCAGGGTACTTGAAATATTTACAATACTGTGATTACGATAAAGCTTCTTATGTACACACACATGGTGTAGCTGCCTTATACAATTTTGCCTTTCAAATTTATGTCCTGGGTTGTTTCCTATTCTTGGGTTGTTGTTGTTTGTTTGTTTATTTTGCTTTTGGTTTTTAATCTAAGGTGTTTGACAAAAATTAATAAAATACAGCCTTCTTTCTCTGCCATTTGAGGTTTGCTATGCAGACTCTCACAAAATATCCCAGTGAAATTAAGCAGCAAAAAGGAGCAATCATGCACAGTTTGAAGCTTTTTATAGGCTAAAATCAAATGCTATAGTTTCTACTGAAGCTGCCAAGTTCTGTATCAAGGGGTTGTCTGTCAAAGAGTCAAATCTTTTCATGGATCCAGCAGATGAAACTGAGCAGCAGGGGGATAAATCCTGGAACAGATTTGCTGGAAAGGCCTTTGTGTTTGGAAGAACACCTCAAATGGCCGGGACCAACCTACAAATAACCCTGCATCTCTGTTGCTTTTAGCAGGTAAGAGATGTGGGGGAGTTCCAAGGCAGGTCTCATTGGTCTGATACATTTTGTTTTTGTTGTGTGCAAGAGCTGTGAACAGTTGGTACCATGCTTGGCTGCAAAAGCCAGTGTATTGTAGTTGCAAGTCCTTGTTTCAGATCCTGATACTCAGTCCAATGGAAAATAATAAGGTAGGCCTGAAAAATCACAGCTGTATATTTCCTGTCTGACAGGCAAAGTTCACAGAAAACCTTCTAAACCCTGACTTACAGACTCATTTAATTGAAACGTATGTTTTTAAATGGGGCATGCCTTGAACTGAGTCTGGGGCATGAAACTGGAGAGGATTTGGTGGCACTAGTTGATGGTGTTCTTCTGTGACTGGATTGCCAGGCATCTGTTGCCTGCTCAGGAGGCATGAAAGAATGTGCCCACCCAGTGGCAGTTGAAGAGACTTGGATTACTTCTTGATGGGGATCTCATAGAATCTTTTATGCTAGAGCCTGGAGCTCCAAAATGAGGCTTTTGTAAGTGGTTTTTCTTCTGTGGCACGAGGGAAATAGCCACAGCAAGAGGATATGGATTTTGCTTTATTGCTGGACTGAAGTCGTGAAATAAAGTCCTTCTTTTTCCATTAGGATAAAGGGTAATCCTAGATCTTATGCTCTGTGCACATTTGTCTTTGACCTTTCTTTTTCTGATGCAATTTCTAGTCTGTTTAAAACCTGGGTGGTTTGTACCAAAGTGAACTGCACTTTTTGCTTGCTCTTCTTATGGAAAGGGAGATTTTAGGCCTTATGTTGCAGATGCTGGTTGTTTAATTCGATTTGGGTTCTTGGCAAGAAGAGGATGATGTAAGAATAAGTGGTGAGGTGAAAACGGTATTGTTAGAAAATCGAGCCTCATGTGTGGCCATGTAGCTTTTATTTTCCTTTAGAGCTGAGGGCTTCTCTGTTCATGCCTGGCTGACTGACCTGCCCTGCCCTGTTGGGTGTGCAGTCTGTCTTCCCTAACAGGCTTTTACACTTGTTTTCATCTCTCTCGCTGAGAATCTCCCATTTTGCCAGCTTTTTTCTTTTTTTTTTTTTTCCCTCAGCACGATCCCTTCCCCTAAAGGTTGTCTCTTGTGTGCTGATGTACATAAACTACCTCAAAGTTCTAAAAGACAGTGGAAGCAAGCCTACTAGTCCTCCCAGGAGGAATGTGCAGTGAGATCAGTGGTATTCCTTTGGCTTCCCTTTTGGTTTTGTTCGCTCCTATGCCTTGTAAAACAGCCAGGAAGATTTGTTACCAATGACTTTTAATTTCCTCTTGTGCAGAATATAATCCAATATGGACTTTTATTTTCCTTACAGTAAGTCTACCAAAACCCCAGCAGTAGAGTCCAGAAATGGCTTTTTGGTCTTCTCATATGGGATCTAGTGCCCTAATCTGTTATATCAGTATTAGTCTCAAATAATGCCACTTGGTGGTACCTGTGTGATAAAAGCATTTGATTTGGCATACACACACCTGTGTTCTTCATGTGTCTTTTTGCCTTTTTTGTAACTTCGAGAATGTATATTCCCTTGCCACCTCCCCTCAGATACATGATCTCCACAACCAGGATTCCAGAACAAAAGCAAGGTTTAAGCTTTAAATGAGAATGTGAATCTTTATTGTGAAGTCTGGACTTCAGATATAGTCAGTGGTCTGTTATGTTTTCAGTAGCAAATCTGTCTTCTTCAGGTCAGTCATAGTTTTTCTCTTTTGTATCATTTTAAACTGGAATATTTGTTACCTTTTATTTACTTTACTTGAGCTGTTATGGATGGAAAGTAGTGAAGCTGCTGTCAGCACAGTATTTAAAAGTTTACAGTGAGAAAAGTTTGAGTCTGTTGCTTTTGCAGCACCTTTTGCTTTTGATTCCTCCTCTCTGATATAACTTCATTGAATTCCAGAGTCTCTCTGGCACTGGGATCTGTGTGAAAGGCTGAAATGTCTCATTCAGACAATGACTCAGATATGCAGTCACTTAACTTTCCAAGGGCTTTGTTGTATCTTAAAACATCGCTGCACTGCTCTGGTATATCCTCAAACCTTGAGGATGTTCTTGGGCACCCAGCCAAATACAGATTATCCTGACCCTTGAAAAGTGCTTGGATCCCAGTATAGTTTGCAGTAATTTGTTTTTATATAGCAATGATTAATTACAACAAACTCTCTGAAAAGCCTCTTAAAATTTTAGAAAGAAAAGGTTTTATTTTCTTTAATACGTACTTCCCTAAGGCAAAGTGATTATTCTGTAAAAATCTGAATCTCCTGTGATTTTTCTCCCCCAATAAAATTTGTGTGAAATTCACAGAAGGGCTGTGTATAGAAAAATATAGTGCTCACAACTTCTTGGAAGGAGAAAGTGTTGTTAAAAATTGAAAACATCGTAAATTTACAGTGTTAGGGAGGGCTACTGAGAAATAATTGTTCATGTTTTTACCTCGATCAGGTGGCATCAATTAAAAAAATCGTTTTGCAATTCAAGTAAAATTCAACTTTGCTATTCATAAAGGCTTATGATTTGTGCATTTAATGAAAAAAAAAACCCAAGAAGATTTGTCCTGTCTGTTCACAGAACAGCTTATTCTGTGGGTTAGAGATGATGGGGAGAGTGCTGATGTTGTCTGGGGAAAGAGCCCTGCCCCATTTTATCTTTCCTTCAGCTTTTGTCCCCTGCCTCTTCCCCCCCCTCCCCCTTTCTTTTTTCTTTTTAAATGAACTGTGTCAATTTGTGACATGATCCCAAAGATAATGGAAACAAGGTGTGTTGAAAAATTGGTGTTGAGGTCTGGTGCCAGAAAGGGTTTGGAAAAAATACCTAATTCTGGCATGTACAGAAAATCAGAACAGGTACTGTGTGAAAGACTGCTTCCCTTTTGGTCACTGGCAGAAGAGAAAACGATTATATATTCGTATAACACTTCTATAGCTCAGGTGGGCTGTCAGGAATATCGTCCTTCTGGGGATATTTATATACAGAAGTAAAATAGATGTGTGGTTCTAAGTTGGGACTCCATATATGTGTAACTCTTAAATTTCTGTTACTTTTATACATAAACTGACTTTCCGTCTGAACTCACAATTAGCTGAAAGTAAGCTGAAGGTGATATGAGTGGATGTCTATAGCTGTTTTTCAGTATTTCATATTGGAGCAGTATTCTTGAGCCTCCACATACTGGACTGGAAGTGAGTGGACTGGACCACTACTGGACATGGACCACGCTCTTCGGTCTTGTCTAATAAATACTTGCTTTAGCTCTATGGAGACTGTGTTGCTTTTAATTCAACTAATGTAGCAGCCAGTGAAGTCTGTCAGGTGGGTGGGTATCCGCAGGGAGCAGTGTCTGGCTGCTGAGCATGCAGAGCCGTCATGAAGGATGGCTCAGCACAGCCCAAGCCCACAGCTCTTGGTACAAGAAAGCCTCTTCAGTTAAGGGCAACAAGCTTACAGTTGAGTTGTTACCCAGCCAGCCTAATAAAGTGACAAATGCAGGCATTTCTCTCTTTGTGTGGCTGAAGAGCCAGTTCTTCCATGTGAGGTGGCTGTGGTACTCCTTGCACTGGCAGTCAGTCCTGTCTAAATGTATCAGATAACCAAAACAGTTTATAAAGAGCTGAGGAAATTCACTTAAAGACTGGTAAATACTGTTTGCCTTATCTCTCTTAACCTAAACAGTTTTTGTGAATGGCTGGTGGTAAATGATCTTCACTAAGTTCTGTGAAAAGAAAGTATTTAATTTTAGATTAGTTCAAGAGGCCAACCAGAGTTTACTTGTCTGTGATGGTAAGTTCTCAAATAAATCACAAAATCATGTATGGGTGGTCTTGAGGAAGGGTAATTAAATATAGCAGGAATCTTGAATTCAAAGACCAAGTTTTATCTTTCTTAGTTTTTTTATTCTTCAAAGGTTTGTTATTTTTTCTGGAGTTATATAATCTGTTGTCTTATGGAAGTTCTTACCAAAAACTTAAAAATGTCAGCATCCCCTCAGAATAACCAGAAAAACAGTTTAAGTGTAGTGCTTTTGCAAACTTCTGCAAGATGCTGGAGTTTGATACTTTGTAGAAGCAGAGATGGATCAAAAGGCTTTTTCTTACTGATATGTCATTTGCTGTTCCGTACTCAGCTGAAAGGATGATTCAGAGGCATGGTGTCTTGTCTGTTAGGGAGGTACAACCCTTGACATTTTCTTGAAAAGCCTAGATGATGACCTGTTTTCTCAGGGTCTTGCCTAAAGCCTAGTGCAAAATGCTGGTTCAGTAACTTAATGATGTATTTTTGATACTGTTGCCAGGTCTTCTTCAGTTCATGATGTCGTGCTGTTTAATATTAAAGTTGCAGTTCTTTTTAAACTTTGTCATCCTCGTGCTTTACCTTCGTGGTATAAAGCACGAGGAACATCTCTGACGTCTATTTTCCCTTGCTTTGCTTGACCTGTGAAATGCTTTTGATTTAATAATTTATTAAAAAGGTTTTTTTAAATTAATTCTGTTGCCACCTGTACTTCTGGAGGGGGTAAAGGGTGACTGCCCAGGGTTTCTGAATTACTGAATACCAGTAACCTCTGCTTGCCAAGGGTCCTGGTTGCTGTTGCCATCCATGTGAGAGGAGGACTTGTGACTAGTGGCCTGGTTCCTTCTGTAGTCTCCACCTTCCAGACACAGCAGCTTCAGCATTTCAGGTGCTGTTACCACAATCCCTGTAATATGAGATGAGGAGACTCTCAGCTAAGGCTGGGAAGGGTCTGTGATGCTCTGCATGATGTAGGATTCTTTAAAGCCTCTGTGCGAGTTTAAAATGGTTTTATTTCTCTAGATGGAAGAAAGAAGAGAGAAGTTGAGGGTCTCTGATCCTCCGTTTTCCTTTCCAACGTGAAGCTCATTAGCTGATTGTTAAAACTTAGTGGTTTCATCTGTAATGCAAGGCAAAAGTCTATATTTAACTAACTGAAGTCACTGTTAAATATCTGTTCTAAAATGCAGATTCATAATACCATTTTCTAGAACATCTGATAGCACATCTGAAGGTCATAAAGTATAGCTGTGAATGTACTTGTCCCTCTTTATTGATTTTGTGTACTTGAAAAACTGCAGTAACTTCTTTTAAAAAGGTTGGGTTGAACATTTCAGCTTTGTTAATGACCAGATGCAGTACACGAACTTCTCCAAAGATGAAGTGTAAGAAAGAACTCACGTGCATTTTTTAAAAATCAATAAAGGAGGGAATAGACTTGCTATAATCTAAATCTGCCTTTCAGTCTAATATTCTATACAATTTGTATTCATACAGAAATCTTTCACCTATGCTGGAGACTCAGACTAATGCAGAGCTGCCCTTGCGCTGGAACATTTGTCCCTGGGTAGGGACATTTCCTTGCAAATCTCGTTACCGATGTTGTTCGAGCAGAACTTTTCTCTAGCTGTGTGCAGAGCATAGGCTCTTGTGACTTTAAAAAATAATCCGTGCTGTTTATGAGTGCAACAGTGAGAATGAGACCTCTGTAAATAGATCCAAATCCATATTTGTGGGTGGGAGCATGTGAGATTTTATGGTGGTTTTTTTAATCCAGTATCTTGAGACAAGCAGCTGCCATGCCTCTAACATCACTCAAAGGGCTGCAAAACTGAATTAACCAGATATGTTTCTTTGACTGATATTTGGAAACTAATAGCAACCCTGTCACTGTCCATGGTCAGCTGAATTTCACACAGCTGGAAATCCCAGTGCTGTTCTCTGTTTGCAGTGGAGAAAGCTGAGCCAGTGAACCGTTGCCTCTTGACCTTCTGCAGGGATTTCCTTCTTTGCTGGGAGAGGCTTCCCTGCTCATTGAGGGGTGAATTATTTGGTCCCTGTGTTCATAGGACTCCTCTGTAATCCTGAACGTCCTGACTTAATGGTTAGAGAGTGGAAAACTATAGACCTGGGCTTTCAGGATGAACTTTTTTGCATCCATCTCTCTTCTTTAGGACCCAAGTAATGCAGGCTGAACAGAAGTTACATTAGGCCTAATGGTTTGTGCCTCATTAGAATTGTCATTTTTTAAAAAAATATATCATCTACACATAATTTATATGTTGGAAATACAGAAAGGGAAACTATAGAACTTGTAAGCACAATAAAAAATAAGAAAAGTATTTAGCTAAACACAGAAGAGCTGACCAACACTGTTTTCTATTGGAATTGCAATGCTCATAGTGTCCGTTTTCAGTCACTGATTCTTTCCTTTGAAGTTCATTAAAAATAATGACAGTACTTGCATGTCTACAGGTATAGTATGAATGTATTGCACATAATACTTTAAAAGTCTGCCAGGTTTCCTGTGGGTGGTTAGGTGGGGGTTTTTGACGTTATATACAAAGCTAATGCTTAGAAAACATGAATGTGATTGATAAAATGCCTTGCTCCTTTACTTATTTCTGTATCAAACTGTTTAAAGATTCATTGGGGTGTGCTAATGGCAAAACAGAAGCTAATATGCTTATCCCAGGCAAATGTACCATCAGCTCTATGTACAACGTACTGCAGTCTTCCAAGGTAGCATGAAAACTGCAAAACTCTGGAGGATGCATGGCAGGTATGGGATAGTGGCCACTTTCCTTTGCATCTCTGTGCTCCCTGCCAGTTTAGCAGTAGGTGGGAAACTCCTCCAGGGCAGGTGCGATGGCTGTCGAGCATTGCCCAGCTGCTCCCAAGCATCTCCCACCCTTGTCTGGAGACTGGGGTGTGCTCTGGTGCCTGGCCAGCTGTTCTTGCTCATGAAGTCAGAGGGCAGAGGCTTTTCCCACATCTGAATGTGGATGGTACCTCAGTAGATTTCCTCACTCATTTTTCTTTTAAATGGGGAGATATTTGTCTGAGTCTCAGCTTGGAAAGTAGACTGTGTTTCCTGGTACACAGCCTCGTGTCTTCTTGAGCTATGACTTACATGGCTTTAATTACGGTATGGAAGTAAAAGTTAGGGAGGGAGAGTTGTTGCTCTCATGCAGCCTAACGTAGCACACTGGTCACCAGAGGTGAGGTAGTTGCGTTTTGCCCTGGCTGTTTATGCCAGGAGGTGTCAAGCTGAAGGCTCTATGGCCCTGGGGGTGAGCAGGACAGTGACAGTGGTATGGCTCCCCACAGCAGGAGCTCTTACTGTCTTGAGGATGTTTTCGGTTACCTGCCCTGTTGAACATTTTATCTGCTGGCCTTTCAGGTTAATGCAGATGCTAACTTGCCTCCAGAGCAGTTTTGGATATTATTAGTTTCACATTTGTGAAAGCCTTCTGCTTGATAAATTTTTACTAGGCGTGTTTCACAACTGGGGTGCAAAGACCAGGCTCTGGTAGCGATAGCCTGAGGGAGACATGGCATGAAGTGTGCAATGAATGAAAAACTCGCCTTGATCCAAAAAGTGAGCTTCATTTCTTTTGGGATGGGTGTTTTGCTGTTCAGTCTGCATAAATATCAGATCTCACATTTACTATGCTCAATAAAACCTGAATAATTAATGCAATTCTGACTAGTGGTTGACAAGGAGTGCTCTTGGAGTTTTTGTGATTGCTGAGGTGGCTGCTTGTTAACTATTAGAATGAATTTTCTAAAAACTCAGAGTAGAAAATGTATTTCAACTGAGAGCATGCTTTTGTTAGATATTTTTCTTTTTTTTTTTTTTTTTGCAAGTGGACTCGCAAACCTTGTTAAACAGAAGCATAGTGATAAGAAGTAGAAACCATTGGAAAGGAAGACAGTATTCATGTGTTTCCTGTTTTATCATTATTTTGTGTTTAACTTAATTTGTCAGTGGCAAGATTCACATGACCTAAAACATCCTTTTGAAGCAAATTTGCCAACTTGTGTGACTGTGCTTATTAGCTCTACATTTTGAAGAAATCCCGTGAGTTGATGAAAAGGCTTATTTTCATTATTACACAATACATTGTCAGTTATCAAGTACTGCTTTATTTTACTTCAGTTACAGGAAATGAAGTATGGATGGCCTTAGTTTATTAGTAGAAGGTGATCCCTTTTACTTTTAGATATTTAATTTGTAGAAAAAACATCTATGAACTAAGTGTGGGAAATGTGCGTTTCTCTGTTTGTAGAATAAACAAGGTTTTAATTGCTGCCCTAAGGAATGAGATTTAGTTTATATGTGTGCCTCCTTCTAGAATATAACAGATAAATACTGTTCTCCCTTGGTCAGTCTTGTGTGCAACAGGAAAAAAAATGGGATGCTTTTGCTTTTCTTCAAATTACAAAATCTCTGCATTGTATGAAAGCTGTCAAAAGCACTGATGTGACTTGTAAGTTGATGTTTTCTGTTAAAAAGTTTTTCCTTAGTCAGTCTCCAAAACTATGGGGAGGGCTGAGGTAGAAGGAGGAGGAGATGAATTGTGCTGGGACTTCTCCAAAGCGGTGGGATCAAGGTAGATTCGCAAGCCCATATACATGCCTCTGTTAGACCATGACAGTTAGGATGAAAAATTATGACTGTCATGTTTTTCCCTTTCCCAGTCTGTCTTCCATTGTGTTTTCCAGTAAGCGGAAGGTTGTGAGCGGTGTTTGGCAGGGAGCCTGGGCGCTGTGCGGCCTTGCTCTGGCAGGAGCTGCGGGCCCCTGGGTGGGCTGCAGCTGGGCACCTGTAGCTGGGCTTCCTCACAAGCTCTCCTCGCTCTAGCAGAGGTGCCCGAGTGTGTCCCATGTGGAAACTGAAGGACGCAAGGGACTTCACAGATGAAGTGTTGAGCTAAGAGAAGAGATATTATTATTCATGATCTTCTTGTTTTAAACCCAGAAGCAAGTCTAAGGGGTCATAGAGTTAAGAAATTATGCCAATAATGGACATTGGAAAGAAGAACCGAGCATTTGTGTGCGGAATGGAGCAACAGGAAGATAATCATATCTCCTGAAAAGGCTAGCACTTCTCCTGCTGGAACGATCTGTATAATGTTACAGTAGACTGCTGACACCACAGAATTTTGATAGATTAAACTGTAGTTTGTTTCTATTGATTTTTTTTCTAAGGTTCTGTGACTGAAATCGAAGATGTAGGTCTTTAATTAAATGAAATAATTTTCATCTTTGTAGACAAAGCTTGCATAGTTTTCAGGCTGAAGAGTAGTTGCTCTTCTAGGACTCAACAGTAAGTTGTTTGTTTTGTATAACTTTGCAAACATGCAATAGTTCCTTAACCAAGTGAATAGTCTACATAGATGTGTTTCTGCTTTATTTGAAGTACATGGATCATTTAGTATAGTTTTGTTACCCACGTCTTTTATGTGCTTGGGAAGGGTGGGTGGTTTTTGTTTTGTTTTTTTTCCCCACTTACAAGACCACATGGTTTCAGGAGAGTTGCCTTACATGTGAAAACTTGGCAAGGGATCTGCAGCTTGCGTAGTTAGTTTCATTCCTTTAATAGTGACTTCTTTCTCCAGGTATCTTTTTGGTTCCTGCTTACTTTTGGCAATGATAATGTTATTTAGGACAGGAAATAGGTATATGCTTATAAAAATAGATCCTATTCTAACTCTGACCATCAAATGAAATGTTAGCATTTAAAAGTCTATCAGCAGACTCGGAGAAAAAAAAAAAAGCATTCACAGAGATGAGATGACATTAGCTTGGTTAAAGCAAATGCCGAAGAAATGATTTCTTTTGAATGCCTGGATGATGACAGGCAATGCTTGAGTCCACTGAGAAATTGGGCTGAAACGATGAGCTAGGCTTGGTTGTTTGCTGTCAGGCTATTAAGTTAATTCCTGGAGGAGACTGACTTAAGTTGTTTACTAGTCGATATTCTCAGTATTCATCATCCGTTTATTGCTGTCTAAGAGGATAATTTGAGCATTTTTGGAAGATGAAGCAGGAAGGGATTGTAAACAGGCGGACAGATTTAGAATTTCATATGATGAATTGGAAAAATGGTTTGAAATCAATGAGGTGAAATTTAATAAAGACAACTGTAAAGTGTTATGCTTAGGAGAAATCAAATGCACAAATATAAATGGGCTAGGCAGCATGCTGGCCAGGAAGGACCCAGGAATCACAGTGGCTTTGCAAACTGAACTTGTTAGGCGTGGTGTGCAGGACACTGAGATTTCGTTAGGGCTGTATAGGTGATGAAACATGTCAGACAAATAGCAGAGGAGATAATTATTCTTCTGTGCTTAGCACTGTGCTTTTAGCCTCTGGTTTAAACTTCTTATTAAAGACGAATGTGGCAGATAAAAGGCCAGGATCTAAATGGCACCAACAAAGCTTGGACGTGAGATTTGAAAAACTTAGCCTTTGGGGAAAATCTGAAGGCTTTTGAGTTTTTTTAGCCTAGAAAACAAAAAGACTGGACAATGCCTAAATCTTCAGTGATACAAAAAGATGGTGTAAGTATGATAGGGACCAACTATTCTTAATTTCTACTGAAGCTGAAATAAATTATTTTAATTTGCTTTGGTAGAGTTTTATATTACACAAGATGGAAATTTTCCAGTACTGAACATGTTTCACGGGCTGAAAGAAATTCTCCAGAGACTTATAAGAGTTAGATGAAACAGTGACACCATTGTAAACATGCACAAATAAAAGCTGCCCTAAGTAGGGAACCCCTTCAGTCCCCTAGTCATGGTGTACGGCATGGGAAAGAGGCTCGGAAGGCAACAAAGCAGCAAGTTAACCCTGTTAAGAGCCTATCAGCCCAACCCTAGGGCTACACTGATGTAGCCAGGGATATCTGCTTGTGTTCCTGTAGCTGCCTAGGATATTTCTGCAGAGAAATTATGCTGTGTGTGGTAGAGATGCCCTAAAGATGCCAGAGTGTGCAGGGACTGGTATTAGTCAGGGCTTCTCAGCTTTTTTAGTCCATACCTAATTTTTACTATTGAAAATGTTTGTCTTATTATAGTATGTGGTTCTTGGAGTTGGGAAGAGTCTTCGCGTCTCGCTTGTTTTCTGCAGTGTTTCAACACTGAGTTTACACCTCTGAAGCTGGGAAGGACAGGCTTAGGTGATTGCTGGGGCTGTCACGAACAGGCGTAGACGCAGGTAAAATGACAAGGCAGGCTGTAGTGTGCACATCTGAGTCAATGCAGGGAGAACTTCTCAGCTAGGTAAATTTGCCTACAGGAGGCTCTGTGCTGTAAGAGCTAACTTGGTTCTTGTACCTGAGCTATAATACCTGGAGAAGTGGCCTGAGAGTCTCTGCAGCAGTGATCTACCTGAGTCTTGGGCATGTTCCCCAGCCCTGTAGCTGTGGTACAGGGAAAAGTAGTCTTTCCCCTACCCTCTGTTTGGCAGGACTACTCATTTTGAGCCAGCCTGACTGTGTTAACTGCTGTGTTTAGAAAGTAGCTGGAGTCAAAATGTTTTTTCTTTTCCTGTCAGGATCTATCCAACTGCATAGAGCGCTAGACTTGGATAAATTCTTTGCTTGGCTTTTGCTGTGACTTGGAGTGGGAGCTGCTTGCATTGATGAATGAGATCCTACAGATTTTAATGACTTCTTTGCTTTTAAAATATGATTGCTATTTTGAAATGAATGTCTTAACACTTGCACAAAAAAGGAAGGATGAGACAATTTTGGGGAAAAGTAAATTAATAGTTTTTATAAAAGTTGGCACTCTGGTTTGAGGCTTTGCTGGAGATTGGCATTTGAGCTCAGTGAAGTTGCTTTTAACTTAGATGCTATTGCAAATGAGAAGAATGCTTACTTTGGCAAATTAAGAGGGGAAGATTAATCTGAGCCTTCTGTGAAATTATTTTATTCTTGAAGAGGAGGAAAGTGCATAAAAGTGAAATGATGATATTTATACTCATTCAGACAACAAATAGTCTTTTTAAGTGTGATTTATGTAATTTTCAGAGGCTAAAATTTTGAAACTTTGATATTTGTGTAAGTCCATCACTTCATAAGTGACTTTCTAAGTGCTACAAATATGAAATTCATACCTTTCTATATCAGTGTGTTTTGGTCAAATGAAAATGAAAGCATACAAAACCAAAACATCTTTCAACATTGAGGCCATTGGCCTTATCATTCGCAGGGAAGTTGAATTAAAATGTCAGGTACAGCAGGTAAGGTACACAAGTTCTGGAAAGTTTACAGGAGATGACTATTATATTTTTACACAGTGTAATTCCCAGGCTGTTGCTGTTAATTCCTTACTCTGAGTCCTCTTGTGGAGCAGGGAACATTTCATTTGGAAAACCTTGTTCCTTTGGCAGCTACACATCGTGGTATTCCAATGTCATGACTTCTAGCATGAAATGAAGACAAGTCTTAATCCCTACATTTTCTCTTTATTGGGGTCTCTATATTTCAGCTCTGGCTCTGATAAAATACTTGATGTAGTTGCCTCTTCAGCTGGTTCCGGGATTACATTTGAAGTCAGTCTTACTGTTTGGAGTAAAATTAATAGTGTAAAGATTCTCCCAGATAGTCTCTAAATCTGTTTTGTGGCAGTCATTGAGATGCAGAGTAAATGGTAAAATGGGCAGTCTTCTAATGAGCTCTTTCAGTGCACTTTGTCAGCACTGAGGCTGGTTTCACTTGAACTGACTCCTTCATTTAGCAGCTTGCGTGAGCCCAGTTTGTTTTAATTTCATTTCCTTCCTTGACAAAATATCTACAGAAGTTTCTCATGCAGTTTTTCTCCAGTGAAAACAGCTTTGTTAATTGGCTAACATCAACATGAGGGTTCCCTTTGCTTCTGGTCACTTCTTTTTTCTTCACTGTGTGAAAGTACTAGCTCTGCTGTTTGCCATAGTAGAGTAATGTTTTTTCAGAAAAACTCAAATATTTAGACAGCTGTTTCCTTTATTCAGTACAGCACTGAAGAGGATATTTTACTACCCTGACACCGTGCTCCTAAGCCAACTCATTAATTCATTTGGCTTGTTGTTTTGCCTTTTCTGTGCTAAGACAATTGGTTTGTGATGATCTGTTCTTTTATTTTTCTGCAGTGCTTTCTGCTTTTGCTGTACGAGGTGTGGCAGGTATTTTATCAAGGGACTTGGCATGTGTCATATCAAATGGCGGCAGAGATGGACGCGACTTCCCTGAAAATCTGAAGTAATAATTTTCAGTGTTGTAAATTCAGGCTTGATAAATATTTTATGTGTCTGACGTATGCTTGTTGCACTAAAATGAGAGTAGTGTTCACTTACCAGCCTAGACAAAGCTCAGAGTGGGTTTCCGCACACCAGCACTTGTGAAAATCCGCCCTAAACCGCTCTGAACACTTTTCACCTTAGTTGAAAGGTGTTTGTTATTTATCATCTGATAGACTTTCGTTTTGTACCAGCGGTTCTTGCTACTTTTGCAGGTGTAAATATACTCGTTAAATGTCACGTGCTTTAATGTACTGGTTTAAACTCAAGATATCATTTGTATTTCAGATGCATCTTTCTATGTTCTAGAGTCAGACACATCTGAGGCACTGCCTGGTACAAGTTTGTTGAAATTCTTTGAGTGCCATTTACTGTCAGTCCCTCTTTGAACATCATGTACTTAATGACAGTTTGTAGTCACCAAAGCAGTTGCACAGAAGATCTTTTAACCTGTAATTCTTTGTAATTCTCTGCAGCATATATCTAGACTTTCTGAATTACTAAAACTTGTTATATTTTGAGAGAAATTTCCTCCTGCTTACCATTCTGTAGAACTTTGAAAATACACTTTAGGGCATGCAGAGCTAGCATTTGAAATGTATGCCATGCTGGGAAAACAGTGCAGCACTCCCCTAAACGAGGCTTTTGCAGTTTGTAGCTTTGTGTTTCGAGGTCGTGAAGCATGGAATGATACTTCTCAGCACGCAGTATCTCTGTCAGAGATTGATCTGCATAGCAGATTCGCATGACAGAAGTACATTTATATGAATATAACCTCATGTGTTCATATTCTTTCCACTTCTTGGATAATTTTAGGAACAGCGGCAAATTTGGATAATGGATTTTGTAGAGTTACCGCATGGCAAAGGTCTTCTATTGGTTCTGTCCTTTTTGTAGGATTCCAACTACAGATGTGCAAAAATGAAAACCAGTATATTTTAATTTTTTTTTTTTTTAGTTTTCCTAATTTCTTGTTTTCCTCACAATTCTCTAACTACTCTTGTTTTCCCTGGATAACTATTTATAGCCAGTATCTCTGTTACTGGGAGGACTGAGCTGGCAGAGCTTGAGGGGGATTCCGGGAGGTGACATCATCTTGTCTGCACAGAAGTCTCCTGCTGGCATGGCAGGAAGGGAAAAACCCTTTACTACAGATAGGAGAGCTTCCAAAATGCCTTTTATAGAAAATACGTGCAAAGATGTATCTTACCTGCTTCTTACTGCCTGAAGAAATAATGTCTCAAAACTCTTGTTGCAGGCTTGGTCTTGAATTTTTAAGCTGTCCACCCACTCTCTTCTTCTGTTCTGAAGACTCTTTTGTGTTTCTTTTCAAGTGGAACTTAAAAGTTTTTTGAAGCAAACAGAGGATAGAAGGTATTTTAATTTCCTTGTTTTCCTAGTGGATGGCACTTGAGAAACTTTATTCTGACACTAAATGTGCCTACAGTGGCACAGGGGCATATGTGTTTTGTTGTCTCTCTTTTTACATATCCAGTGATTAGAATAGTATCAGCAGAAGTGAGCGTCCGTGAAGCCCATACGTAGCTATTTGCCACCTATATTTTTTAATGAGGAAGAAAAAGGCTTTCTAAAAAGGGGAAAAAGGGAAATCAACATTTTCTCCTATTCGTGGTATGTAATGAAATATTTTTTTGATAAGAGTACCTCATCATCAGGCAAAGTAGAAGTACCTGTAGAGGAAGGATAAACCTTCTTGTCCCGTTTTGCAGATAAGGATTAGGAGTGGTCATGGGCAGTTTATTTTTTTTAAAGAATAGTTCGAACTCCCTAAGTGGCATGGAATACAGATTTCTGCATTTGATATTTGCCTTTGTTGCAGCCCTGAGTGCAGGTAGCAGAGCTGAGCAGTGAGACAATGATCATGTAGCAAAAGCAGCACTTGGGCACTCCGGAGTGGTTTTTGGTTTGTAATGTGGCAGGGCTGGAGCAGCAGCTGGTGAGCTGTTGAAACTTGACCAACTGTTTCCTCGCTTTACTTGGCTGAGTGCCAGAACATTTGAATTCCAACCCACCTTCCCCATTGTTGCCCCTCAGTGGTCCAGCAAACTCAGGTTTAGGGTTGTGGTTACTCTAGAGATTTTGGTCATAGTGAATCAGGTTAAGGGATAAAGCTGTAGCTAAAACACAGGAGAAACAAGTTCTTTTTAAAATGACATATCTACAGTGACCTGTGCATTTCAGAAATGTTTGAGAAGAAAGTAGTTTGGAGAGGTGCTTTTTAAAAACAAACTGTTCGTTGTTATGACATTTATTGTTACTGGCAGGACCAGAAGAGTATAGATATGTATCAAATGGAGGTATTTAGCCAGTTACCTGAAATAGCAAGTATGACTTCCCTCCTCAGTTTGGTTCCATTTTAAGGCATAAAGTGATCTAGAGGGGAAAAAAAAAAAAGTTTGTATTCAGGATGTGTTTGCAAACTTGAAAATACTGGGTGCATTCGTTTTTGTTTGCTTTGAAATGATGTATTCTTACATCTTGATTCTTGTGCAAAGCAGACGGCTGAAGGTGTTTAGGGGGAGAGGTGGTCAGAGCTGCAGCTGGAGAAGTCCTCCAGCTCCTGTCTTTCCCTTACAAAACAAAGAGGGAAAGAAAGCGGATTCCTTGGCTGCAAAATACACAGGAGTTTTCTAAAAGCAAAATGATTTTAGTCTCAGCTGTGGAAAACTGATCCTGAGATACCAATGGTAATGTGCTATCCTGTGAGAAGCTTGAACCCCATCGCAGGTGACAGCTGACCTACTTAGTCAAGTCGTGTCGAAAAGCAGTGGCCAGCCCTGGTACCCGCCAGGGACAGGGACCTGCAGCCAGCCCGTGGGGACCCTGCCCTGGACGTCTGCCCTATAAGAAATACTGTCTCCTCCGTGTAATTAGTAGCAGTGTTTAAACCAGCACACTGGCAACAGTTTGGAGATTTTAATAAAAGCCTGTACCCAAGGGATGAGAGATAAAAGGGTCACAATTTGCAAAATGCTTGTGTGGTTTAAGCTTGTGCAAAAGGAAGGTGTTTGCTGGCTGTGAGGTTGTAGAATCTACCGTGTAGATTATACCACTTAACACAGTGATTTGCTTATCTTTAAAAAAATGTATTTTTTAAATGTCAGAGTGAAAAACCTCACTTTGCTTCATCCCTTTTTAAACTCTGCAAAGTAAGATTTACGTGTTCAAGGTGAAGTCTGTGTTCAGGCTCTTTTATTCCCAGTCATGATTAACTCTTCTCTCATAACTTGCTAATTGCTTCAAAGAATGTACTAATTCCCATCAAATGTTAGCAGAGACTTGCCACTCTGGAATTCTAATTTACTTGTTTTCAGAATTACAGTAGGAGGGAAGGAGAAGGACCAAGTAAGCACATCAGTAGGAGCTGCATTTATTGCTACTTGTATGCCAGTCTTTTAAGTCAAGTTAAACTGCAAATGTACTGCATGCCTCATACTCTCTCTCTGGCAGCCATCCCGAGGAGGGAAAACAATTAGTTCCTCTTCATCTCACTAGGCCCGGAGTGTGTGCTTGGGGCTGAGTGCTGTCTTCAGCTGGGGCCATTAGTCATACCGTGCAGCCCAGTCATTTTCTCTGTGAAGAACTAATGTTTTTATGAACCTTAAAATAAAGGGAATAATGTGCATGGCCATGTACAGTGCAGCTTCTTAGAAATTTTTTTGTTAGGCTTTTATCCTATACCTTCAAGAAGAGCTAAAGAAGGAAAGAGAAAAGGGTCAAATGCAACTGCTCAGAGCACAGCTTTGATTGGTGCAAAGGCCAGCGGTCCCTTGCTGGCACCTGTGACTATGTGGAAACCAGGTAATACTGTTTTTCTGACAAAATAAAGATGTCTCCTTATGCATCTATTTATTTTAAAAATAGACCTTAATGTATGTGTCCTAATGGATCTGAAATCTTTGCTTTGTAAAAAAACTTCTGCTAGTGGCCCTTTTGTCCCTCATGACAATTTTGTGGAGTCAAAATTTTTTGGGTTTGATCAACTTGAAAACAATATTAATGTAAGGCAGAAGTCAAACATGTTTGTTGGTTGTAAAAGGAAAAAGCAAGAAGAGGACTAAATATTTGCAACATGCATTAAAGGCAGCTCTTCACTGTAGCTGCTTTGGTTAATGAAGGCATTGTGTCATGTAAACCTCATGTTGGTATTGAGGTGCAAGCTGCTGGTCTGGACTCCTCTGAACTCAGTCCTGATGTGACATATTAATTTGTGACTGTTCAAACAGTAGATCCCAAGTTTGGAGTTAGTACATAGGAGGACTTAAATTTTCCATTTGTTGAAGTAAAGGTATGGGGGTTAGAGTTTCTTGGGTTGTTTTTTTTTTTGGTATGATGATGGAGATTGAATGATGATGAAAAACAGAATAAAACAGATTGTGAGGGTCAGTCTGCCTGAGAATTAAGGTTCCTTTTTCATTACCCTATCAGTGTTTGTGTGAAAGTTCATATTGTTCTTGTAATTTTAAACAAACCTCTGCATGTTGTAACAGGACATCAGGATCTGATTTTGTAGATGAGAAGTACTTCATATGCAGCAGCTCAGATGTGATCTTTGTTTTATAGTACTGCTTCCTTTATTTTGTTTACCTTTCTTATTTAGCTGGCAGGCTGTTACAACATGGGAATAAACTGGGAAATGCTTCTGCTGTGGGTTAATTTAACACTGGCAGTCCACTGTGTGGCCGTGATTCCCATACGTGCGTTTGGTCTCCTGAATGCCAGGATGCTCAAAGGTCAAGTGTGGTGTAGACAAAGGTGCAGTAGAATTTGCTTTGAAGCACCAGAAGGTGGCCAGCTACAGAATAATTCTTGAAGCTGAATTGGCCTGCAGTGTGTTTTCAGTGGGTCCACACCTTGTGGCCTTGAGCCCTCCTGGTGCCAGGAGCCAGTGGCATGGTGGTAGGTGTGACAGGCCATATATACTCCTGGTTCAAGATCGGTTCAGATGGTTGGTCAATAGTTGAGTCTAGGTTTTGCTTCCCAGAGGTTCTGACTTATCTCAACCCCAAAAACAAAATGCAGGAATGGAAAGTGATTGCTCTTGCAAGGTTTAAGAGGTGAAGAACAAAGTCCTAACTAGTCCTGTCTCATTCAGTCACCCAGCAGCTGCCATTTTTGTCAATGGAAGCTGAATGCCATGTGTAATATCCAGTATATGTATTTGTGAGAGCTCTGGCGGAATCCTTAGGGGACTGAGGCTGTCACACCCTCATTGTTCACATGTCTAGTATCCCTCTTCACAGTGACATTGTGTCATGAGGTCTCTGATTTCAGTGTTTGCCTACTCTAAATTCCTTGTACACAGTGAAGCACTGAAAACCTGTAAGTTGTCAAATTATGTCCTTACATCATTTTTCACCCTCCTTCCCATTCTGTTTCTTTGAAAAAGTAAGGTATGTTTTTCCTTGTAGAGCTGTTGATTATGATTACAGAATTGTATGATGTGGATGCAAATAGTTAATAGTACTAAGCCTTTAACTATTATACATAATAAGTGTCTGTATCATCTGTGATACTGAAATACATAAGTTAACTTCTGACCCTCAGACATACTTGTAGAGTTGAAATTTTCTGTGTGTAAGTCAAGCCTACTCTTAGTCAAATAGCTGTATTTGAAGTCCTATAGTTGTTGTCAAGCACTGGCCTCTAATCTTCTGTATCATGTAGTGTTACATCAACTTTGCAGTTTGTTCTGCAAGTTGAAAAACCTACATGAAATTTCTGATAATTGTTAACTCACACATTTTGGGTCATCATTAGCACACACATTTTGGGCCATCAGGGGTAGCCTTACCACCTTTCATTAAGTATCTTACTGCAGTTTTGAGCATGTTGCTGAAAATATACTAACTTTTTAAAAGAGTATTATTCTGGTAAAGAATTAAAATACTGTAATTGCAATTAAGTTACCTCTGTTTAAGAATTATCATAGAATCACAGAAAGGCTTGGGTTGGTAGGGGCCTTAAAAATCATCTAGTTCCAACCCTTGTGCCATGGACAGGGACACCTTGCACTAGATCAGATTGCTCAGGGCCCCATCCAGCCTGGCCTTGAACATTTCCAGGGATGGGGTATCCAAAGCTTCTCTGGACAACCTTTTCTAGTGTCTCACTACCATCTGACTAAAGAATTCCTTCCTAATGACTAATCTAATTCCCTCTTCTTTCAGTGTAAAACAGCTCCCCCTTCTCCTATCACTATCTGCCTATGTATAAAAAACAAACAAACAAAACCCCAAAAAACAAACAAACAAAAACCAAACAAAAACCCCTAATCAAAACCCCACAAAAATTATTATTCAATAATGAGTTCTCTTTTGATTTTTAGTATCCTGTCAAATTCAATAACTGACAGCTGACGGTGCCTTAAAGAGCAGAGCTGTAGAAAATGCTTGTTAAGTATTTTCTCTGGCTGGGCAAAATCGAACTTTTGAGTGCAGACAGGGTGGTAAGACTGGGAGGATCTCTAACATTTCTAGTGCATGTAGTCCTTCAGAGATCAGCTTTTGAGATTGTTGGGACACTGACTTCATTTCCAGTCAAAACAGCTACAGGGAATAATGTTGGAATTTTAGTACAACTGTTTTGTATTTGGGTATTTGTAAATATAACAGTGTCCACCTACATTATTTAAGGGGGAGAAAATCCAAAACTGCTTTCTAGAGTTTTTGCAAAGCACCAGGTTTCATTTCCCTGACGAGCGAGTACTGTGTTTTTCCCGAGTGTGTAGTGGGAAAAGCGATGTCAGAGAGCAGCGCTGCTGCTGCTTGCAACAGGATTCTTGAAAAATCTGTACAGATACACTACTGCAGCTAAAAATTGGCACAGGCGGGGAGAGAGGATATTCCTTACCTTGACAAGGACACAAACACTGTCTAACAGTGCCACCCAGTGATGTCTGCCATAACAGCACGGGGGAGAGCAAGGCACTCTGTGTGCCCAGGGGAAGGGGGTGCCCGGGGAGTCCAAGCCCAACAGACATGAGCACTAAGCCACATAGAGTTTTGCTTATACTTAAGGTATCGTCTATGAGTTGTATATTCAAAATGAGGGAAACAAAGCTACCTGTCAACAAGATACGTCCACTCCTAGCTTGAGAGGGTCATCTTCTTGTTTAAATACAAACATATGGGATGAAGCGTTGTAGGTATGTCTCAGGAGAGATGATTTTTGGGGTGTACAAAGTGCATTTAGTTTAGCATGTTCAGTTTCACCCACGGTGGTGTTAAACTGACACTGCAGTTCTGTTTGCCGTAAGTTTGGTAAGAGCTCAGTCTAGCTCTTTGGCCCATATATACTAAGCACACAATAATTTTGAGACTGGGTTCAGTGGGTAAATATGGCAGTAATTGGACATAACCAGGCTATTGAACCAAAACACCCGTGAGTATTTCTTACTGATCTAAAGTATAAAGCAGTCTATTGCAAACACATCTATCTTTCATGTTTAAAAATTGAGGTGATTTTTCAAGTGTTAGGAGAAAAAGTGACTGTATAATTTCATCTTTAACTGGCATTAGTCCTTCTCTGTCTTCTGCTGTGTTTTCCGGGTAAGATGTTGGAGAACAGCAAAATCTAGAAAGCTGCTGTTCAACTTTCAAGTACAGAGTCCAGGGTTGGAATTAGGCAGAATTGTAAGTTGCAGTCTCTGAAAGGCATGTGGGGAGGTGAAAAGGTGGCTGGGCTCTGCACAGACAGGCTTAGCATTTTAAAACTGTAACAGAAGCTATCACATTTTTTAGGAACGTAATGCAAACAAATCACACTGTTTTCACAAACAAACCATTTGTATTCAAAACTGTAAGGGGAGATTACATGAAATAAAAGATTATTGTGTATTTAAAAGAAAAAGACAATGGGTGGTAGGAGTCTGAAACTAAAAAGAATGAGTTTTATTATTATTTATCACTTCCTTAATTTCAAGCCAGATAGAATCAATAAAAGTCACTGCAAGGCTACAAAAGATGAGCTACCTTCTTTTATGGTTTATACTTGGCTCTTGACACATTTTGGAAAAAAAGGGAAGCATTCTGGGTACTGATGCTATAACTGGCTAACCTCTACTATTCTGCATACTTTAAAGTATGAAATTAATGTGTTACTACTTCAAAATGTAGAATGTTACAATGCATTTTGAAATCATGAGAATGGTCGTGCGTCATGCTTTCTAGCAATACTTCGAGGAAAGAGGAGTAAAGTAGGTATTTACTTTTTACTTCTGAAGTCAGTGGTGAAGCTGTCACTTAATTTATTTTTTTTTTAATATGAAATGTGGATGATGGTGTATTAAAATTTAAAAATATTTCCCCACCTCACAAAAATGATAGTCCTTTGTGCTGGAATGAAAAAGGTACAAGTGATGTCTTGATAATGGTTCTTTTTCAGAGTAGCCTTTTACAGGACCAAATACTTAGAGTTTACTTGGTCTCTCTGAATTCTGGCGCTTAGCTTTCTATTGGCATTTGTTCTAATATATTCTATAACTGAAGTTAACCAAATTTTTTCCTCTTGGTTTTTTAATGTCAGATTTGCAGTAACATGCTGTGCATGTACCAGGACATGAGTATATGTGGGTGTTTTGATCTGTGTTAGTTCTTTACTCAGATAATTGTTAGCATTATTTAAGTATTTGCTTTCCTAGCTTAGATTTGCTTGTTCCTGTTGGGTTTGAAAAAAGTAGACTGGTGCCATCTGTTAGTTTCAGACTTCTGTATAGCTTGACCTCTGTAATTCTAGTCAGATGTAGCAAGAGCTGCTTTTGCTGGAGAGTATTTCACAAGGAAGGCCTCTTCTCCTTCCTACCCATTTAAAAACCAAAGCTGGATGATTTCATTATTTTGTGGGATTTCATTATTATTATATGTTTTTCAAAAACTTTTTCCACAGAAGAAAGTGTATAGGCTCCAAAACTACATCTGCTTACTGTTTGCTGCGGCATGTAGGCCGTCATTTTGGTCTGCTGTTTCTTTTAGCTCATAGGGACTGCTCAAAATATGAAAACATATAGGAATTGTATCCAGTTTGTTCTGCAGAAGTATGGTTTGTTTTCCCTTCTTAAATTGGTAAACCATTATCTTTTTAACCATCAACTTAAAACATGGAAAATCTTATATTAAAAATCTGTATGCAGTCTTCCTAGTGAAGAGGAAAGTACAAGAAGGCACGGAAAGAGTATGTGAATTGTAAACACTAAAATGCTCGATTTTGAGTAATTTGTTTCCTGTCTTGCTTTCTTACTAAGGAATTCATCTGAGTGAAAGGTTTATCAGAATTTCAGTTCAGAAAGTGAACTCTCAAATCACGTGATGCAGTTTCAAATATATGCCATTATTAAAAATTTAGTTATACTTAGAATTAATTCAGGTATATTTATGGTGATGGTACTACAGTAGCTAAGAAAAAAAGTAGAAAAGTCTAGCAAAAGAAGTGACATGATCCATTTTCAAGTAGGATGTCTTTGGGAACTTAAAAGGCTTTTACATGAGGAGAAACTATTGGTATGAATAGTCTTTAAATACTTAGTAGTGGTGCTTCCTAAACCAAAAGTGTTCAGTGTATTTCAAGCTGTTGAATGCATTTTAGTGATAAAAAAGTAAGATTCCTACAAAACAAGGCAAAACCCCAACAACTCCCCAACCCTAAACTAACTGCTCTCTCAGAAACACGGATTTTTTCTGTCTAGTTCAAAGCTTTTTATCCTTTCAAGTAAAAGAGTAGAACACTAAACTTGGATTTTGTTTATTAAGATTTTTAAGCTCACATCTGTTAAAATGTTCTTTATTTTCACAGTTAAATGTATATTGGTGGAAGAAGGGGAGAAGTTCCAAGATGTTAGACTTAAATACAAGTTGGAAGCAGCCTAGTTTTATGAATAAATACCTATGCAGAAAAGGCCAATCCTGGTCTTCAGATTAACTCTCCCTGCGTCTGTATGTTAAATTGCAGAAGTAACCCATGTGATAAAATAAAAGTAATAATAATTATCTTCTTACAGCAAATGAGTTGTGTGAAGTGGCAGTGCCTAACATATAGCAGGGTTTCATAGTGGAAACAGTTGAAAAAGTATCTCTGGTGGTAATATATTATAAATAGAAAAAAAAGGTAGTGGTTAAAAAAATTGTTGTGGCTTTTTGAGCCAGAAGAAACCTGCTGGCTCAAAAAGCAAGCGCCTCACTCAACAAAATGGATTCCTTTATGGAAAACACTCTAAGGTAAGTGATGTGGAAAGGCACACAGGACATAATGTTATTTAAACCACATTGTAAAATTTTCTATACTTTTTATTCATGCTTTTATACTGAATATTAGAATTTTTTTTTGGTGAAACTGTATGTGGGCACTCTTCTGCCTTATATTTAGTAGAGAAGTCTACTCTACACTAATATTTTCCTAAATATTTATCTGAAGTAAGAATTTTTTATATATATATAAATACATAAAGTTTGTTGTGTATGTATGCGCACTATGAAATTATTAAAATCACATAGAGGAAATATTAAGTAAAATATAAAGATAGTGGCCACTGAGTGCTGCTGATAGAGTGACAGCTGCGTAAGAGTTGCCTGTGCTGGGCAGTATTGCTGCAGCCCAAAACGTGTCTGCAAATTTTGATTTCCAAAGAAATTGCCTCTAAGTCTGGAGCCTGTGTCCTCACTCTGCTGTAGCAGTGCTGCCTTTAAATTTATCTGAAGAAAATTAAACGGTTTGGGTTGGATGAGGACCTTGAAGATCATGTTATTTCTAAAGCCCTGCTGTGGGCAGGGACACCTCCCACTAGACCATGTTGCTCAGTGCTCCAGCAAACCTGGCATTGAAAACCTCCAGGGGTGGGGCATCCACAGCTTCTGTGGGCAATCTGTTCCAGTACTTCACCAGCCTTACAGCTGTTAGGGCTCTTCCCTGTGTTTCTGCATATGTAATTCCTTGGTTGATAATGAACAAGTAGTTGTTAGTCCTCTGGGAAGCTGCTTACGTGAACTCTGTGGCTTGTTTGTAAAAGCAGAGCACCATATGCACAGCACCACTGATGAAATTTAGCAGAGCAGTTAATGGCAGCTGATTGGGAATCTGGAGATGTTGTTTTAAAATTGCAAAAGGAGGAACTATAGGACTAGGAAGGTCCTCTTGTGGAGCACCGAATCCACTCATCTGTCACCTCTAGCACTCTTGCAGGCCGCTCCAGAAATGGTCCAAGCTCCACTTTAACACTGTTGAGATTTGTTTCTCATTCTGCCTGGATTCAAAGACTGTGTGAGACCTCTTCAGTGCTCACATCTGCCAGGCTTCTTTTTGATGACACAATTAACACCCACTTGTTCTCTGGTCACTGCTGTCCACCAATTTCTCTCCAGCCCATCTTTCCCCTTCTATGGCTCTGATGTCCCTACAGCAGGCAACTGTCTCCCTTTCTTAATCACACTTCCATTTTTACCTAGCAGAAGGAGGCAGACTCTCTTAGCCTCTCATAAAACAGACCCAAGGTGGTTGTGATCATCATCACAGCCCTGGTCTGCATCTGTTATGAGAGTATGAATTTATTTCTTAATCACAGGTGACCAGAGCTGTATATTCCCACTGGTGGCTCACCACAGCCTTCCCAATATCTCAAACTTGCCTCATTAAGGTTGGATTTGATGATTTTGGAGTCTATCCAGCCTTAGAGAATCATGGAATCATTGATATGTTCCAGGGTTGTATATATTAAATAATTTTTGCTGTCTACTGCCTTTCTTTCCTCATTCTTAAATGTATTTAGAAACTGAAAGGCTGAATGGATGGAGCTGACTTAAGCAAGGAGTAAC
>JAWMRA010000130.1:23390157-23421501 GCA_035584735.1 Pseudotriccus pelzelni | reverse complement strand
ATGGCATGGAGGGCTATAGAATACATAGATTGGGTTACACCCATGAATTGGTCCCAGTTGTTCTAACTAGGACAGTAGGTCTTTTTAAGGCTGTGATTTGAAAGTTAACATGTGGGTCTGACACTATCCTCTTACTGAGGGTTCATTTAGAATCCCTCAGCTGGGAGATGGGTATGTGAAAACCTGCAAGGTGGGAGAGAAGGCTGCTCCTGTCCTCTTAGAATTTATTTTGTTGTAGAAGCTTTTAATACTAGAAGAAATTAGCTCAGATTTTTATCCTAGGAGCAGAGTTTTACAGTGCTCAAAGTTTAGTAAATGCATGACTGAGCAAAATATATCTGTAGAAGTAACAGACTTCAGGGAATGACTTGGGCAAAGGAGTGGAGATTTTTTATCCATTATCTGTACTCTTTGACAATATTTTATTAATGCTTTTTATGGCTTCTTAACTTTTCAATTCTATTCTAATTAAGTTTGCATTTAGACTGGACGCATTACATCTAACTGATATTTATCATACTGTCAAGTCTTTATACTTATTTTTGCTGTCGAGGTGAAGATGTGGAAAACTACATCTTGAGTAAATGGGTTGAAAATGAAGGCATTAATTTTGCCTTCTTCACAGATCAGTCTGTCACATCACTTGAAAAAAATCTGTTTTCAAAAAAAGCTAGTCACTCTGAGCAGTGTTCTAAAGTGCTTGGGAGGGGAGAAGGGATTCCTGAAAGCGAAAAAGTAAAATATGTTTTGCTGAGTGTAGTTCAGGAGGTTGGTTAACTTGAATCAGATTAAATCTCAGAGCTCAGATGGTTTCAGTTCTGCTGGTGGGAGGCTGGTGGAAGTTGGCAGTTTCTCCTGCTGTAGGCATTATGCATGTGGGTAGTGTGGGTGCCATCTTCTTCAAAAGAAATTTACAGAAAGAGCCATAGATAGGACAAAAAAGCTTCTCATTTCTGATTACTATAATGTAAGCATTTGAACCAAATAGGTGGACAGCCCGGCGTCTGCATTTAGGGGTTTACATTTTTAAGGGTTTACATTTAGGGGTTTAATGTATTCTTGTCACATTGCATATTGCCAGAAGATGGACTGTGACTGGTGTGGTTTGCTCTGCTGACTCAAATCTTGTAACTGACTCTGCTGTGGAAACTGTGTTCTCTAGGCAGAGTTCTCCTTCTCTAGGCAGTGGGGAATAATATATGCGTGGGGAACAAATTCAGGCTATTTAAGATTTATACCATAGAAAGACAGCACTTGTGCTCTCAAAATTCTGGTAAAGGGAGTCTTAAAATGCATAGTCATGCCTGTCTATTGGCGGTTTTATGTTAGGAATGAGATTTGCCTGGATGGTCTTGCAGCTGAAGTCTCTGTTCTGCGATCATGTTTCACTTTATGGCAGCAGTTAGTCGGTGGAAATTCAAAGGGACTTGAAAAGGTATTTAATGTAGTTCTGTCTGTCGTGGTCACCCAGATGGTTTTATGATCTGGGTTCTGGTTTTTCTGGGTTCTGGTTTTTCTGGGTTTTTGCACAAAATGCAGAGTAGGCAAGGAAGGAAGTGTACGGCCAAGTGGGGAAATTTGCTTGCAGCCACGGAGTAGCTTCGTCTCAGACCCAGAAATGTTTAGAGCATATGAGAGCCAGTCCTCTAACTGAACAAACTTTTAGGTTCATCCAACAAAGCATAAAGAAATAGGTTGGTCTAGCTTTGATGTTCAGTATATTAGGTCATCTCTGGAAGTATAAATATGACCTGACTATAATTTCGTAACTGGGTCAGGCGGAGCTAGAGGAGTTCTTTTTTTCATCCTAGTTTTAGTCTACTGAATGTAGTGAGGTCTTCAGTAAAATAAGGGAGGTCCCCGTGTTTTGAGAAAAAACCCTGACTGCACCCCCCTATTCCTCTTTTCTAAGTAAAAGAACTCAGACCAAACCCTTACTTCCTCTGTTTCACATTTTACTTGGAAATGAACATATCTGGTATGTTCATCTGAGTTTCAGCTGCTTTCTCCTGAATGCTGTGAAAAGATGGTTGTGCAGCTTATGCTAATCTGTAGATTAGATGTATAATGTCCTATATTTTGTCTCCCAGCAGAGAAAACAGACAGCTTTTGCAACTGTTAGACATAAACCCAAACGGAAAACCTGCATCTGAAAGAGATCATGGGGACAGCAACAAGCTAAATGGATTTACAGTGACAAAAGCATGTTGAAACCAGTGTACTGTAATTCTTAAAATTAACATTTAATTTTTGCTTTGTAAATCTTTGTTTTTTATAGGGGATAACAAGATTTAAGAGGTAGGAAGATGTCTTGGTTGTAGATTCACACGTAGTTGGGGTTTGGGTTAAAACCTCATTTTCTCTTAGCCTGCCAGTCGCAAAAAATCTGACAAGGAAAAAAGAAGTGTCAAGAAATATGGGTGGAATTAAGACTATGTTAGATGAAATATGTTTGTTTGTGGTTTTGCGATTTGTTACATGATCTAAAGCTTATTTTAAATGCTAATGTTTGTCAAGAGTTGCTGATAGAAGTGGGTTGTCCTAATCCTTCCTATGTGGGAATGTTATAGAAGTGTATGGAAGGGGAAGAGAACCCCCTGGCAAAATCAAACCATGATGTCAGCATACAGGAGGTAGCAGAGCTTTGTCTGAACTGCAGAATCCTGTAAGAACTGAAGATTATCCACTTCTTTTCCTCTTTATCCCTTGGCTTCAAACGCACATGAGTCTTTGACTGCACTATAGTCATGGAGAGTGATGGGTAGTTGTAGTTTATTGCTTTTCCTGTTACCTTTTAAGTTTGCCATTGTGCGTTTGTAACCCTGCTGGGTTGCAAAGAATGGCTTTATCTTGGCAAGTGCTTTGTTTGCTGTAAAGCAGATAAAAAGCTGTGTAATCTTTGCGGTTGGCACTTGCAGGAGATTTTTAAAGCAGACGTGAAGTAGCTGCCGGCAATCCCTCAGGCAGTGTTCTCCCCTTCCCTGGCTGCAGTGTTCAGAGGGGGAGGTGATCATACCATTCCTCACTCTTGCACTGATTTCTGGTGGTGACCAAATGAAGGGCATGTGCAGGGATTAATTTAGTGATTGCTAATGAGAGACAGTAATGCTGTCAGTGCTCAAAGGAGTGAAGTTTCTCATAGCTTCTTGCAGCTGTCTATTCCATATGAAGAGATGTTAATGGTATATGGATAGCAATATTAAATATGATTAGGAAGGCCGGTGATGGTAACCATTGAAGAACAAGAATATTTGAGTGTTTTGTGTGTACATTTGTGTCTTCCAATTTTGTGAATACAGTGTTAGAGGTTTTGGAAGACCACATCTTAGTCTCTTGATAACTCCCTGAAATTTGGGCAGCAGGGAATACAGCTCAGTAAAATGATCTGATATATCTTTTTGTTCTTGGTGTAACTTGCAAGGATACGTTAAAACAGAGAATGAGAAATACTGACTGGTCTTCCTATTCTGGATGTGGAAGTATCACACCTGAAACCTGTCATTACCTAATTTTAATTTCCAAACACATGCTTGTTGATTTCTTCTTTTAGAAATAATACTCCCCTCACTCCATTCTTCTGTAGATATATTTAAATCAAAGTCTCTCTCTTTTTTTTTAAAATAAGAATAGAGGCAGTTTATCATGTTTCTGGAGCAACCTACAAATTGATTCCTCCCTCAATCACAGGCAAGGCATAAAAAGATATTGTAGGTATTGATAGCTAACTGAGCAACGTGCTGAGTGTGCCCTGTCTAGTTTGACTGTTGATACGAATCTAGGATTTTTCTTCCCCTTGGAATGAGAGCGTGGTAAGCTTTAATTAAAATTTGCTGGTGCTTCTTTTTATTGAGAGTTTTGTTAGAGTAATGGTACAGTCAACTTACAGTCCTACAAACCAAGCGCTCCTTCTTAGTAAGGTTTATTTGGTGGTAGGTAGCCTTGTGTTGATCAAATCTCAATAAAATGTAACATTTTCTTAAGTTGTACCATAAAATAAATACCTAGTTAGCTTCTGATAGGGTCAGGCCTTATGCTGCAACTTTTGTGTAGCTGCACTGTATAATGGGGTAGCAAATCTCTTTCAATACATTTTGCTCCAGTTACTAACAGTTTAGTGCTTTTTCTTTTGGGTGTAGCTATTCTGTGGTCTAATATTCATAGAATCAGCTGGGTTGGAAAGGACCTCTGAGATCATCAAGTCTAACCCTTTTTTTTTGGGGGGGGGGGGGGGGCGGGGAGGCAATCCAGTCCCCCATTGTGTACGCCAGAAGAATCCAGAAAAATGTTGTGAGGATAAAGTAGTTCTAGGTTTATTGTTAAGCTCATAGCCCGGAAGGCTCAACTGCATCCTCGACTGCATCAGACGTGTGGCCAGCAGATCAAGTGAGGTAATTGTGGCTCTCAGTTCAGCTCTAGTGAGACCCCAATTGGAGCACTGTGTCCAGCTCTGGGATCCTCAGCACAAGAAGGATGTTGGCAGCAAGTCCAGAGGAGGCCGTGAAGATGTTGAGAGGACTGGAGTACCTCTCCACTGCAGACAAGCTGAGGGAACTGGGGCTGTTTAGCCTGGAGAAAGGAGACTTCTTGTAGCTTTCCAGTACCTTAACAGGGCTTATAAAAAGGAGGGAGAGGGACTTTTTATATGAGTAGATAGTGTCAGAACAAGGGGCAATGGTTTTGAACTGAAAGAGGGAAGGTTTGGATTAGGTACTAGGAAGGAATCCTTTATGTAGAGGATGAAGCATTGGAACATATTGCCCAGAGAGGTTGTGGATGCCCCATCCCTGGAAGTGTTCAAGGCCAGGCTGAACAGGGCCCTAAGCAACCTAATCTATTGAGTGGCAATCGTTCCCATGGAAGGGCATTGGTGCTATATGATCTTTAAAGCCTCTTCCAACCCAGACCATTCTGTGATTTGTCTGTGTGTGTGTTCTTTGATGTTTTACCTATGTGCTGAGTGAAAATGACAGTTGGGAGACTGATTCCCTATTGTTGTTTAACCCTTAATGATTTAAAGTAATATTTTTTGTGACAAAAAATAATTTTTGGTGCTTAGAAGTGAGATTTTTTTTCCTCCTAACTAATATCAGAGAACGATTTGCAAAAGTACAGATACTTTTTAGAGCACAGTTGATCATGATTGAGTTATGCTTTTTTTCCTGACATTGTAATTGCCAGCTTTTCAATCACAGCCTAGAGTATGAAAATGAAAAAATAATATAATATGCATTTTTAGTGCGTACATTATTCCTGTTACATAGAGATTCTGCAGTTAAATTTAAGGGTGCTTTTAATGATGTATTAGTCAGAAGAGAATCCATTACTTATTCCTGTAAGTTTCAGCAGGTGGTTCTGCATTGTTACTAAGGAGAGTGTGACACAGGTTTGTCACAAAGCAGGTGATGTAATGTCAGTATAAAACAGTAGAGCCTACAGACCAAGCCTTCCTGAAGTGACAATACCTGCTGCTTACATACACGTCATGGTACCGCTGTCAGTTGTGTGAGCAGAGCTGAAGTGTCCCAGAGAGCTTCTTTTTAATCTGCACTGGCCTCCGTGATTCTGATGTCCTTTGTGATATGTTTTCCCTTCGCCTCTCAATTTTACCTCCTGTTTCCGTGCCATGTGGTTCCACGCATCGAGTAAAAAAGGAACTGTTTTGCAGAGTTGACTTTCTTCTTGTGGCTAATCTTCTTCTTATTAAAAAACTATAAATGTTCCTCATTGCCCTATTTCCTTTAGCGAGCAGGTCCCAATGTCAGAATACCAGTTTTTCTGTGTGTCAGAATAAGAGTTGAGAAGGTCAATTGAATCAGAGTGCAAATAGATGCTCTGGTTAGCCAGAGTGCAGCAAGCTCAAATCCATGTTTGTAACTCAGGGGTTTTTGTATGGGATTTGTGACTTTTTTAACTTACAAATTGAAAGCTTAGTACAATTGTCATCTTAGTTTGTAATGGAATTATTCCATTAGAGTGATACTGAATTACTACATGTTAGTAGTGCATCAGATCACTCTTTGCTGTAGGACAATCTATAGAAATCCATAACTGCGCTCATTATTAAATCACTTGAATATCTTTGCACAAGGTATGAAACTGTTGGTTCTCCACCAGCATCTCGGTATGTGTTGAGATATCTTGGCAGAAGCAGGAAGTACTCAGTACAGCACTGGTGAGGCCACACCTGGAGTGTCGGGTCCAGTTCTGGGCTCCCCAGTATGAGAGAGATATGGACATACTGGAGTGAGCCCAGGAAAGGAACCGTGAAGGTGACTAAGAGACTGAAGGATCTCTCACATGAGGACAGGCTGAGAAAGCTGGGACTGTTAAGCCTGTAGAAGAGAAGGCTCAGCAGGCATCTTGTCAGCATGTATAAATATCTCCTAAAAGAGGGGGGAATAAAGACAACAGTCAGCTTCTTGTGCCCACTGAAAGGACAAGAGGCACGGGGCAGAAACTGAAATATGGAGGACTTTGTTTAAACATAAGAAGAAATTATTTTACTGGGAGGGATGTCACGCACTGGCATAGTTTGTTGAGAGAGGCTGTAGAGTGTCCATCCTTGGAGATGCTCAACACCCAGCTGAACACAGTCCTCAGCTTTAGCACTTTTGCTAAAAGTGCTGGGAGAATATGAAGATATAAATGGGACATAATACAAGATTAATGAAAATATTAAAGAGATTAAGATTTAAAATTAAGTACAGGTTTCTGCTTTAGGTTAACTTGTTTAGTCATATTTATCAGTTCATGCTGTTGTACAGGCTTTTATGCAGTCACTTTATTTGGAGTGACAGGAGATTGAAGCACAGGCCTCTTTTGGTTTTGTCTTTTCTCCTGTTTGACCTCCTTGTATCTTCCACTTCAGTCTCCCTTAGCTGATCTTCCCCTTGCTGCTGGACTGAAGTGACAGATTGGTGTCGTTGGGGCTGTTACAATCCGTGTGCAAGCAAACTGGCATCACTGGGTGAGTGTCAGGAGCTGTGTACTTCCACAGTGAACAGGGAGAGAGATCTGTGCAGCCACTGCGCTTCTGACAAGCCGAGGTCTGGATACCCAGTGCTGCTTGTGTCCTCCATACCGTGTGCTTGCAGTTCTCAGATAATTTCTTCTCCCTTCCTCCCAGTACTCAAGTGCTGAAAATATTGTGCCTATGGAGATGCAGTACCAGTGAAAGACTGTAAAAGTGTGATGTGTGAAGGGATTTATAATGATACCATGATGAGCATGAGTCAATGGGTTGAAAAGTCATTAAAATAAGCATTTTGGCAGCCAAATGTTTTATGCGGGCCTCTGAAATGCTCATGAGTAGGAGTTGTAACTGAATTAGGCAAATGAAAAAGGGTACACAGAGGTAAAGGACAATTTCTCTCTTTCTGTAATTAAGGAGGGGAAAAAAGGCAAAAACAAGATACCTGCGTGAAGAAGGTAGACCAAAAACCAACCTACAGATAAAAGTTAAAAGAGGAAAAAAAAATCTTCCTCAAAACCAGCCTTTGAATTTCTAGTCTTTGACTGTGTCTCTTGCATTCTGGTTCAAGCAGTAATTTCTGTTATAATCTGAAAAGAGAGATGAAACTGAAAAAAAACACTAAGAAAATCACAGAAGGAAGAGATTTTTTAGGAAATACTTAATAAACCAACTTGTACCTCACACTGGTTGCTTGTATTTGGTTGCCTGTACCTTCTATCCCACATTACCATTATCTTCCTGTTTAAGTACGTCAGGAAATCACTGCTGGTGAATGATGCTACGTGTCTACAGTGCAGATGCGTAGAGATTCACATTGCTGTCTTTAAGCCAGGTCTAACTACAAGACATGATAAGCAGTGGTGAGGTAGATCCCAGCTCTCCAATGCTGGCCTCTCATATTTTCTTATGAAATGTTTGGTAATGTGCAGTGTGAAGAGATGTGTGTAAAGCAAGAACAGTTAGGATACTTCACTGTATAGGGGAATAATCACTCCCTTGATCCCCCACCCCACTCCAACTTATGCAAATACTTAGCAAGGTATTTGCTCAAAATTTGCCTTTTCTCAGTTTTTTGAGGCCTGTTTTCTTCTTGGCTTAGTTACTGCACTCTGTAATACACTGTTGTGCTTCAGGGAAACCTCTTACTGCTATGCAGATTGTCACTTCCCATAGTATTTTGAGAAATAGACCTATTATTCTGTGTTACAAAGTATCAGTTGCTGAAGCTGAATGGGCACAAAGGTAAATCTGTTGTTATCTTTTAACATAACTAGGTAGTACATGAAATCAAGATATGCTGACTGGAAGTTTTAGTCCTGATTTCCGTGGCTGTTGATTTCATCTTCTGTCTTTTAGGTCTCAGGCATTAATCTGAACTTCGGCCATGTACTTCAAGGTTTTGAGAAGTTCATCCTTTATTAATCTTCAGTAATCTAATTGCAAGCCTCGCACTGGCTTGTTATTACGCATAAACTTCTTAGTTATATTTCTGTACAAATGGAAACACTCAGCTGTTTCACTGCTTGTTCTCTCTCCTCTTACTTACCACCTAGCTCAATTGTGTGAAGTCTCATCCTGTGTTTTGTTAACTCTTCAAAATAAATCCCTTGCCTTTAGCCATCATCAGGGCAGGAGGCCCACCAGATTACTAGTTCCTCTTGCAGTGAGGCTGCAGTAGCAGGTAGACTTGAAATTTTATAAAATGGGATGTTAACAAAAGCCAAAATGTGTATTGTAAGCATGAAAACAGCATTTTTGTGTGTGTGCTGAAATGACATTTAAATGATCTTAGTTTTCTAAGTAGCATTGCTCAGTACTTATCCTGAAGTTGTAGTTGCTTATTTTATATTCTCTTTGAGCCAAGTCCCTGATAATAGATCAAACTGTCATTCTTAATGGAGTCAAGAGCAATAAAATAAGGACAAAGTGTGATGTGTTGTAGCTGTGTGAAACTGGAGCCATGTCTGTTTCTCCAAGAGACATAATGGCACATAGCTCATTCCTGCACACGGGCTGCATCATTTCAGGATAATGATCTCTGCAGTGAGACAAAGTGTTTCTGAGGGAGACTGCCAAAAATGAAGAGTATGAGTAAGACAGTGGGGTGTTTTTCCCCTGCAGAAAAGCACTGTGTTCCATAGCCCCAAATGTCAAATTAAACAGTAACTTCCAAGTATAAATAAATTTTGGAATAGGCAGTATCAACTGTGGAAAGCTGGAAACATTGTAATACATACTGGAAAAAATAAGATGAGATTTCTACTCCCCATTGGGTTGGCTGCAAAAATGATTTGGAAGAGCAGGTGAACAGTGAGGTAATGAAGTACTAATTTATTCAGTATAGTTAAGGGCCAACTCTAAAGAATTGCACAATTCTCTTACAATCCTGCTTAGTTAAGCCACAGAATTGTAATTGAAGTCCGATGTAGAGAAATGTGAGTGCGCCCATGGGAATGGAAAACATGAGAAAATTACAGTTCTGCCATGCTAGGTTCTGACCTGGCTCTTGTCCCTTACTTGTAGCTTGAGTATCATCTTCCCATGGGTAACTCTGTGAGGGCAGGAGCCTGATGCTCATTAGGCCTAAGTAGTGCACAGTGAATCGAATGGCAGGTGTCAGCAGGGGAAAGGCAAAGAACTTGTCGTGAGGTGTGGTTGTACAGTGGTGTGCCTACATCTGGAAAGTCTGGAGCAGTTCTGGACTACCGCACAGCCTAATTAAGCTACAGGACTGTTCTGAATGCTGTGGCAAGCCATAGTGAAAGTTTGCAAGAACTGAAAAAGTGGATCTGGAAGAAGTTCGTTGATAGCAAGTACAAAAACCATACTTGTCTTAGAAAGTGCCTCAACTCCAGGTGTTTCTATTGTTCAATTTTTTTAAGTGGGAATTAACCCTAATCTAAAAAAAAGCTTGGCTGTATTATGATGAGGATTATTGCTTATATAAACATAGTGAGATGTTAGATACCTGTTTTGGCATGTTAGCACACAAAAAAAGACCCCCTCTCCTCCCCCAAAAAACAAACCAAAAACCCCTTACCCAAACCCCAGCTATTCTCATACTGTGAGAACTATAAAGCCCTGCAGGCTGACATGCAATGTTACAAATACTTGTTCCTGAGAAGAAGTATTCTAATTAAAAGTCCTAACATTAGTGGCAAGAAATAATTAACAGTTTTCTTGGTGGAGGTGAATTCTGAGGGTGAATGTTGCCTGACTTCTGTGGCAAACCTTGGAGTGCTGAGCTAATGCAAGCTACCAGATATTCAGGGGTTATCTTCAATTCTGGAAAACGCTAAGACTTTCCTTGGGCTTAAGGCTTCAGAAAAGGAAGTAAGGAAAGGAAGAAACAGCAGTAATAAAGAGGCCAAGGCAGGTAATACAGCCTCCTGTTTGAATAATAGGCTTGTCTGTGCATTATGGATAAACTTATCTTTGTGGAGCTGCTCAGTATTTGGACCAAAATAACAGTTTGGAGATAGTATGTTGCTTGTTACTGCTGCAGGGGAAGTTATTTGTTGTTTATGGATGTGGTTTTATTTTGACTTTTTGTATTTTTCATTAACTGTACCAACCTATTAGTCAGAGAAACTTATGTGCCCCTGTTCTGTGCTTGCCTCATAGATGTGCTTGTGGTTTGCCATTAGGGTTTTTCCAATATGTGCTTCTGAACACTGGTGGATGAGGGAGAGGCTGCCTTTCAACTACTGCATTTGAAGTTTAATTTCTCAGGTAACCACGTAGAGTTTAATGTTGTGAAAGGCAGACTGTCACTTCTTAATGATGGAAAAAGGAAACGGAATGTAGTGTGATTGCATGTCCTACTTAATTTTGAATTCCACATGAGAAGGTTTTAAGCTGTTTCCGTGAACGTATGTGTATCTGAGTACATATTTTGCTTTTTGGTAGTCATTATTTTCCCTGTGGCAAAATTTTGTAATAAATACATCTTCAGCATGCTTCTGTGTTATGTTTTGCTGGAAAACGTATGAAGTTAGTTCAGCTGAGTGAACTGTTGGTGTTTTATGCAGTGTAGTTCTCCCACATGCTGTGAAGAGCGATGCATTATTACTCAGTTATAGGTCTGATTCCTTGCACTGGGAAACAGCCCCTTCTGCTCTTGCACTGAAACGTCTATTTGTTACCAAATTAATTTCATCTAACTCATTGTGAAGTTGCTGTATGTAAGCATTGCTGGAGTTGTGATTTTATTGTGTTCATCTCATTACTGAGTCCAAAATTCCAAAGAGAACAGCAAATTTGGATGCAGTCCAGTGTGTATCCCAAAAATTTCAGGGTGAAGATTGAGGAAAGAGGGACTGCTGTGGAAACTAGATCAGCTCTGTTTTTCAGGCTCTTTGCCAAGGCCCATCATTTGTAAAGGAAGGCATAATATGTTTTATCTATGTTGTGGCATTGTAAAATAAATCGCAGTCCCTCATATGGGAAAGATGGATATGTAATGTTTTCTTTCCATTCTCTGGGACTCTGTGAACATCAGAAAACCTATTCATTTTGCATTTGCTATGAGGAACAACATTTTCTTATTACTTGCTGGATTAGCCCAAAGTCTCATTTTTTTTTTTTTCCCCTCTTGAAAACACAGCTTCTACATAGCTTCTAGCCAGGAAATGTTCTGGGATTCCATTTGGAAGGTTTTAAGCTTGGGGTGGATGTGGAATAGACAAACAACTTAACTTGGTTGACATCTGCTGCTGAAGTTGACATGTGTAAATGTGGCAGATTATTTTGCCTGCCTGCAGAAGAGGGAAATACTAAACCCATAAATTCCGTAGTGTTTTGTTTGTCATGTCAACCAAGGTTGCTGATTCAAATGAAGATTGCTGGTTAAGAGTTTGTGATTTTGAATTAATGGATCTCCTGTGTATCTGTCCCTAACTATAAGCAGGCTAGATTCTGACAGTGATATTGCCACCATATGAAGTGTAAGTGTAGGACTTGAGTAATAGGGGGTTTTGTAAGACTGAGAATTTAGTAAGTAGGTGGGGGGTTTTCCCCCCCAAAGGAATGAAATCAGAAGCAATTAAGTTTGATTGTAAAGATGTAAATGTAGGATTTATCCTTTCAAGTTTGCCATGAAGTATGCATTTTAATATTTAAATACCTTTAAATTATTAGGGCAGTGGCACAGGTTTTAAAATCTTCAGATACTGAAAAAAGACTGGATATCCATGAACTATGTTTCTTTAATATGTCCTACAGAACACAATTGTTAAACAGGTTTGAGTTTGAACTCAATGGCCTTAAAAATATGGTGTCTGCCTTCATGCTGCTGAGTCTCTTGGTTTTCAGGTTTTCTGTCCGGGCTTTCAATAAGGTTACACCTGTAAAAGGTAACATCAGGGTAGGGGGTCTAAAAGAGCCTGGTGATAATGCAGCTCATCAGGTAGAAAATGGTAGCAATGCAAGAGCCAAAAATTAGTATTTGTAAAAATTTATGTGATTATTTAACTTTTAAGATTTAATTATGTCCTGCTATAATGAACTAGTATGAGGAAGACTGGAAACTATAACATTATTTGCATCTAGGGGATCATAGGGTAGTTGTGTACAATCTTGTGTAAATCTTTTAGACCCACATTACCGTTTTATAGATGATGTTACAGTTAGCATAGCAGTCTTTGAGGTTATTGTTAGTCTTACCTTTAAACCAAGAAAAATGTGAAAGTTATTCTGTGACAACATGGTGAACAATGATAAAAGTTGAGAAACTGGAGTCTGAGTTTGCTAACTTGCTCGCATCTGGATAAGGGATGGATTCGTTGCTGCTTTGGGAAATTCCCAGTGGCGGTCTTGGACTTTGTTAAATACATGTTCAAGAAATTAAGCACAAAGGATTTTGTTTCTTGTGTGCTAAATCCTACTTAGTAAACATTAGTATCTTTATGTTCTTAATGTTAAGATAATATTAATCTTAGAAAAGCCTTTGTGTCATATGAATATAATATATAATACATTTGTACTTGCTTTTCACTTCCATGAGAGCAGGACAGGATTTTCTAGTCTTTATCAAGTTGCAGAGCAATTTGAGACTGCTTGATTCTGCAGAAAATGATTCAGTTGAAGTGCACTTAATTTAATCTCCTGTTTCAGTGAGTATTTGATAAAAGGTAATTGAAAATGCCTCAACTTGTGCTCAGAAAGTTGTAGTTAAATCAGACTTTGGTTTGCTCTTTTTTTTTTTCCTGGACCTTTTTAAAGGTCAGTGGATCTTATTTGTAATGTGAGTTATGCTGGAAAGTAAGCCATTTATGGACTCAGTTCAGAGCTGATGGAGCACTCAGTTAAATGTGCATCTAAAATGTAGTTGTTACATTATTCTCTTATAGTGGAAATGCTGAATTGATAATACAAGCAAGGTATTGCTGGCTGCAATGCTGGTCACCAATAATTGATTCAGTATCCAATGAATTCTAGATTTTCCTGATAAGTCCGTTTTGGTTCATTTGTGAAAGTAACTCAGAAGGGGTGAAAGGAGCACTTGAAAGGTTGGGTTTGGTTTTGCAGCTGATTTCACAGACGGTAGTTTGCTGGAAGGCAAACTGGTGCTGGTTTTGACTTATCAGTTATGATCCCACTCACTGCAATCATCTGGATAGTAACAAGACTAAAAAAGGTAACTGTCTCACTTGCGTTGATGAGCTCCTGTGCCCAGGATATTGCCACAGCTCTTGGTAGGTCTCTGACAAAGCAAACCAAGTAATGATTGTGTGGTTCAGTAGGGCTGAAATGATTACAACAGTAGCTGCTCTTCACCTGATCTATCATGTCAGGAGATGATGTAGTACAAGCAGCATGTTTTGTGAGAGTGGTGAGGCAAGTGCATTGGAAAACGAACATTCATAGTTATGTTGAAGGAAGACTGGTGGACAAGCTTTTGCCACATTCTGCAGTACCAAATTATCTTCTTTTTAACCTACCTCTCCTAGCAGGGAGATAATGTAAACAAAAGTTCTTTGTGTGTGATATGAGGAGTACATGGTCAAACTTTGAGCTGAAGTATGCTGTGCTGTGCTTTGTTTGCTTTGATGAAAACCTCCTTGCTGGTTCTGCAGTTTGTGAAAGAAGGATATTGGCCATGCTGAAATGAAGGGCAAAACCCAAACTCCCTGGACCTTGAATACACGTTGAACTGAATTGCAGTATGTGTGTATTCAAAGATGGATTAATTTTTTGGTATGCTTCTCCAAATGGGGGGAAAAACACCAACCAACCCAATCCCTCCCCGCACCACTAACTTTTTTTTTCATAGACTCCAACAGATCAGGTGGTCACCACTGGGTAGTAGGCAGAATGCACAGAACTAGTTACTTGGAGTGCTAGCTGTATTTTGGAGAGTAATAGCTACACACAGTCCCACCCACCCACATACCCAGGCCACGGTAGTTTATTGTATTGCAATAAAACCACATGAATTAGACTTCAGTCTTCAGAAGACACACAGTGACGTGTTTTCAAAACCAAATTAGATGAAAATGACGTAGTCCTTTGCAGCTCCCATTGAGATTTTGCATGTTGGAGGATAGGAGTCAGTCCTGTTAAGGAAGTTGTATGAAATACAGTATAAACATTGTGGGAAATAGAGCTTTCTTTTATGGTAAATGTGATGTTTAATTATATTTTTAGTATGTTTTAGTGTGTGAGAGAGAGGGGGGAAAGCAGAGTACGAGAGGTAGATTCTCCAGTCTTTTTAAAAGACACATACTACTAGCAAAGTGTGAAGTGAATGGCAAAAGGTATGCTTTCCTCTAGGTAAGAACTGGAACCTGATTAATGGACTGGAAGCATTCTGATTTCGAATAGTCTTTTTCTCTTCTGATAATTTCTACAATCTACAAGTAGCTAGTTTTAACAAGTGTAGGAAAATGGTTTTGTGTATCCAATCATAATAGGCTTTAGGGGAAAAACCGAAGTTATTTTCAATGTAAAGGTGATTATTGACCTCTGTTGACTATTTATAAATTTGTCTTTAAGCAGCTTTTCTTTTTATGCTGTAGTGCTTTATTTTTTTTGTTATGTTCATACAATATATTAATAATGCAACTCTCAGCTGCGTTTTCAAGGAAGTACTGTAGGCTAGTCTGGAAAGCTGTAGTTAAGTTGGGAAAAGCAGACATTTCACTCTGCTTAGTATATTGTGTCACAAATGTGAAAAAAAAACCTATAAAAGAAGTGTGGAAGCAAGTTGGAAGTTTAAATATTGTTTTAGCTCTCCAGTGGTATTTCTGAGGAAGTTAGCAGAATGGGAGGGCTGGGAACTGCTATCACCTCAATAATTTGTTCTGTACTGGAAAAGTTATTAAAAAACTGGATTATTAAGTTGGAAACAAAAGGTATTCTGTGCCTTTTTGATTGTGTTTTGAAGACCTTCATAAAGGGCAAGTGTTCTATAACTAATCAAAAATTAGTCCTTAGGGTAAGGAGGAGATAAGCGCTTGTCCCTCAATGAGCCCTTACCTGCAATGTCTGCCTGGGTTTAATTTGTTTGTACATGAGCTTTTTTGTCGAACAGGGAAGGCTTTTGAAAGGCTCATCTTCTCCCTCGAGTCTTCTGGTGATAAAAGACAGTATTTCGGTACTTCAAATCTGGAGCTGCCCACTAGCTGCCCATAGAACATGAGACTTCTGGGTTCTCTTCTCAGAGCAATATTGAAAAAAGATAATGGCTTTGCTGAAGATACTCTTTGAACAGAGGCAAGGTTGATGTAGTGATTTGAGTCAAAATGAATGTAGCCTGTGCTGAGGAGTTTATTTTGGTATGCACTTTGGGTCTAATACATTATTTTGTAAGGTTCTGAGGATCCAAATTACCTGGGGTACTCAGAGCCCCAAAATGCATTTCTTTTTATCCATTCCCTCAAAAACTTGTTTCAATGGAATAGGTATTTCTGGTGGTTATATGCTTTTGGGTGTTTGTGCTTGAATTTGTATTGATCGAGAGCTAGTATAGTTTAGAAGCCTTGCAGCAATTCAGTGTGTTTGCTGAATATGATCCTTGAAGCTTTTGGGAGCATGTGGATTAGCGTCCATTACGTTTCAAATTCAGGTGGAATCTCTTGTGTGAGGTGGTGAGACTTCTAAGACATATAGTTCCCCAAACGTTAATGAAATTAATTTCTTCCGGCAGCACTGTCAGAAGTGACCGATTGTTCACATCAGTGTAATGTAATGTTACCTGTCAGCAAACCTGGAGAAGCAGAAGTTTTGCAATTACTTTTAATGTTGCAAAGCTGAATGTATTGAACAAAACAACCACAAACCCACAAAACGTCTTGATCTTGGAGTTTTTTAGGGCAAATTGCTTGGTTTGGGATATCTGTGTACATTTTAAAGGTGCTTCCTTTTGTTGCGCTGGTCCCCAGAGTAACTGTTGCCTTGGTCACAGCACTTGCAGGGAAGGGGTGATGAGGTACTGGCTATGCAAATCTTCATGTACCTTTCACGTCACTAAGGCGTATATTTCAACTCTGCCTTCCAGATAATTATATTATGTACCCTTCTTTAATGTCATTTTTGCATATTGTCAAAACTAGGTGAGCTTTGCTCTTTCTCAGAACAACAAACCGTTTTCCAAAGGTGCTCATCCTCTTACCGAGGAGACAAACACAGCAAGCCCTGACAAAGACAGTTGAAAGAACTCATTTTGTGGGTAAAAATCAGGCAGCTACAGGATCTCCACTGCAGGGTTAGCTGAGAGATGTAGCAAATATTTTGCTCTTTCTGTGATGTTCTCACCCAGCCTAGTCAGAGTTTCATCAGGGCATTAGCATGCAACATCACCTCAGAGATTTTGCTGCATGTGTATTATCAAATCACAGGTGAGGCCGTGCCAGGGGCTTTGAATGTGTGCTGCATCAGAAAGTTGCCTTTAAAATGGCATGAAAAAGGAGACAATTCCACACCCCTAAATATTGCTAAATTTTGGATGCCTTGGGAATCACCAGGTTTTGTGTTGGTATTGTTACTCCGTTTGATTTTAGAGACCAGCTGTACACCAGAGGTCTTGGAGATGGTTTTGTGTAGAAGAAAAGAAGTCTGTGAGGAGTAACTTTATTGATCATTGCTTCCTTAGGTTTTATTCAAGCTGCACTGGTGCATACAAATATAAAAGAACAAACAGGAGAAAATCTTGTGTGTGTGATTACGTATCTGTTTCCGGTAGTGTTGAGCACTCACAATCTTCTCCCTATTTTTCTTTTTGCTGCTGTAAAGTGTTCTCTTCCCCTCAGCTTCTGTGACCCTCCTGCAGCGTCTCATGCAATAGTGGGGTGATCTGCATGAAGCAAGAACTAGTGAATTCTCTGTCATGTTGCCTTGTGCCCTATGGTTTGAGTTGTAAAATATGCCTTTGATCTGCGGGTCTTTATTAGGCACTTAATGCAAACCCTTTGCTTAGTGTGAGGAGTAGAACTGTGCTCTTGGAAAAATGCTGCTTTGATTTGCAAGTAGCAGGAACTAGCCCCTTGATATTTGAATGAAAGCACTAACAACCTCGTGTTCCACTTAAGTCAGAGTTGTTTTTCTTTAAGATGATGCACAGAAATTAAGTGATGCATCTAACAAAGCAGAACAGCGCAGGACTCTCTGAGAGAGAGAGGCCAAGCGACATTTCGTGGAGCTAGGTGGCTCTTTGGTGCTAGATTGTGATTATGGCGTGCTTCTCTAGGTCCTGCTTTGCTTCATTATGGTAATAATGTAGTAGGCCAGCTATATTCTTAGATCAGTAATGTCAGTAAAATGATATTTCAAATAGGTAAATTCCTGTTTCTTGCTAAGTTTATTTAATCAAAAAATTCTGATGAACCTTACAGGTAAGCTCATCTCTTAGTACAGCAACTGAATCGTCTTGAGAGACTAAAGACCAGTGAAAATGTGTAGGGTATGTCTAATCATTTATAATCCATTGATGAATGGATCTGGTTTTGCATTTCCATGAGAAATAGCATCTGGGGCTTCTCCTCTGGCTAATGGTTCTTACTTTCACATATAAATAGAAATCTAAGAAACCTGAGTTGAGGTACTTGCTAGAGCACTTGAATCTTGTTTGCCCCTTCTGCTTTTCATGGTTTCTTACGTAAAAAAAAAAAATCTTCATTTTATTTGTGCAAACATTCATTGTTTATACCAACTTCTGTAAATGTATGCACATTGCAATCCTGCCATGCTATGGCACTAAATTGCACAGTTGCCCCTCTGTTTTTCTTCACCATTAATCTTGTAGCCATTCCTTCATTCTAGGCTGATTAAAACTTCTAAGTTCAAGGAGGAGTAAAATTTCTTACCTTCTGGGAAGGTGCGCTAATACTCTATTACTTCTTCCTGGAAGAAAAGACAATTTCCTCAGGTTGTCTTGAAAATTTGACTGCTTAGCATAAAAAAGAAAAAATTCAGGCTCCTTGGGACTAGAGAAAAGTTAGTCATGCAGGAGTGGAACACCGCCATCAAAATCCCTGACTCGGGACAGATGAGGCCATTTTTTTATGTCCAGGGACCAGTGAACGTCGTATGTGGAAGAGGCCTTTGGAGCAGAAGGTGTGAGTTTAGTTTTCTGGTGCATGCCTCTGCCTTGGTTGCAGCATCACATTTCTTCTCCTCCTGTCTGATTCAGAGCTTTTGAGTCATCTTGGAAGAAGTGTTTTGGGCTTGGTCAAGGTGGGGGAGGGACCTCTAAACCTCAGTTTGGACAGCTGTATATAGCCAAGATGTGATCAAGAGAAGAGGAGGTGGTATTGAGCTAAGGTCTCTCAGCCACAGCACTTCCCTGGGTGAGGTGAATTCTGGCTGATTGAAATCTCTTTTGATTTTGGTTTGAAACAGTAGTGACCCCTTCTGCGCTAAGAGATTTGAGAGCTGAGATGTGACCGTAAGTGCCTGACTCCACCTCACTATTACCAAATGAGAGAGTCCTGACTTTTTGTTGTCTCTCTGGAAACTGTACTTGTTCACAGGCTTTTTTTTTGGAAAGTGTGCTGGGAGTCCTGTTGGGCTGTGCCGGTCTTACCACAGGCATGACACAGAGTCACCATGACCAACACGACAGTGTCTGACAGAACTGAGCACGCCAGTACTGAGGTCTCTCTGTATGTTTAGTCATTGGCAAGTGAAGATTAAATTCCTTGCACACAACAGATCTGGAATAAAGCACAGGTGTCTGATTCTTTCACTGCCTCATTAAACTGTTTTTTTAAACTCCAGTGTTCTGCTTAAGAACAGGATGTTTTAGAGAGTATGAACGAAATGGTAAGGTTAGATAGATTTATTATTATCTAACACATTTATTAAGCAGCAGTTGAGATTTGAGGGAAGATACAGTTTACGAAAAACATAAAAGCAACTCTAATAAGTAAAGGGAGGATTTGGGTTAAATATCCTTTTAAATACAGGAACAAAATGCTCTACTGAGGTCTTTGAAACACTACTGCTGCCACGTATACCCAGAAAAAAACCTAGAACAACTGTTAAAAAAATAAAGTGCCTATTAAAGTACATACTGGTCCAATCAAGAAAAATGTGGCTTTTAAAAATATTATTTTTTTTCTTACAAATCCTGCATGTGTTACTTTTAAAATAAAAACAGCTTTTTACAGAAGTCCAGGTTAGTTGGTGGAAATAAATAGACTTTGGAGATGAGTCCAGAGCAAAATTTCCATGTGGGTGCTCTGTGGTATAAGGGCTGATAGAGGCAACCCTATAAAATCCAAACAAAAACACGAGGGCTGATTCACAGCCATGTTACTTGACATTAATACTAGTGTCACTGGGTTTGGTTTGGTAAATTTTATTTAGACATGAAGAGCAGGCTAAACCCAGTTTCAAAGCTCAGTGTGATCTGTTAATGCTGGATTAGAAAGCACATTGGTTTAATGGCATTACAGCAGGATAGCACAGTGGCGAATGTGGTCCATAATCTTCTGTACTGGTCTATGTGAACTGTAATAACACCACAGGAAAATTGGTTCTTTGAGCGTGTTGGAAGGAAAACAAGTCCTGTATGAAACTGTTCTCAACAATGTCCTGGAAGAGTTTCAATTTGTCTCATCAGGAGGGAAAGGCACCCTCACCTACAGGGCCCATGGAGGGCTTGCTCTGCCTTTTGCTTGTGCCCTTTCTGTAAATAAAGGCCTGAATTTCTCCCTTAAATGTTCTAGTTTGAACTGGGGCATTAGTTTGAACTGGCAAGCATTATTTCCTATATCAGGCAAGATGAAACAAATTGTACTGAGCTTGTGCTGAATACAGTTCACTTGAGGAGAAAGCCAGTCATTTCAGCTGTCTTTGCGTGTTTAGTAAAGGCTTTATGGGATTTTTGTTTGTTTAAAATATGCCTCTGTGTAACATGAAGTGTGTGTCCCTAAATCCTAGTCTAGACAAAGCCAAACCAAGCTATGAAGATTGGTGGTATCTAGGTGTTAAACTGCATGGGGAAAAAAAAAAAACGACTTACCTTTTTATGTTACTGTTTTTCCAGCTGTGTGACCTGACCTCTGAATAAGAAAGGGCTGTTACTGAATCAGTAATAGGTGTAACCTGGCACAAATCAGTTTATTACATAAATGGGTACATTTTTTATGCCTATCCTATGTTTCCTCTTTATTATGTCTGAACAAGCAGAATTCAGTTTTAGTGGAATTCTGAAATTATGTTTTTCACTCTGTAGTTCCTCATACAGAATAAACTAGTATGAGTCAGTATAGATTCACTTGTGCAGAATTATACTGATTTAAAATTTCTGTCAGAGGCAAATATGTTACTAAAACAAGCAAAGCTCTTTGGGACTAAAAAAACATAAATCCAAACAAACCCCCCACCCATCAACTGCTGTTTCCAACTTCTTTTTAAGGTTAATTTGGCTCCTGCTATTCTTAGTCTTTACACATACTTATATTTGTAAGACTGTACTCTTTATACTTATCCAACTGATTTATGAAGTGATGGTATAGATCTGCTACTTACTGCATGTCTCATGATCAGCAAAATAATAAAGCAGGTTAACATTTACAGATCAGCGTGATTTTTTTATTTAGATAAGACATTACATTTTAAATGTTCTTCACATCCTGATATTTATTGACTTAGGTAAGGTGTTTGAGTTTTTTGTTTGTTTGTTTTCCCTAAGGTTTGCTTTTAAAAAAAATTTGAATAAAATGAAAATTACGTGATTTAGAGATGCTACTTTCAAGTCCTTCGGTCATCATTCAGCGGCTTAGAACCTGGAAGATGCAGACAGTAGAGTACTGGGCTCTCTTAACATGGGCTCTTTGTGAAAGTTATCAATTGTTAGATGCCAAATTGCCCTAAATTTGAAATTTAAGATTTTGTTAAATCTTAAATTATTACTTTGTAATGCTAGTGGGAATTTCCATTTCCTCTGCCTAGTGATCTTTCTTGTAGCAGCAACAGGTGTGCTGGTGTTGTTCCAGGAAGCAACTTCTGTAGGCTGACATTTAGGCAGAGCAATTTCTGTAATGTGGCATTTAAGCAGTGTTAGGAAACAGAATATCTGCAAATAAAGGCTGCTTTACTTGCACTTCCTCATCTCTCCTTCTAGGACTAAGTGTTCAAGGCCAAGTTGGATGGGATTTGAGCAACCTGGTATAGTGGAAGGTGTCCCTGCCCATGTCATGGAGGTTGGAACTAGATGGTCTTTAAGGTCCTTTCCAACACAAACCATTCTATGATTCTATGACTTGTTCTAACAGATTTTTGTGACTAGTGCCAGACTTTGCACAGTGGTCAATTGTTGGAAGCTACATCTTGGTTGTAATTAAACCTCACCCTGATGGAACAGCTTTGGAAAAGAAAGGATATTTGCTTTTCTGCTGTTTTGAATGTCACTGGAAACTCTGAGGTCGGCCTGAAAGCTGAGCTGATTTCTGACCAAACTTGGTAAGGGTGCCCCATTATGCTCAGAAGATCAGAGAGGGAATTCAGTTTCTAGGTGAGGAATTGCTTGCAGTGCATTTTTTCACTGTCTTTGCCATATAAAAGACTGAAATTTGGTAGTGTCAACCAACTGACCAGAAGGTGAGATGAAAATGATGCCATAAATCTGCCTGACACCTGAAGGTTTTTCAGGTCCTACAATCGATTATTTGAGGTTTTTTTACTCAGTGGGTTGAAATAATTTCACGTGCAATCATTTCCTAATTGCTCCCAATTAGGAACAATAATGAAGCTTTACCATAGAGAAGAAACTATCCATCACTCAAGTATTTTGGGGGATGAAGGAGTGCATGTAATTCCTTATCTAAGTCTTGGAAGACCTTTGGTATTTTCCATTGTTACAGGGTACTTTTTCCCTGACTTTGTTTTCTCCAAATGAATTGTTCCTATAAAGGAATTTAAACTCTGGATAATTATTGTTCTCTGTTCCAAAAGCTAATAAAAGCAGAGCTCAACAGTATTCAGTTGGAGGCCTATGGAAAAACTTGGGTGTAACACACAAAGTAGAAAAACAAACTTTTCTGATGAGGCCAGGAAGCTACGATCACATTTTCCAGTTTTTACTATATGTGTTAGTCCTAACTGGGAATGTTTCCTGTTAAACTGAATTTTTCCTTTCCATTTTATTTTGTAGTTGGTTTTTTATCCTAAACTGTGACTGGAGTGGATCATAAATGGCAAAGAGACTTGCATATGATCTTGAACATTGGGAAAAGATACATTTTTATATGTTATGGGGATGTGTATTGTTTTGTGTTCTATAATACTGATAGGATTTGTTTGTTTATTCCAGTAGTTGGCTGAAAAATACTCTGGGAATGCTGCCAGTAAATAACCACATACCCTACAATATGATATTTCAAACAGACCTATTTCTTTGAATTATGACTCTTTTCGTTAATGCAGTTCTTTTAAAGTGTACCTCCTCTTCCCTTCCTCTTTCCAGCATGTACCTCTTCCTAGGTCCCTATGCTTGCTGGTATGTTTGTTGCCTGTAAATGATGTTCTGGAAGTTTTTGTGTCGGCTTTTTTCAGCCTTTTTTGAAAAACTGAAAAACGTTTTTATTGCTAATTGTTAATGATTGAAAATCAAAGTTAGATGTGGTTTGTTACAGGAATACACATTTGTCTGTGTTATTGATACCAATGCTTCAATTTATTATGAAAGCATTTAGTGCAGTTGAGGTGGGGTACATGTCAATCAATTCATCAGGCAAAAGTCAAACCACCAAGGGAATCTTGTGCGTTTATCTAGGCCTTTGTGGTTTTTATTACTACTCTTCATTTGAGCCAGAGTAGGAATAATGTGTGACTGCTCTAACCCCTTTGAAGGACTCCTTCGTGTAAATTCTTCTTTAGGATTTTTGAAGTTTCCTGGGGTGAATATTATAGAGAAAATCAAATCCTGTAGTAGTGGGTGTTGTTTTTAATGGAAATTTTTTTAAGGTGAGTCAAGGTGACAAAGCTGCTTACATTTGTTGTTTCCAAGTATACTTTCACCTGAGTTTATGAGGAGATCAGTTATGCACTTTTAAAGAGTTGAAGAAAAGTGTTGCTATATAGGTACTGTATATTCTGCAGAAGGCCAGTATTGCCATAGAAGACCATAAAAATTCCTGAAGTGGTGGGAAGCTGTAGTACTGTAGCCTTTCATCCTCTGAGAACAGACACCTGGCATCCAGCCAGGGTGAACCCATAACACCTCAGCTTGGTAATTAGACAGAAATGACAGGATTTCCTACCTGCTCTGTAGTTCCAAGTTAATGATGACTTTCATTTCCGTTCCTCTCTGTTGTGCCACCCATCTGTTTGCAAAAAGATCCCTATATGTTCATTAAAATGGCAGAGGTAGTTTAGACGTGATCATCCTGTCAAAAACATAAGGTATGGTTGAAAGGTCACAAAATAGCTGCTGGCACAATGTGCAGACCTAGCTTCACAGCTGGTCGGAGGCAGCCTTCTTCTGGGAACTAACAAGGTGCACAGGGGTGACTTCATCGTTTCCTTGCAAGTTTGAGGCATTTTATGTAAAGATTTTGCATCCCTTAGGTGTCACAGAGTTGTGCTGTGTGAGGACTGCGTGCAGTGTGCTGGATTGGCTTCGCTTGGAGTCGGACTTTTCACTGGAGTGAAGGGGTGAAGCCACAGCAAGTGCCTTAGTATATGGGAACAACTTGGCAATACGTTGGGACCACCGTGTGGTTGACATAGCCCTTCCTTTTACAAACACCTTCCTAGCATAGTTTTTGTCCATACTTAGGTGAGCTTCTCTGGACAATTCGGCTGTGTTCTCCAGTTATGATTGAGGTGTCAGAAGACATTAAAAGTAGTCATCAGAACTGGGGTATTTGATGAAGTGCCTTTTGTTACTTTTTTTTTTTTTGTGAGCTCTCGTACATCAAAAAATACCGCTGCCAAGGTTCATCGCAGTCTTGTGTGAAGCAGTTTCCTTGCCAACCTGTAGTACCTTCTGTTATTTCTGGGCCACAGGTGTTATTGCCTCTTCTGAAGCGGCCTGTTTTCCACATTGTCAGCTGAGATATCTGTCTAAGAAGCTCCATTCTGTTTTCTCTCTAAATTTGGTATGTATAGGCTTTGTTGAGGAATGACCCTCTTGTCTGCTCCCAGTTCAGTTTACAGGTGCTGTTACTCTTAAGGTGTCTTCATGAAACATTCTTTTTGGTGGGCTCTTTATGCAGTATTGACTAGCTTGCCCAGTGAAAACCCCAGTTTTCTGTGAAGCGAAGTACCTTGTTCATGAGTGATGTTGATTTAATTGCGTCTTTAAACAAATAGGGCTGTGAGCACTTCTGATTACAACGCAAGGACTTGTTGGCAGTGGGGAAGAATTCATGCTGAATTTCTATAGGAATCCTTATAGCTTCTTCTTATTTTATATTGTAGATTTATTTTCCAGATTCTAATTTCCAACACTTTCAACCATCTGGTGAGCAGATCTAGTGAAAACAGTCCTCAAATACGTCATGTCTTAAAATAGCAGGTGAAAGCTTGATCTTTTAGAAGAGGGTTGCCAATTCCAGTGCCTACTCTAATGACAGTAGCTAATGTAAAATGAAACCTCATAGTTTTTGTTAGAAAACATCAGAACACGTGTTCCACTTTCAGCTCCACCGAGAAGGTTTAGGTTTGGCTCTTATGCTGTCATATAAATAGTTGGCTTTTTTTTTTTACCAGATAGAGACATATTTTCTTGTGTAAAATTCAAGTAGACAAAAAACTAGTAAGAACTTGCACGTGTTACAAATTCTGTAGAAGAAAATTTCATATTGAAAAGATATTTTGTCTTCTAAATAACTCACCCTTCTGTATGCTACTCTAAAAATACCTGCTGAGGTTGTAATGTGTAAGTTAAAAGAGAGATCCCAGTGATGCAGTGTGTTTGAATGGTGTCTGTCTCCAGAGAACTTGTGCGTGGAGATAAAAGCATCGTCCATGTGATGCCTGAGGAAATCTGTAGAGGGGGGGTGTTTGTCACATGAGAACTTCATGTCCTGCTTGGCTGAGCATCTTTGGCAGCACCCTTTCCCTTTCCCACCACTTTGGTGAGCCCTGCACTGCCTGGGGGGAGTTCACTCTGTTCCCCTTAGCAGCTGTGGATGGCAGTGACTCATCCTCTTGTTCCTGTCTGTCACCTGAAGTAAGTAGTGTTCTTAAAAAAAGAAATTCATCGTTCCTTCCCTTTTGGTTCACAGAAACCCTCTCAGCCAGAAGTTCGTAGACAACTGTACAGGAATTAGGTAGTGTTAAACAATTGCTTTTAGGTCAAAAAGTTGATCTTTGGCTGCTTCTTTATGTATTGTTATGTAGTCAGACCTGGCATGGTACAGAAATGCAGAACTCTGATTAAACAGTAAAACCTCCACTATGGATGTTGTTATTGTTCAACAGGAATGCTCAAGATTATGTTATGTGTTCAGCCGTATTATAAAATGGAGGTAAGTTTTCAAAGTCAGCCTGCGAAAAGTGTTAGTTAGCTATTAAAAATGTTCTGGTCTTTCAAAAATACAGTTTTGTTGGAGTTTCTGAGGTCATTTTTATCATAATTTCTGGAGGTTTTTATGAATACCAGTCTGAAAGTTATGAAAAAGTAGATGCAAAGAAAGCAAAGCTGAGGAGTGACTGGTTTTTTTTTTGGTTTTTAGAATAAGTTTCTAGAATAAGTGTCGACCTGTTTAATAACTTATGCTCTAGCCACTGCTCTAGTACAAATGTTTCTCAAAATAGAGAATTGGAAGTTGCCTTTAGACAAATGCAATGCATTGGATTATTGAGGTGTTGGCAGTTATTGGTGTGTTTTCCTTACAGATGAAGAGGAAAGCATTTATTTTTCATAAAAATATGGTGTGCTATAGTTACATACAAACATACAGCATAAGTTATATGAAATTATAGGACAAGCATTACAGAGGGAGATAATTTGCAGGGAACTTGAATATGGATGAAAGAGAGTTTTTCTTACGGGCAGCCTTCTCTGAGAGTATTAATTTAATGTACCGCTTTATTTTAAAGTAAATAATACATAAACAAAATAGTGCTTGCTTTGCCACATGCTTGTGTTTTATTTATGGGTGCACACATGGTCCACTCTAATTAAGCACAGCTCTTTATGATTTATTTATTTGTTCCAGAGAGGCTGCTTAATATTTGAGAGAAACAGTAATGATGTGTCTGACCTTTGCAGTGGCTGTGTTAATGGTAAGATGGGTTTTGCAGGAGCCTGCAAGAACAGTAAAATAGCAGGTTGATCTTTTCCTCCATTTGCTGGAACATGCTCAAGAGACCTGAAAGTACAAGTGAAAAAAATCAAAACAACCCAACCAAACCCAAAAAAACCCCCACTAGTAAGTGGTTAAAGAGTATTTTCTTGTGCTTTCAGATCTCAGGAGGATGCTACTGACAGGCTGAGGTAAAGGGTTAAAAACTTCATTTTTTTGCCTTTGGTTGTGGTCCACGTTTTATTAGCAAACCACTAGCATAGTATTCGACATGGTGAATAATTGTTTGTCTAGTTTTTTTATGCCAGTATAAAAGAAATAGATGTAAACGAGGTGGAGACCAGTCAAGATTTTAAGTTTTACAGAGTACGATTAAGGGTGCATGACTCTTGTGTGGTGGTGTTATAGTGAGCTTGGTCACCTAACTTCTAAAAATACATGTGGTATATAGATGCAAAGTTTATTACCCCTCCCATTTTTATGGCCTTTGCTTGATACAGATTCCCAGCTTTTTTTACGAAAACATCCCCTGGGCCTGTGCCTTGGTGAGGAACTCCATGCTGCCAGTTCAACCCCCCCCAGTCCTTCCTTCCTCCTGCCTCTCTCCCTGGTGGCTTCCTCTCCCAGCTCCATGTTCTTCCTCCTTGTGTGTGCTGCGTGCACAGTTGGTGTCTGATGAGACTCTCAGGTTCGTTCCTGATAAGGGTAATGCCACTGGGAGAGAGAGAGTTATTTATTGCAAGCGCTGATAGCATAGGTTTAAAGAAACAGTAAAAGAAAGCAGGTATGGAGAAACAGATGGATACCTGTGTATTCAGATGGTAACATTGCTATATATAAAGCAATGGAAATTAAATGTTTGTTGTATTTATAAAAGGTTACGATCAGTAAAGAATGCTGTTTAACTGACTTCTACATGAACATGGCCATTTCTTATGTTGTTCCTTCTGTGGAAGCTCTATGTATGTGTTACATTCAGAATTAATATTCTCATACTGAAAGATGCATTTTGTGGTCTATTCAGTCGCTCATGTTTTTGCTAATTAATCATGAATCATCTGCTATTGGAACAGTATCTTTTTTCCTTCAATTAGCCACTGGTACATGTTTGTTAGAGCTCTGCCTGCATAACTGTTACAGTGTTGCAGTGTATGCCATATTTTTTTTCCAAATCAGCAGGTTCTGTGTCATAGCTTTTGTTTGCTTGATTGTTTCTCCATTTTGCTCTGTGTTCGTAAATGTCAAAATCTCCTTTCAGCATACATGCATATCTGGTAGTTAACTTGAAGTAATAGTACTCTGCACAGGTTTTTACATTCTGATACCTTTGGTGAGGAACAACGGTGGTTGTCTTGCTAAGGAATGCAAGCTAATGGTATGTGCTTCTTCCAGCCAGAGTCATTGCAGATAAGTACCAACTTTTCCCTCTCATCCTTCTTCCAGTGCAGGATCATTAGCACTAACTAGCCTCGGTTTTTGTTTTTGTAAAAGGAGGATAGAGGCTTGCAGAACTGCTGAGTTCTCATTCACCTTCCTTTTTTTTAAAAAAAAATTATTGTTCTTTCTCTGTGTTGCATAATGAATTGTTTATAGCTCTTATATCTGCATGGGGATGGATGAGGAGTCAAACGAGAGTTCATGGATCAGGATTAAAGGGAGGGCAAGGACAGGTGCCATTATAATGGGAATCTACTACAGGCCACCTGACCAGGAAGACTGAGCAGATGAGGTTGTCAATAGACAGGTAGGAGCAGCCTTATGTTCACAAGCCCTGGGCCTCACAGGGGACTTCAACCACCGTGATACCTGTTGCAGGGATAACACAGCAGAGCATAAACAATCCAGGGGGTTCCTGGGATGCATTGATGGTAACTGCCTTCTCCAAGTGACAGAGGAGCCAGTGAAGAGAGGTACTATGCTGGGCCTTGCTCTCACCAAAAAGGAGGTGCTGGTGGGAATTGTGAAGCTCAAGGACAGCTTGGGCTGCAGTGACTATGAAATGGTGGAGTTTGGGATCCTTAGGGCAGCAAGGAGGGTACGCTGCAAGTTCACTACCCTCAACCTTGCAAGAGCAGGGTTTGGCCTCTTTAGGGATCTTGGTAGAGTCCATGGGATAAAACACTGAAGGGAAGAGGGGCCCAAGGAATTTTATTGATATTCAGGGATCAGCTTCTTCAAGCTGAGAAGTGATGAATCTCAACAAAGACAAAGTCAGACAAAAATGCCAGGATGCCCGAGTGGATGAACAATTTGCTCCTGGACAACCTCAAAAAGGAAGCCTACAGAGGATGGAAGCAGACTGGTAGCCTGGGAAGAGTACACAGAGATTGTCCAAGCAGCCAAGGATCAGGTTAGGAAAACTAAAGCTCTGATGGAATTAAATCTGACCAGGGATGTCAAGGGCAAAAAGAAATGCTTTTATAGGTACATCAGTGATAAAAGGAACACCAGGGAAAATGTGGTCCCTCTCTTGAAGGAAATAGGAGACCTGGTTACCTGATATGTGCAGAAGACTGAAGTATTCAACAACTTTTGGCTCCAGCCACACTGCCCAAATTGCAGAAGGCAAAGGCAGGAACTAGGAGAATTAAGAGCTGCTGTCCACTGTGGGGAAAGTCCAGGTTCAAGACTGTTCAAGGAACCTGATGGTGCACAAGTTCATGGGACCTGATGAGATGCATCTGTGGGTCATGAGGAAACTGGTGGAAGAAGTGGCTAAACCACTATCCATCATATTTGAGAAGTCGTGGCAGTCTGGTAAAGTTCCCACTGACTGGAAAAGGGAAAGCATAACCCTCATTTCTAAAAAGGGGCAAAAGAAAGACCCAGGGAACTGTGGGTCAGTCAGTCTCACCTCAGTGCCCAGCAAGGTCATAGAGCTGATCCTCTTGGAATCTATGCTAAAGCATGTGGAAAATAAGGAGGTGAATGGTGACAGCCAACATGGCTCCACTAAGGGCAAATAGTGCCTGACGATTTTGGTGCCCTTCTATGACAGGATTACAGTGTTGGTGGGTGATGGAAGGGTGACTGATGTCATCTACGTGGACTTTTGCAAAGCATTTGACACCGTCAAATTTTTATTTCTAAATTGGAGAAACATAGATTGGTTGGGTGGACCACTCAATGGATAAGGAAATGGGTGGATGGTCACACTCAAAGAGCTGTGATCTGTAGATGTCAGGTGGACATCTGTCAATGTCCAGGTGGACATTCTTCAGGGCTTGGTGTTGGGATGGGCACTGTTTAACATCTTTGGCGACATGGACAGTGGGATTGAGGGCATGCCCAAGCAAGTTTGCTGATGACAGCAACCCCTGTAAAGGGGGCCACATGGTGGAGGGAAGGGATGGCATCCAGAGGAACCTTGACAGGCTGGAGAGGTGGGCCTGTGCAAACTTGAAGAAGTTCAACAGGGCCAAGTGCAAGGAATCTTAACCCAACCTTGAAAAGCTGGGGCAGTCCAAAGCACAAATACAGGCTGGGTGGAGAAATGGATTGAGAGCAGCCATGAAGAGAAGGAAGTGGGGATTTGGTGAACAAAAAGCTCCTCATGTCTCAGCACTGTGCACTTGCAGCCCAGAAAGCCAATTGTATCCTGGCATGCATGAAAAGCAGTGTGGCCAGCAGGTTGAGGGAGGTGATTCTGCCCCTCTACCCTGCTCTGGTGAGACCCCACCTGGAGTACTGCATCCAGATCTGGGGCCCTCAACATAAGAACAACATGGACCTGTTGGAGAGAGTCTGAAGGAGGGCCATGAAGATGGTCAGAGGGCTGGAACACCTCTCCTCTGACAGGCTGAGAGACTTGGTGCTGTTTAGCCTGGAGGAGACTCTATGGAGAGCAAATTGCAGCCTTCTAGTAACTAAAGGGGATTTACATGAAAGTTGAAGAGAAAGTTTTTACTGGGACATGTAGTGATAGGACAAGGGGAAATGCCTTTAAATTGAAAGAGAGTAGGTTTAGATTAGGTATTAGGAAGAAATGCCTTACAGTGAGGATGATGAGGCACTGGCACAGGTTGCGCAGAGAAGCTGTGGATGCCCCATCCCTGGGAGTGTTCAAGGCCAGGTTGGACGGGGCTTTGAGCATTATATCCAGTGGGATGTGGCCCTGCCCATGACAGGGATTTGGAACTAGATTATCTTTAAGGTACCTTCTACTCTAGACCATTCTATGATATGGCTGTCTTGCCTTTGAGGATCTGCTGCAGATATTATGTCACAGATTGACAAAAACTTGGTTTTATGAACATCATGGGATAGGCTCAACTGCAATAGCTGTGAAAAGGGCAATAAGGTTTTTCCTTTAACAGTCTACCTCCTCTGGTAGAAGTACCATTCAAAAGATAGGCTAATTTAAAGCAGTCTAGGATCATCATAGATCTGCTACTGGGCTTTTCAGAGCTGAGAGCTGTATTATAACTTCATTATTGGTTATAGTGTCATTTCTTCATGAGAATCCCAGTCCTGTCAGGGATGTCATAAATTTTCACCTCTTCCCCTTTCTGTCCCGTGTTTTAAGTCTGAGAGCAGTCAGACTTCAGTACATTGCAGAGATCCACATTCATTAGTCCCCAGGAGACTATTTCAGTGAATTGACTGCTAGAGCTGGGGCAGCAAAAAGGTGGGAAAAAAGAGCCAGAAAAAAAAAAAAGGGGGGGGGGGCAT
>JAWMRA010000130.1:23344732-23387469 GCA_035584735.1 Pseudotriccus pelzelni | reverse complement strand
TGCCTTACAGGGCTAACGAGCTCCACCTGCCCGGGGAGTATCCCTGGCTGGAATCGAACCCAGGCCTTGGCGGTGAAAGTGCCGCATTCTAACCACTAGGCCACCAGGGGCTCCTGATCTGTCATTGTATATCTTTGCTTTTACCTTTTGAATTATTTTTCTTAAGGATATTGTTAGATTTATAGATACTGAATGAAAGCAGCATGATATCTTCTGCAGATATGACTGCCCAAGTGAATAAGCTTGTAAGATATGCTTATTGATGCTTTTAAGATAAGGTGTGTTTTCCCTGTCAATATCTGTTTTAAAAGTAATTAACATGTGCTCTGTTTCTTCTTGTCACATTTGACATCTCTCATTTTTTGTGCTCAGTGCGCAGTCCTTTTAATTAATCTCTGCCATCATTATTAAAAAGAGTTTCCTCCACTAATCTTAAGAACACAAAAACCTAAGTCATGTGCATCTTTATAAAGCTGTGCTTTTTGGCATATGGCAGTGAGATGTAATGTGTGAACGTTACCCAGGCAGCTGCCTCTGTACAGATGTTCTTGATTCTGTTTTGTGGGTGCCACCACCAGCAGTGGCCATGATGGTGGTTTCCGACTTGGTGACTGTAGCCAGGCCATGAGCAGGCACAGGAGGCAGCATTTCTTAGTCCTTCATTTAGAAAAAATGGAAAATGGGTAAAACTGCATATACTTCTGTTTTAAACCTTCATGTGCTTCACTGAGAAAGTTCTGACTCTCTGCTAGCCTCTGTTCAGAGCTTTCTGAAATGCCATGCGCATGCAGCTTGTTGTGTGAAGATAGGAGAGCATTAGGTGAAGACAGAATAAAAGCTTATTCTTTCAGTGTAGAAGGTGCCTCAGTCTCTGCAGATCTTCTCCTTGGACACACTGTTTTCCTCTATTAGTCCTGTTTTATGCAGTTGCCATGTTTACAGCTGTGGTAAATGCAAGGAAACCACTGTTTCTTGCAGAGCCTTCCTTGCTTCCCTTTGCATCACGTGAGGTAAGGTGTGTATGTATTTCCAGCAGGTATTATTGTAGTGTCTTTCGGTAAAAAATACCGTTGGCTTGGTTGAACGTTGCAGTGGTTCAGAGATACAACTTAAACGCTGGAATTGCTTGTAATGTTTTTATTTTAGTGAACACACACGGTTTTTGGAATTTGAACTCTAAATTGATGGGAGGGGAAAGGTTGTAGGCATCTGGGGACAACCTGTGAGCGAACAGCTGTGGCAACTCTGGTGACCTTTGGAAATCTTTTGTGCGTTATAGGTCCATAAAACCTACAAAGGGAAAGCTCTTTCCTGCCAGCATGTGCTTTTATGATCTTTGAGCCTTCTAGATATTCTCTGGGGACATTATGCCGTGGGATGGTAGGGTCTCCTGGGCTTGAACTTTTTCTCATGTTCCATGTGTATTTTTCCTTTGCCCAGTTTCTCTCATTTGGTAGCATGAAATAGTATTAGTAGGTTGCTAGTGCTGTGCAAGTTAAAACTTCATAAACATAAAAATTTCTAGCTAAAATGATCAGTGTTAAGATGAGTTAATAAAAGTATTTATGCCCACATTACAGTAAAAGGGAATAGTATCTAAAATTACGTTGAACTGTAGCACATATGTGAATGATCTGATCCAATTGGACAGTCAAATGAAACTGGTTCTTTCAGATTTTTACCTTTGAAGCAGTTTAAGATAAAATTTCAGCATGAAAAATAAACAAGATGCTTATTAGAGGCCCAGAACTGTCGTAAGATCTGTCTGTAGGAACACAGCAAAGTTTGTATGAAATTATGGTTCAATAAAAGCAAATTTAGTTAAAATTTATTTCATGCTTAAGTAATTACATTTATGCTCTAAACCCTATGTACTGTGATTACTGTTGAAGAAACTACTGAATTTCCAGGACATGTATAACTAAAATATTTACTTATGTGTCATGAAAAAAGCATTTACATGATGAAACTGTAAAACCTCTTCCTATGTGGCTGGTGTCCTCAGACTCACAAGTCTAAAAGCTTAATTGCTGATTTGAAATCTAGATGAACTTCCAAGGGTAAGAATTATTCTTTTCCCTTCTTTGCCGTAATGCATTCAGTAAAATGATCTTTAAAAAGAATCTTTAGTTTTAGTTTGTTTGTGTCATGTGGTCTGCCTTCCAAACAGAGGGCAATTACGGTATGACACTTTTTTTCTGTATCTTAGAGATGCATGAGAGTTGCAAATGTTCCTAGTATAACTACATCAGTTTGAGTTCCTGCTGGTAATAAATTCCTGTCTGGACCAGTAACACCTGAGAACTGGGCACAGTTCAGCAAATTATTCTCACTCTCAGAATAAATGGCCTGCTGTTCATTCTCCTTCACCATAGGGAAGTTTGCCTGTAGTGAGGTAAATGTTTGAAGTAAACTTCGACTTGTTTCTTTCTTAATATCAGTTCACAATCTGGTTTGCATAAATGAGATTTCATCAGAAGGTTGAAACTAGGAAGTGGAAGAAAGGGAAAGTAGCAATAGCACCATCTATTCTTTCTACTCTTGAAAACAAATGATAGTGCAGTTGTTTTTACGTGCCTGTTTGAGGCAGATATGCTCTCTGACTTAAATTAATTAGACTTAGTGAAGAAATGTTTACCATAATTTTTTTAAAATGTGTTAGATACATTCTTTTCTTAATGTAGCATGAACACAGTTTGCTGTTGCAACAATTATTTCCGATTACATATCACTGTTGAATATCATTAAACTACAAAAAACCTGCATGTCAAACTTATGTTAAAAATTATTTATCATATAAACATACTGTTGAACAGCTAAAGTGAGCTTGATTGGATCCTTTATTTGGCTTGCTGATTAAAACTGACACTACTCCAGCTATTTTGTATGCTTTATTGAAAACTCACAATACATCAAATCACTTGTGGCTTAAAAACTGGGACTTCCAACAGAAGGTGAAGATGTAAGGCACTATGTATTCAAATTTTTTTTGATCTGTTCTTTCCCTAAATGCTTCTGCTGGTTCCAGATATAGGTTGAAATAGGCCTGCCTGTATCCCTGATAGAACAAAGCAATTATGTCTTGTACCTTAATTGAGCTGTTTGAGACATTAGCATCTGACATTTTGGCAAAGCTGATGTTTTCTAGTAGCAGCCACTTAAAGCTGTCATTATTGCCAAGACAGTGGATACTACTGACTGTATTCTTTACAACTACCTTACTTGTTCTTATAAATAAGCTATCTGTAGTTCACTTTCTTTGGTGCAAAAATCATAGTCAAATACGCCAAACTGAGATGTCCTTCAGATATGGAGCTTGATTTGATGCTGTGTAATGGAGGCTCAAATGTGTATATTGTGTGTATATCTTTAAGCACAGAAATTGCACTGATTAAAAAATAACCACCAGCATAAATACAAATCCAACTGCTTGCAAATACGTAAGCCTTTAGGACTTTGTTCATGCCATCTTTTATTTAGCATGTGGGTGGTTCATCATGTAAATACTGACAGCACAGTATAGCACGTTAGCATTTCATACACACTATGTTATAGCCGTGATGTTTATTATGGCTTTTCAAATATTTTTCTGAAACTTGTAAATCAAGTTTTTACTTTCTTTGCAATTATGTAGTCAGTGGCACAACTTGAGTTAGAACTGGGTCTTTGACACTTGGATTCTTTTTTGCAAATAACCATGATGTTTGTGCTGTGTATCCTCACTAGGAGGAGAGAACCTCTGTTCTTGCCTTTCATGTTCTCTTAGCTTTGCCTAGTTTATTCCTTCTTTAGATTCTCACCTCAGGTAAATTTAACTCCATTTTAGGTTACAGTCTGTGTTGACAAGGGATGTAGGAATGCAGTGGGATCACTGCTGAAATTGCAGCCCCCTCACATTCCTTTGTCCCCCATTTTGGATGGAGCAGCTCCTGAAATGAATAAGGACTAGGAGGGGGCAGAGGGAAATTCCAGCTTATGTTTGCCTTCCCCTCGGAAACCAAAAATCTACTAGTCACACATGATCCAGATTTCCCCACTTTGTGTGTCATGATTTATATGTGCATGAGGCTGGAAAGGGGATTGATTTGATCTTAATCACACTGTACCTGCAACAGCTATAGAGTGGCTGTAACGTAGAAATCAAGAGAAAGAACTAGAGGAGTGCAAGGGGGCAGACTAAGAGCAAGTCAGAGACAAACAGTGTTTTGTGTCAGCTGATCATTGGCACTTGGAGGTGCCACTGTGTTCATCTGATTGGGGAATTGCTGTACAGGTGTGTGCCTCTGTTTAGAGTCTGGTTGTGCTTTTGGAGCTAACACCAGCTGTCTCCTGGCCCTCATCTGTTTTTGTGTGTCTAACCTTTCACCAAAACCTGACTGAGAAGCGCTGGCAAGTGCAAAGGAGATAACTAGCAGGTTCGTTCTTAAAGAGATACTATAAACATTGCCTGTCATCACTTGGAAAGAGCGTAGCTCGGAGAGCATTTGAAGTTGGAAGCGATACTTACAGAAGGATGTTATTTTGGCATGGGTGGCTCTTCTACTTCTTCCTGCTTTTTCATTAGCATGTTAATTATTCTAAGAAATAGTACCAGAGCTGAGACAGATGCTTTCTCTGTTCGGTTTTCTGGATTTATCTAGAGAAAACATTTATAGAATAATTTCCAAGTGTATATAATATCCTCTGTGAAGATACTGCCTTTTAAATGAAAAATAAATCTGCTATAGTTAAAAATATTTTAATTAGTTTTAAAAAATTTCATACTTTTAAATCATCTTTGCACTCTAAAAAATCCATGATCTCTAAATAAATGCACCAATTATGAATATTAATTGTGCTGAACAGGAGCACTTTTTGATCTGCAGTTTCAGATTTCAGAAAGTCTTGGCAAGTATCACACGGGATTCTGGCAATAATGTACATGATTTGCACTGGTAGTGTGTCAAGCCATAACATTTTCTTTTGACACAGAGGTCATTATATGCCTCCTTTCGGGCATCACATCATTAAATGGTGAGTTCGAAATTATTCCTTGGTGCTATCTCTGCAATGACAGTGTTTGCTTCTGCTTCTTTCTTCTTTCTGTGTTTGCTCTCTTCTTCTCTCTTTAGCCTTGGGCATCTAAATCTAGTTGAAATTTATGTGTTGATACCACTTGGGATGATAATTACTTTGTGAAAAATGTTTTTGATAAGTGAGGAGGATCTTGCTCCTCATCCTCTGATGAAGATTCAGCAAGAATTAAATTTTCAAGAGGAATCTGTGCCCTGTGCTGTTTTGTCATAGTTGTGTTGAACTTTGTGGATTGTTTGGGTTAAGTCAGTGCTGTTCTTTTCTGTGAGATTTTTATAGATCCAGCTATGTCATCTTTTTTGAAGCAGGCAACCCAAGGGCACAATGGCAATGGATTAAGCTCCAGTTTCAGAGCCTATGTCTGAGTCAAATCCAGTCTTTTGGTGCTCAGCACAAGGGAAGGTGCTGTAGAGGATCCTTCTGTCTCATTAGGTGTACCAGCATCATTGCTTTCAGATGTTACTTCTGAAAATTGCCGTGTTGAATATTCAACAGTCACTTTTACACCTCTTCTTGCTCTAAATCTACCTCTGCAAGAAATTCTACCTTTACAACTGGAAAACACCACAAAAGTATTGCTTCAATCAAAATAGTTTGAATTTAGGTATCAAAATTAGTTGCTTGTGAGACTTCATTACAGGAGGTCATCCATCCAGACCAAAAAATTTTTTTTTCTGAATAATCAAGTAGATAAAATTCAGTAAATTGTGTCAGATTTGTTCTTTATTAACCTGTATTACTAGAGATCACTTAAAAGTATAATTTTTAATCTATAACTGTAAAAAATCCCACAGAAAGCAACACACAACACAGGTCAGCTGATTTTTCATTCATGTTCTCTTTTGTGTCCAGTGCCCTGTGTACATACAGCTTGAGAGCTGCACTGTGGCAGTGTGGGTTGGGGACACTGCTGGTGGTCATAGAAATGAATCCTGTGACTTCAGCCGTTGATGAAGTGGTAGAACACTTCCATTTTCTTTCTGCTTGACTTGCTTGCTGTCACAGGCAATAGTTGGAGTTGTCTAGAGCAATAAATTATGAAAGCTAATGTTGCTTGTTTGTTCCACTTCATTTCCTTTGGTTCTCATCAGACATTTAAGAGGGGGAAAAAGCTAGCCTCAGCTCAGGTACACAGCTAAAAGTATAGAGAAGTAAACCTAAGAGATGTTTGTACCATCAGCCTATATACGTAAAACTAGGTTATATTTTTTCCCCATACAATCTTAAAAACTCCAGTTGAAACGGTAAAACTCCTTTGAGGAAAAAGTCATCTTTAGATTCTAAACAAATAAGAAAATATGTGTCTCTAAAAGGCAGTTAATTATTGGTGCTTATAGCAGGTGATAGCCATCACCAAAATTTTACTTGAAATGAGGTTAGCATTAGCAAGACAGTATTGACCAGGTTGCTCTACAACAATAAAGCAATCACTGTTGTAGATTTGGGGGGTGGGGTTGTATGCTATATTTGTTATTGTATTGATTGATAGCAGCAGGTTAAAAATAGGCTTGCGGTCTGCTGTTTCTCTTAGAATTACTTGGAGTTTGGTGTGGGTTTTGTTTGCTTATTTTGTTTTTAGTAAGCTGTCTGATAGGGGAAATAGACTTGATCATTACAGTGGAAAAACTTCAATTTCCAAACATGCATAGAGGTTATTTATGGCCAAACCCACCTCTTAATAGAGGACTAGTAATTAAATCCTGTGTAAATCAGTAGTCCCTCTTGGGAAATCCAATGGCATTGCACCTAGATTTTATTGTAAAATTAGAGACAAATCATTAAGGAAGTGTATGGGGAGAGGACACCCAAACCCTATGTAGAATACTTTTTTGGCTCCCTGAGTCCTTGTTGAGAGAACAAATGTAAAATGATGATTTTAACTATGCAAAATGACTTTCAGATCACTGACACCAATCTAGGTCTTAAGAAGTGCTTCTGCTTTTTCTAATGTAGAAGCTTGAGGCTTCCGAATACAAAGGCTCATATCAAATGCAGGATCTCCTCCTGAAGGCATGAGCTTAAAATGTAACCGGTTGAAGATGCCATCTGGTGGCATGTGTTTGGTATGTCTGGCTGCTTCCTGATGCACCTGCCATCAAGGCCACAGATGTGCAGGAGAGAAAGAGTAACCGTAGCGGCAAGGCCAGGTCTGCAGTGGTTGCTATAGGGACAGGCTGGAAGATAACCACAAGTGTGGGAGAGAAGATAAGCGTAAGCAATTAATGGAAGTCAGCATTTGACTTGGAAGTCAGACTTCCTTTTCCTAAGTAAGCAGTTGGGAAAAAATTCAGATTATCTTACATGGGGAGGCAGTGAAAAATAAACTGGATTTCTGTTGGATTGAGGCAGCAGTGAAATGATGAAAATTGACACCTTTTCTTGGTACAGATTTTTATGGTGGAAGGAAATGTATTTCAATTGCATAAGCAATTTTACATTAATTGAGCAAACCTTGATGTGTGTGTGTGTGTGTGTTCCAAAACCTCAAGGAATGTATTTTTTCTATCTATAAGAATATCAGGAATATGAATATCACCTTTCCTAGTTTCTATATAAAGCTTTTTTTCTTTGAGGAGAGCTTTTAAGGTCTAATGTTAATTGAATGGGTAAAGGTTAAAACTTTGTAGCAGTTATTTATTCACTGTGCTGTTGAAGCTAAATTATTCACTTTAGCTAGTTTAAACAAAATCAAAGCCTTAGTCTGCCAAAAGACATCTTATCTTCTCATAACATTTTCAGGTTCTTTGGCTCTTATTTCATCACATTCTTTGCCTAGGCAGCAGTGACCTATTCTCCAAACTAAAGCTTTTTTTCAGCATAGGTTTTATTCAGTAGTGAAGGTAATGTTATTTTTGTTTTGTTCTTTTCCTACATTAAGCCTTTTCCTTAAAATCACAGAATAACTGGAGTTGGCCAGTGCCTTTGGAGTCATGTGGTGCTGCCCCTTATTAAAAGCGGGGCCACGTTCAAAGGTAGACCAGGGTAAATTCTCCCCTTCTTTTCTTAACTAATCCATCTTCTTCTTTCCAACTTGCGCACATTCCTCCTTCCCTCTTAACATGATGTTTCTGAACAGACCTCCTACAGTTCCAACTGTGTAGTGAGGGAGGGAGGTTAACTCCACACAAAAACCATCATATTCTTCAAGCATCAAGACCGTCCCTCTTACTGTCTGCTCCTGTTTTATCAATTATCCATATTGTCTGTTTTGCTCCAAGAACCCCAGTGACTCATCTGAGCTCAGATTGTTTCGTGCTAAGCCTCTGAAACATTCCTCTCACTCTTCATAGGCGGACCATATGCAGTTCCTTTTACCTCTTTGTTCTTTTCCCTTGGTGACTTTATGCTTGAGAAGTCTGGCCTCGGAAGAGTTCTCTGGGCACTGAGTTGTGTGCCTTTTCTCAAGACCAAGTCCTTTCACCTGTGTTCCCTGGGACAGGTAGTGTTGACACACAGCTATTGTTGTGTTGTTGACACAAAGCTATTACTCTGCAGTGTGTGACTGATGATTCTTCCCCATTAAGCTTATGAGAGTGTATGACAAGAGTGGGGTGCTCAGGGGCTGTTTTGAGTGCCAGCAGCTGTTTCATCTGCACCCTCCTTGACCACCTACCCTCTCTGCCTCTGGGCTCACAAAGCATTGCTTGTTCAAGACTTAGAAGAAAGAGTAATAATGAAGAAGATGTGTTCACCCAGTGTGTCACTTTCCCAACTGAAACCCTGGCCACCAGGACAGATAATGTTTAAAATATTAATTTTGTGTCCTTGGGAATATCTGGCACAGAATCTGACTTGGAAAAAATCTGACTGGTACCTTAATTCCATTCTGAATGGCCCACATCTCATTAGACTTTTGGAAGTGAGCTAACAGGTTCAAGCCCTGTTAGTATTTTGAGGCATGGAGGTATAAAAAAGGAATTCCCCAAAGTAGCCTATTTACAAGAAAGCATGAAGAAAGGTATTTCAGTAAGAATGGTATGTTTCTAGTTGCAGCAAATTAATTCATATTGACAGGAATTTTGTGGAACATACAGATGCGAGTGGTTAGAATTTTTTATTTGGTGTCTGTTCTGCTGCATGTTACTTTTTTTTTTGTGAACTAGAAACCTTTTCCAGTAAACAAGTATTTATATCTAGAGTGTGTAGCGAATGTGATCTCAAAGCGCAGTTGTTACAGCTGATAAATGTGCTGTGTGGGTGCTGTATCAGTTGTGAGGCTCTGGTGTATTTGCATGCATATGGGGAACAGTGTAATTAACCACATTAAACTCAGTAACACACGGCCTCCCCATTGTTTTTCTTTGTGGATGTAATTAGATGCTGAGAGAACTATAGCAGGAAATAGGAACAGTTTCCTCCTGCCACCCCTCAAACAAGTTTTCAGTTCCAATTAAAATAAATTGCTTTTTCAACCAGAAGAGATTGCTTACATGATATCTATGTCATTTAGGAACAGGCACGGAAAGCCTGGTGTAGACGTAAATATTAGAAAGGAGAAGGCAGAAGAGAGTAATTCAGAAGACATAATCAGTAGGAATTCAAAAGCTTATTCTTTGGATTGCTCAGTCTTCAATGAGAAATTTCTACTAGAGGTTGAGTAATGGAGTATGAAAGCCTTCTCACAAGATTTTGGGTATCATAGATTTCTTTAGTTTTTCTTAAACTATATGATGTGCTTTGACACTGACTGAAGAGTAAAGTTTTATAGTTCTATATATTTTTCAGAAAAACCCCTTTCTCTTATGAAGCTTTTAAAGAAGAAGTCACTTTTTGCCCTACAACTTTCTATTTTGATCCATCAGCTGTTCCCAGCGTGCATTCCTGCACTACTGTGACAATAGGACTTGTAAAATAAAGAGAGAAGAGAACCTTTCATTCTGATGCACTTAGGTGGAATTTTTAATTATTGTTTTAGCTGAAAAAACATGTGTTTTATGTCACAAATAAAACAGTTGTTTGGTTTTGAAAGTATCAATAAGAAACGAGAAGAAAAACCACACAGTGAAAATCATGTGTAAAAGGAAAAGCTGAGTCTTTTCTGCTATGATGAAGTCTAAAACTAAGATTATATTTGCATTCTTAATAAACTAGAGAAGGAAAAACAGCGATCTGCTTAGTAAATGTTGTCCAGTATAAGAGCCTTTTATCCTCTTCCTGAATATAAAAGGATGGGTAAGGTGGTACAAGAAGGATTATTTGAGAGATGAGAAATTCCTGATTCTCTATTATCATCATACAATTCCAGTGACTTTTAAATCTTGTGGTAGACATTATGACAAATGATGGCTGTTCTGTTAGCCTAATCACGCAGAAAAGCTTCACAGAATCACAGAGGAAAAAAGCTGGGTTTTGCCCTTTTCTTAATTATTCTGACCATTTAAAAAGGTTTAAACATCATTGTGAAGAAATAATTAGTATATTAATAGCACTGTTTTCGACACATGAAAAGTCTTCATTACAATGGTTCCTTAGTGCTGGGTCTCCATGGTACCTTCTGTGTACATTATTTCAGTACACTAATCAAACTGAGGGGGATGTGGCACGGGGAAGGTTCTTGGATCAAACATGAAGGTAGCAAGTATATTTTTAACATACTGTGCAGGTGTGTATTTTTCAGTAGTTTCTTACTCTGCAGATGCAGTCAAGCTGTGCAGGTGTGTCTAGTGGAGGAGGGTTTTGACAATGCTTGATGGTCTTTTATGATTATCTCTCCATGCGTGCTTCTTTTCCATTGTGTAAATACACTTTTGAAGCACTTTGTGCAACACGTTTGAGTCAAAATTTGCGTTTGAGTCTTTGATGCGTCTTGCAGGAGAGAAATTCCATCCTCTAAAAAATAATACACGATCTGCAGCCTGACAAGTACAATATTTCGAAGGTTATGGCTGATAAACTGGGTATCTTGATGTTAGATACATAAAAGCAAAAAATGTTAATGTAACCCAATTTCTTGATAGAAAAAGCAGAGAAACTAACTGATCAATCCTGCTTGTTACATTGGGGGTTAGAGCAACCTCACCTTTCTGTGCGTTTTCAGAACGATGTATTTTGTGATGTTTAATATAAAGATTATAATGTAGTTCTGGACTGAAAATCTGAGCTGCATTTGGAAGATTTGATAGCGGTTCATGTCTCTGCAATTGTGTGGTAAACTTTGAAGTGAAAGCATTGCGATGACAATTCAATTGGAAAATTAACTACACAATGTGGAAGACAGCTCATTCCCCTCCTACTTGTTCCCCATCCTTTCATCTACAAAAGTAGTGTAATTCCTGGCAATCTTCTTATTTTCTCTGCAATTTTCCAGTGTCCTTGATGGTATCAAAAAAAGTACAAGTCTTAGTTGCTTCCTTTTTTGAGATATATGAAGAGATTGCTCTTCGGGTTGGTTGGTTGGGGTTTTTTTTTGGGGGGGGGTGTTTGGTTTGGTTTGGTTTGGCTTTTTTTTAATATGTGCTGTTGCATTTTTGGGCTTTAAAGTTAAAATGCTGAGACAGTTTTGTAAAACTGTAATAGTAAATTCATCTCATTACATAAGGAATTTAGAGCATGTTCTTGTACTGTCACTGCTGTTAGTTTGCCAGCCACATAACTGCAAATATCTTTTCTGGTCTGATGCAATCACTGAGTTTTTATAATACCATATATTATATACTGTCAGTTGCAGAGAGCAAAAAAAGTCCTGCAGAAGATACTTCCTCATGTGAGCAGAGCTGAGTGTCTAAATCCTACATTTTCCTTTTACCTCCTGAAATGCTGAACCAGTATAAGTGACCCTTTCCTCCAGCATGGCTGTTGATCTCTTGAGCAGCATTTGTGGCTGGCTGAGGGCTGTTCTGTGGCAGCCTGAACTGCCTGCTGGCTGTCCTGTCCCCCTGGGCTTGGCATTTCCCCTCAGCCTGTTTGTGTTCGGGTGTTCCAGCTTGCTGAGCCCACTGAAATCTAAATTGGCAAAGATCATGTAATTAAATGTATTGGCTTTTTGCTGGTCCAGTGTGCTTAAGCAGTTCATTTTGCTCGAGGATATCTGAGACCAGGAGCTGGAACAAGGGAGCAAGGGGGACTGCGATGGCCAGGAGCATGATTAGCTGAGGCTGCCATGAACTCTCAGGCTGAAATTACATTTGCTTATTTAGGGAAGCTGAAGGTGCTTGTCATTTCTTTGAAATAAAATATTTTTCTGAGTGCCCAAGGAAGAAGAAATACCAGTACCTTGGTAAAGCCAAAGTGTTATCTGGGCATGATTAATGTGCTTTAGCTGTGCATGTAATGCTTTTTAAATTTTCCTATATTATGGTATTTAAATTATAGGAGAAATGCAACATTTCTTGCAAAGACATTTGCTATAATCCTTAAATTGCTACTATATGGAAAATCTGCTGATATTTTTCTGAGCATTTGCAGAATAACACTAAACTCAGTATTTGAGTCATCCTGTGTCAAATGAGGTGTGATGCTTTTGTCATCAAGAAATTCAGTACAGCATGATGCTTTTTCATGATGATTTCTATCTGGTAACTATGCAAAATTATACTTGTGAAATTTACTCAAAAGATGAAAAGATTGTATTTGCTTTCATTGCACTGATTCTCTGTGGAACAGTGCAAGGGAGGTGAACCATTCACTTCTAGTCTTAAAGAAAATCTGAAATTGGAGTGTGTGTGTGTGTATGCACACACAAAAATACAAAGCTTACCCTTACTTTGAGTTGGGTTTCAGGCACGCATGTGTATACGTGCACACATACTGCACTCCATCCTGGTGAAGCATCAGATAGTGTATACATTTGACGCTGAGTTTAAAGATATTTAAAATGGACCTAAAATTTAAAATGGACCTGTTACAGCAGGTCCAAAGAGGGCCACAAAGACACTGAGAGGGCTGGAGCACCTCTCTTCTGCAGACAAGATGAGAGGGCTCAGCTTCATAGAGAAGACTTCAGGGAGACCTCACTGCAGTCTTCCAGAACCTTAAGGGGGCTTATAAAAAGGAGGGAGAGGGACTTTTTATATGGGCATGTAGTGTCAGGGCAAGGGGTAATGATTTTACACTAAAAGAGGGCAGATATAGATTAGAAGTTAGGAAGACATCCTCTACTCAAAGGGTGGTGAGACCCAGGAACATGTTGCCCAGAGAAGCTGTGGATGCCCCATTTCTGTTCAAGGGGAGGCTGGATGGGCCCCTGAGCAACCTTATCTGGTGGAAGGTGTCCCTGCTCATCGCAGGGGGGTTGAAACTAGATGATCTTTAGGGCCTTTCCAACCTAAACTATTCTGTGAATCTTTGATTCTCTATTTGTGGAGTGTACAATAAATAAGGTAACATTCTTCAAAAGGAACAACATTGCGTGAGCCAGTGCACATAATTATGTCTTGGATTGCAGTTGTGTTTGTTACTTGTATACTAAATGCTAGCTGATTATATACTAGATGTAGCTGTTGATGAGGCATATCCATACTGTGTTTTGCTGCAGTTTCCCCAGGATTTTGAATTCCATCCTGGCAAATTTCATTTTGTGGTATTACTCTGGGCAGGCTGTTCCAGTGCTTGACCACCCCAGAGTAAGCTCAGTAGTCTAAAGCCAGGAACAAGGCAGTAACTTGTGCCCAGCCCTGGAAAGTCAGATCAGCCCTTTGAAGTCTGGGGAATGTCTTTGGAGACAAGGTGGAAAGACAGATGGCTGAGACACCTTTTCTCTGGATATAGGGAGGTGCCTTGGGAAGCCTCAAGGCATATGACACCTCTTTGACTGCTGGAGTAAAGTTCCTGCCATCACCTGTGGCTTGGACTTTTTGCAAGGCAGGCAGTTATGTCTGCAGCAATGCAAATTCAGTTTTTACTTTTTTAAAGTATGTTTTGCAAAGGCTCATTATAATCAGAGTTGAAAGGACTTGCATTTTAAAAAGAAAGCAGAAATCTCTTTTTAGTTCTGCCTTTAATCCAGGTCACTTCAATAGGCTCACAGTGAATCTCACGGAGTTGCCTTTTAACTTGTTGAATATTCATCTGTATGAAGGAAACACAAAGTTTCAGTTTAAGAAGCTGTTTAAACTGACTCCTGGTGTGTGAGGAAATGTGAAGATGCATTAGTTAATCTCAGCTGTGTTTGTGAAAAGATTTTAATAACTTTTGGAGAAAGATGTAACATTTTAAAAAAAAAGCCGGCAAAATTTTAATGTAGAGAAGAGTGCCTGTCTCTTTCTCCAGCAGAAGGGAGCCTGCTTTATATGTTTCTGAATTGGGGGTTTTTGGGGGGTTTTGTGGGATTTGAGGGTTTATTTTTAAATCCATTTAAAATACTTCCATTCGTGAAGTATTATGTGAGCTTAAATTTACTACAGTTCTCACCTCAGACTTTTCTTACAAGTTGTGCAAATTTGGAATTTAAACAGGTAAACTTAGCCCCTGGTAGGACTTGAAGCCTTGCTCCTTGTATCCCCATGAAATATGGTTTGTCTCCATTTGGTAATGCTGGTAGTAATACGGCGGCAAGTGCTGGAATGTTGCTATGCAGTGATTTTAGACACTACATCCAGGATAGACTTCAGTAACAGTGATGACACCACTGAAATACCTAGTGTAATATTTAAAAGGATATTAAATGTCTGTTTTTTCTCTGGAATTGGATACCAAAAGAGGTTTTTTTTTTTTCCTCTGGAATTTGGTATGTGTGTTCTTTGTTCCCAGCTTAGGAAGAATCAACTTCTGATTCACTTACTGAGGTTGACTTTTAAAATAAGTGTGGCAACAAGTGCTATTTGCTGCAGTTCTCAAAGGAAATGCAAAGCTTGGCCCTCTGCTTAATGGATGTCTGCTCTTAGTCCTCAGTGATGATTCTTGCTCTGGTTAATATTTCATAACTGGGCAGAGTGTTTGCTGAAGAGAGTTTTAATGGTCTTGGAAACAGCTTAAGGGCTCTTGTACCCATGTGAACTGTGACAGAGGGAGCACAAATCTTCTCTCTTCTGTGTTACTGATCCTGTTTGCAGAGCTTTCAACTATGCTTTTATTTGCTTATTAACGTTTTGTTCCAGATATTTTTCTGTCAAATGTATTGTAGGTGTCTCCTAATTTTATAATAGCATACATGCACATAAGGTTCAAGTAGGTATCTTTTAGGTTACTTCTGTCCCAAGGTACAGTACAGCCTTCCTGCCTGGTGTTTCTGTAAATCAGAGGAAGTTACACTGAGTTCCGTTTAATCTTTCATTCCATGAGGTGGCTGCAGTATGTAGCAATAAATAATCACAAGAGACCTTGGTGTTAACACTGTTCTGCTTCCTACACTAGTAGCAACTTTTTTTGGAATCTAACATTTTGTTTTCCATTTCTTATTTTATTTGGTAGCTCATTATATACTACTTGGGCAGACTGATTGCTCTTGGCAGCTGTTTATTGTTCTTAGCATAAGCAGGTCTTAGGCAGCCACTCTTTTTTTTTTTTTTTGCTTTGTCACAATATCATCTGTGGAAGTGACCACTTGTGTTGGTCCTTAGCACAATTCTGTGTGGCTGTAGTACTGAACATCATGCTTGTAATGATATTTTTGTCACTGGATTGCCTCCAGAAGGAGAAGAAAACAATTATTTCTGCAAGGCAGAGTTAAGCCTGTGGTACTTTTAAGCTGTGAGTTCCAGAGGTTGTAGGGGGAGCAGTGGCTGAACACTGTAGTGATCGTGTCAGTGACACACAGGGTCGAACAAGCAATACGAATAATAATGGTAGCATTCCAGAAAACAGAAGATTCCAAAGGTTAAAAAAGTAAATTGAGATGGATTATGAACTCCTAGAAAACAACATCCAAGCAAATGGTAGGATTTGAAGACTGAGTTAATTTCCTTGTACCCTATTTTTTCATTCCAGCCCGAGGATTTGTGTATAATGATGTGTGCAGTGGGCTGTCTGTAGCCAAAGGCTTTTAGAAAGTAGTCTGCGTAGGTCTTTGTTTCATCCTACTGAAATGGATAAGGATTTACAAGGGACAGAATCAGGCAGATGTTAAAAGGTTTTGAAAAGCTCCTTGTTCATACATGCTGACGAGATTAATGAGGCATTTCCAGCTCAGAGCCTAATTTTTATATGCAATTTATGCTTCTCAACTGAAAAGTTACTTCCCTTTTTAATTCCGACTCTTTAATTCAAATGTTTTGTTTACCTCTTCAGACTTTACTATTGACTATTCCTACTTTAAATTAATTTAGAGCCTTTATATATAGATATTTTCTACCTGTCTGCTCCAATGAGAAGTCAGTGGTGCTGCTGTGAAAAGATCTATCATATTTCTGCCGAAGTTTAAGTAACTATAGAAAAATAGACTAGATTGAAACAAAACAAGGAAGAAAATCAAGAGCTCCTTCATTACTAAATACTATAGTAATTAGAGAGTGTATATGTAATGTATTAAAAACACAGAGTATTTTTATTGTACAGGTACATCCTAAGTGGAAGTACTTTTCTTTTTTTTTTTTTCCTTAAATTTTTAATGAAGTTGCTTTCACCCAGGTGGTCAGCATCTAAAACCTGTAGACCAGATGGTTCTCTCCAGGAGAGTGAAATGCAGAATTGCAGAACACAATCTAATGATGCCAGACCATGCAGGACAATCTGCTGCCTGAGCTTGCCTTAAAAGCAGAACAGGAACAACCCAGAATTAACAGATGAAAAGAGACCAAACTGGGGCAGAACATAATTTACTGGATTATTTCTTGGGGAACACAAAGAAATACTTGAATAGCAGCAGGCGAGAATGGATTTTAAATATATAGTTGTGCTTGAGGTTAATTCCCTGCTTTTACCCATTGAGTTGCTAAATAGTACAGTGAGGAAAGATGACTGCTTCTGAAATCCATGTCCCTTTTTCTCTGATAAACCCATAAATATGTGGCTTGCTGAGCATCTGATATGTAAACAGATGTAGAAGGAATACTTCCCTTCCTGGCCTTACAGCAGGCCCTGTAAATCTTGTGTTCTTTGGTTTCTTCCCTTCCCTGGAGGCAGCATCCAGTCATTCTTGCAGTCACACGTTCATTTATTCGAAGGATTTCTTTCCTGCCCTTTCTGTTGTACTCTAAAGTGCTGTATTTCCTGCAGATAATGTAACTGTACCTTGTATCAAAATGGTGGTGGCTCCTTTCTCACAGGGGTACCATCATTTTCTTTAGCCTTGGAGGAAATTTACTGTCTCTCTAGCAGACCTTGAAGTAAAACTTGAAAGGCCTTTGCATAATGAACTGGCTTGCATAAGCTGATTCAGCGCATCTGCATCTTGCTTTTCCTCAAGAGGCTTACAGTGTCCTGTCTGAGAGGAGAGGTGGGTTTGCATTTCAGAAAATAGGCTATAAGTGCAGGCAGGTGTTAATATCTCTGTAGCAAGTAGCTAAGTTTGATGAAAGCCTAGCAGCAGATGGAAACTCAACTAGGAGTGAAAGCAAGAAGGAATGTGTCTTGCAGCATCCCTGGCTGGAGAGAATTTCTTGAAGGGGTATATTACATAACTTCTTCACAAGATTAATGGCTGTTGTTCTATCCTAAAATCTGAGTGAGAGGGTTTTCCTTTTCAATTAACTGTTTGCAGCAATAAAAAAATCTGGTGTGTAACAGAGTGCTTTGATGTATGCAGTTGTCCTTTTCAGGCAGCTGATAGTTGAAAGGATATAATTAATCTATAAGCACATGTTGCCATCTACTTGGGGCATTTTTTCATATTTTGCTGTTCTGCATCCTTTTGCTAATTTACATGTGAGACTGCTGAAAAGAAATCCAAGGTTTTATTGTTTTGTTTAGAGTAAGACTTCTTCCTTGCTCCTGTGCCAAAACATCCAGAAGAGAGCAGGCACCAATATATATTTTCTTCCAGGGTTGAACCTGGGGCCCTCTGCTGCCCATGAGTGTTACATGGGACTTTTTTCAAAGCTTTGCTGATGGTGACGTGTTTGTCTGCTGGTAGATCGGCTCTGGGTTCTGGGGGTAAATGTAGTGTTGAAACACAAGCCTGTTCCTTGGGGCTTTCTGTGCATGCATGGGGATGAAGGGTTTCTTCTTTTGAACAGACCTTTAACTTCTGCCCTGCAGTGGGGTTCCACGTTGCCCAGGTTCTGGCTGCCTGTGAAGAAAAGGAGGGCTCGGGCTGATAAGTGGCCTTCATTTTACCTGTATATCCATTGCAGAGGAGAGTTCTTGCTAGGTGTTTGGGTGTGCCACCATGTCAGTGAGATATCTGAAATGGAGATGAGGCTGTAGGGGTTCCTGCCCCTGATGTGATGAGTACACCCTGCTGACATGGAGCAGTTAATTCAGAGGAGGAGAGTCCTAATGGCCAGTTAACATACAGAAACTCTTCTAAGAATCAGATTTGGTCATGTACTTAGTACCACCTGAATTTACTGTAATATTGAATTATTTTAATCTCTGTCATCTGAGGGTTCATTATTGTAAATTATTATTTAATAAAAGAAGTAGTGAGCCATGCTAATCAAATTGCAGTACCATTATGCCAAGCTCTCTGCAGTCATCTAGTAAAAGACAGTTTCTACTTCACAAATCAGTCTGTCCCACTTAGTCTTGTCCTCTCTGTTTTTTTAGGTTTCTGGTGGTGGTGGGCTTTTTTGGTTACTGATACTAAGTAATTGGTGCTATGAATTTGAACTAAAGAGCATTTGGGGCAAAATTCTTTTTCATTACCCATCAAATTTTGGTGCAATTATCAACATGACTCTCACACTCTTAAATACAGCACTATACCAACTACTAAGAAGAAAATTAAGTCTGTCCCAGCTGACACCAGGACAAATAGTTAAGCAATTCTTTTTCAAATTCATCTGCAAGACAGAGTAATCTGTGGTGCTGCCCACCTCACAGAAGAGGAAACTCTGCTTTTAGGTCATTACATGAAAGAGAAGGATAATCGTGCAGTAGTATGAAGCCAGCAAAAAGACATATTTAGCATATATGTAACAGTTTAATTTCATGTTTTCTAGAAAATCTCTTTTAAGCACCTTTGCCGTGATGGTTGCAAATTTTTGATACACAGATCTTTCCACTGTCTCAATCAGATTTTAGATCTAGAGTTTCAGTATAGGCAGTATCATGAAAATGATGTGACCTTATGATCATTTTGGTTTAATGGATGTGCAAGGCAAATTTTGCAAGATTGACTGGTACAGCTGGTAAAGCCAAGGAAGGTCAAAATCGTATATGGAGGTTATAGAGATCTTATAAATGGAATTAAAGGGAGACGTTAGTTCCAGGTTTTTATCCCCAGACACGTACCATAGTAGGAAGCTACTGGAAGGACTGATAGTGCATAATGGAGTCTCACAGTTTTAACATGCATCTTCAAACAAACTTTTTTTTTCCCAAGAGGCCTTTACTGAAGATGGTGATTTTTATTTGCATCCAGGTATGTTAAATTTCTGTAGGGTAATTGAGCATCTGCAAACAAGGTTGAGAGAAACCAAGGACATTTAAAGAAAGGCACTAGTGGGGAACCTAACAATGATTTGTCTCAACAAAATGCGTGTATATAAAAGTGACCTGAGGGATTTCACAGTGTGATGGGAAAAAAATTAACTTGCTCTTCTCAGAATATTGTTTTACATCACTCTCTCATCCTAATTGCTAGTGCACACTGTGTTATTGCGTTAGGATATGAACACCAAATATTTATGACTAGTCTCTTGAAAGTGAAACAATTAAACAAACTGTTCTTGGAAAAATATCTAAGAGCTATACAAATGGTTCATTGGTCATTGCCAGCACATGCTTTGAGGAGCACAACATAGATCCTAAGTGTGTAGTTGAGGTTGCGGGTGTGCCCCAGCATATCAGTAGCATGTTGCCAGTGCAGGATGTCCATTAACTGGTAAAGGTATAGGTGAGGGTTTTTTAAGAGACAGGCATGATATTTAACTGAAAACAGTAACTGAATTCTCAGTCACAGAATGGTTTCGGTTGGAAGGGACCTTAAAGATCATCTAGGTCCATTACCCCTGCCATGGGCAGGGTCTCCTTCCACTAGACCAGGTTGCTCAAATGCCAATAGAGGAATCCCTTATCCATGACTTCACCTGTATGGAAGGGCCAGCAAGCCTAACCAAACAATGGAATTTAAAAGAGCCTTTTGTTAGCTATGGGAAGAGTTTGGGGTTTTGAGAAGAATATTGGAATGTCTTTATACTAAATGGTGTGGAGGGTGGTGCCTCTTGTGAGTTTTGTATTTCGGTGAATTCTTCTTTCTAGAAGGAGTAAACTTCTTTTGAAGTGCGAGCTCAGTAGTGTGGGTGGATGGCCGTGCTGCTTATCACTGCTGAGAGATCATCTGTGCTGTGAGGTGGCTTTTGCTGCAGAGTGGAGCTCCATGCCCGGGTGTTAATGTTAAGAAAAGCAAACCAATCTGTAATTCCTCTCTGGAATCACCTATGGAGGTGTCTGAGCCATAATATGTAGCTGGTGCCTTTGTCAAATAGGTAATAGATCACTGCTGGCGAACAGTCCTCTCCCTTGCCTGGCTCACTGTGGGCAGTACTTGGCTGCTGTGCAGGCGTTTGCCCTGCTCCTGTGTGGTGGCTGTGTCAAGCCAGGTGGCTGATGTGCCGCTGGGCAACTTGACCTGCAACTTTGGCAGTAATGTCAGCAGCAATATCTCTTGTCTGAAGTTGCACCAAAAAGAAAATAAGGTTAAAAGAGACAACCAGTTGTGGAGAGTAGTTCCTGGGCAAAGCCTCTCCCCTGTGATAAGTGCTGATTGACAGGAGCAGAGCATGTGTCAAAACTCGGATGATCTAGAGCATATGGGTTGCAAACATTTGGGATGGCAGGGGACTTTTCTGTGCAGATATTAAAAGACCCTGCCCCGAGACATCGCAGGAGTGTGCAAACAGGGGACCACCTTGGAGGGTGTTTGGAGGAAGGATGTGCCTTCTGCTGTTCATATGGAGTTTTGCCAGCTGAACTCTGGTCATCCTAATAAACCATTAGCTGATGATCCGTTAGCAACCAATTGAATGCAGGTCTTCGAGTAGGAGCTTTGCTCTACCTGCTAAGATGGTGCTGTGAGTGCACCTTTGAGACCTTGCTGGTCTTCAAGGTACCATCAATAATTTTGCATGAGATTTCTGTCAGTAAAACTGAGTTAAAACAAGCTGTTAATATTTTTTTGGGAGCATGTATACATATAACTCATGGTAGGCAGATTAGAAAAAAAAGGAATTCCTTTATTGTGCTTCATTGTAGCTGCAGTGTTTCACTGGAATTAAAACATGCCACTGAAGTTTTCCTGAGGCTTGCTTTGGTTTTTATTTTTCTGTTTTGTCTCTGCATGTATGGTGCTTAGCCTGTAGTACCATAGCTAGTAAAGCTTGCTATTAAGCCTAAGCTGTGATGCCAGTAGCATGCCATTTCCAGAGACAAAGGGATGGGCAGTAATTAGAAGGCTTATGGCTGCCAGTTGTTATACATCAGAGCTACACAGTACAGCTGTACAATGATTCTAGGGCAAATGGGAGGAGAGGTGCTTGAAAGACAGAATTTTAGGGATTTCTGAGATATTTAGAACACCATGCTCTCATGATATCACAGAATGTCTGAGATTGGAAAGGACTTCTGAAGATTACCTGGGCCAGCAGCCCTGCTCAAGCAGGTCCACCTAGAGCTGGTTGCCCAGGACCCTGTCAGGACAGCATTTGAGTATCTCTGAAACTGGAGACTCCACAACCTCTCTGGCAACCTGTGGCAGTGCTCAGTCTCTGTTGCAGGAAAAATGTGTTCCCTTATGTTCAGAAATGTCGTGGTTTTGCTTTGTTTCAATTCATGTCTGTTGACTTTTGTCCTGTCACTGGACACTGCTGAAAAAAGTCCTCTCTTCTCAAGGTTGAAGAGTCTCAGCCTTTTCTCGTAGGAGAAATGCTCATCCCATTAATGACCCCTGCATCCCTTTGTTGGACTGTCTCTGGTATGTCCGTGTTCTTCTTGTGCTGGGAAGCCCAGAACTGGACCCAGCACTGCAGACGTGTCCTCATCAGTGCTGAGTAGAGGCGAAGGATCACCTCCCACAGGCAGGGAAGAACCTTTAGCCTTTCGTTGCATCAAGGGCACTTTGTTGACTGATGGCAGCCTCTGGAGGAGGGTGGAGGGAGGGGGGGGCAGTAATTGAATCCTTCAGCATTTTAGAAATTGTTTATTTGCAGTTTTGTGTCATAATGTTCTTTCTGGTTCTATTCACATTAGTGGATCCAAGGCTGTAACTTAAGGCACGGTGTTTGGTTAGGAAATGTGTTAGCAGTTAGCAGGCAGTGCGATACTGACTCCTGCAGTCCTGACCTGCAGGACCAAGCAGCGTGTATGGAGAAAGCTAAATGAATCCACGTCTGTGTTATGTGACTGGGAGAGCTTTTGTACCTAAAAGGAACGAGGGAGAAAACAAACCCATCTCACAATGCCCTGTAAGAACGATTTATGCATCTGCAATTCCATCTTCTGTTCCCTACAGTATGATTAAAGCTTGCTGTGCATAGATGTTTTTTAATGGTGACATTAGGAGGTTAACCACCTTTGTGTCTTGTAAATAGCTGTGTGAATTCATAGCTATTTCTTCCAGGCTTTAGCCTGATGGTAAGTCCTCATTAAGACATGTATTGAGGGGAGGACAACCCAGCAGTTTTGCACTGACTACTTGATAGTATTGTCCGCTTTCAGTGAACACATTTGTGTGACCCGCTTTTTCTGTTGTTTGGGCACAGTTGGCATCTCAACCAAGGAAGGATGCTGAGGACAGTGTTGGTCACAGATTGCAGAGTTATGGAGGAAAGGTGTTGAAGTGTGAGTTTGACCATCAGGCTGGTCCATTACAAAGCTGGCTACAACATTCCTGCTAATTATGAATGATTGCCCTTTCAGCATGTAACAGAGGATGCAAGGAGGTTGATCAAAAATAAGAGGGGAGCCAGGCAAGAAAAGTGAGCAGGTATAGTGGCTGATAGATTACATTTTCCAAAATTTTCTACTTCATTCTCTCCAGATGCAAGTGCAGCTGCCAGTCTGTGTGTGCAGATGTTGGAGATGAGAGACAGCTCTGAGGAAGCACAACAGCAACAGAAAAAGCTGCTAGGTCATGTCATGTCCTTCCGAGCTGGAACTTAGTAGTGGGTGTAACGGTTAATTCCAGGAGCATATCACAGGATACCATAATTTAGGTTGAAGATACTGTCCTTGTGTTATTGCAGTCAATTTTTTCTAGGGCTGACTGGCTGCATGAGGGCTTGGGTGTAGGCTGAACATCTGGGTAATCTAGTCATCACTGAAGTCTCCAGGCTGGCACTTCTTACCAAAACTGTGTCAGACAGTCTTGCAATGCTACAGTGAGGTGCTCCGAGCCCTCCTGAAGGAAGTGCCACTTTCCAGAAGACTTGCAGGTTGATTAGGAGGAAATGGTATATAATATTTTCATTAATTATCTTGACATAAGAGAGGGGGCATGTGCTAAAAAAATTCTGCTGAGGACACTCTGTGGGAGGCACTGTCAAATAGAAAGGGACTGGAAATGAGAGAAGAACTGGAATGTGTTAAAGGTCTCAGTAGTAGAAATGAGATGAAATCCTTAGTTTTGTACATGAAACTGAGTGTTTCTGTTGTCAGCATCCTGCTTATCAGCTTGTCTGTGGAGGTGAAAATCCTGGTTTTGACAGTTAATTGCAGAATGGCTGTAAGTGTGAAAAATATAAATTCTGTCCTGTCTGAAAAGACACTTCTAATAAACACAGGCAAGTGTTGAGCTGATATTTATCCATGTATGGTTAAAAGCCCTGGTGAAACTTGTCTGGAATAAGGCATTTATTTTTGATTGTTTATATTCAAGATGAAATTAAATAGAAGTGAGTACAGACAAAATGCTCCAAGGGTTGAGGATGCAGAAGTGATAGAACAGTGCAAACTGAAAACAAAAGGTTGAAGGGAAAAAGCAGGAGGGAAGATGGTGTATTTTCTTTGAAGTCAGTGTAGGTGCAAGAATGGACGTTCTCCTATTAATAAAGATAAAAAGTCAGCTGAGAGCCAGAAGAAAAGTTCCCTGTCTATGACAAGAGGCATAGATCATTGGCTGAACTGTTTGCAGTGGACAGATGGTATCACTAGAAGGTGTTCAGTCTTCAGTTAGCCCTCTGAGGGCTTCAGAAAACAGCGTTTGGCTAGAAGTAGCCACATGGTTGGGGTTTTTTAATTAACACACAAGCCAAAATTCTAGTTGGTTGTTTCTTTTGAGATTTCATATTGAAGTATAAAAAATAGAAATGTATACAGATTTTAAAAAAAAAATTCAAAAGCTTATCTTTAAAGTAGCTCTAAAATAGCTTTATAGTTGGGTGAGGAAAGGACCTGCTGAAGATCGACAGTAAGTCTTGAGAGCAAAGTAAAGTTACATCAGTACCTTGAATATTCATAAGCACAAGTGTCTCCTTGTAAAAGCTTCCATTTGTAGGTGCTGGTGGGAGTTAGTGCTTCTGCCTGATTTACAGGGTTTCACAGGACACAGAGCAGAATAAAGAAGAAAAACAGAAGAGTCCACGAGCTATCGATTTCGTTAATATTATTTCCTTTTCAAAACACTGCTGGCATACTTAGGAGTTTGAAATTTTATTGTACTGTAAATTGTAGCACATATGGAAAGGAGGTTGAACTCTGGTAATGAATACCAGATTTGCAACCTTAAAGTGTTCTTTTAACTCTTTTACCGTCTACAGTTTGATGCTGTTGTTTGGGTGCACGTAGAGAAGCACAGATGTTTTATTTTAATGATGAAATAAAAACCCTAAACTTCTGTACTTTTACTTGAAATGCAAGGGGGAAAGCTGATATTAAAAGACTAGGTCAGTTGCATTATTTTTATTTACTCTTTTTTCTCTTGGCAATACATATCCACTGAAGGAATAGTAGTGCTTTGTCAGCAGAAAATGAGAGCAGCCTGAACATCGTAAGTCACTGATATTTGGCACCTGCAACATGACTGAGTGGGCCAGATAACTGAAGTGGGCACTCTGCAAATTGAGCACATGGGTAGTAGTGCTGGCAGCCAAACCTCTATGTCACCACTTAAGAATTATCAAGTGTGCTGGGAAGAGGAGGCAGGGCTGGGGGGGATAGGAGATCCTGTTGGGAATGTCCATCTGTCCTCCATGGTGATGAGGTTACATACCTGTGATTTCTTGGCTGGAGAAACTTGACTAAATAAATAAATTTTAAAAAAGCTGCTGTGACTAATAACAACAACTTGTGCCAGAAGAGGATGCTATCAATTTGGGAGTTTGAAAAAAAAAAAAAGCAAGCAAGGTGTCTCCTCTGTGGAACATTCAGCATCCATGTGAAATTATTTTTGCCTTTTCCCCGTTAGTATTTTTTAACACTTTGGTATCTTATTCAAACCAATAATTTCAAGTTTTGAATATAGTAGTGCACTTGTTCTTACAGCTGCTTTTCCCATGTGGGAAATGCAGTGCTATTAATGTAGCCTCCCACTGAGGCTATAAACCTTGCTATTACGTGTTGGGAGAATGAATTGCAAAGAGCTTATTTGAAGAAGATATAGATTCATCCCTGCAAGTGAGCAGTGCTCTTTTTTTTATTGTAGCACTGTGAGTCTTGTCTTGAGTCAGAAAGATTCAAAGTTGTCACAGCTGGAAAGGTAGTCAGCTTTCTGTAACCCATGAAGTAGTATTTATGGAGTAAATTACGGTTCCAGTAGCTAATTTGTTAAGTTCAGTAAGGGGAAAATAGAAGACAAATTCCATTTTAAGATTGCTTACTTTTAATTAACAGCAATTATGAGTAATTAAGATTAGTAAAAAGACACTGATATTTCTGAAGTATTTTTATTTGTTTTATAGGGTTTCCTAAGTCATTGCTTGTTTCCAGGCTCTGTCTTGAAAGTTATTGTCTCCTCTTGTGGCTCTCAGTATAACATCACAGACACTCATTTAACACTAATATTATGGAAAAAGAAATGTTTTCTTTGGTACTTAAACTTTTTTTGTCACTTACAGTAGCCTGCCTAGCGCTCTGTTACGAGTCATCAGGCAACATGCTGTCTTTTGTGACCTTTTTTTTTGAATCTTCTAGCTTTTGTTTTGGAAAAGTCAGCATAACCTACTTAGCTCTCTTTGAGTCCATCCAGAAGTGATTTGTTGCATGAAGACACGAGTTAAGTCTTAGGAGTGAACAAGAAACCGCTAAATTTCTAAATGCTTCTGGGGTTATGTAGTTAGGGAATATCATAAGGTAAGGAATAGATCTTCTGATTTATAAGTGGTGTTTTTTTCTTTAGGAGTTTAGGTTAGTGTATTTTTTATTGTTGTGTTATGTTCTGGCTTGATCGTAATGATGGAGAAATGGCAGTATCTGTTGCACCTGGTGAATTAATAATTTTCTTTCCTGAGGAGTACTCTTGAAGAATAAACTCTGCTGCAGCATACCATACACTTATTGTACTTCTGTGTAAGTGCAATGAAATGAATGCCTCCAGCAACATGTGGAGGCATTTAATTATCAGAACCATTTGTTATTATTATTTGATTTGTGCTGTTAAGGAAAACAGCAAGGAAAAAAAAAGCCAAAACCCTCCTGGGAAACCAAAAGCTTTTTAGATGTGTTTTGTGGTTGATGTTTCATGCTTGTTAACTCCAGGATTTGATTTCAAAACCCTTTTAATAGAAATGCTAATGGGATTCTTCTTCATCTTATGGGGTGTGTGATAAGAGATTTTTTTTGTGGGAGAGCTACATGAGCTGCAAAGGGCAACATACTGTTCAGTAACACTGTCCAGATCACCATAAATTTGGTGTTACTCGGATAGTATTTCCTAAGACCGGGTGAAATGATTCTTTTCCAGTTATTGCTTATATGCGTGTTTGGTGCTTGTCAGTTTGCTGGCACTCTGCTTTGGACCATGTGCTTAAACTTATGCGTGTTCTTTAAAAGCCAAAGTACAGGTAGGAACAAAAACCAAAATGTGCCCCCCTCACCGCACACTTGGGTTAGATGCCTCCCAGATGCCTCCCTCAGTATGGCACTTCTCACCTGCTCAGTGACAGCTTGCACCTGCAAACCATTTTGCTCCTACCTGCAGTTGCAGTGATGTGCTGAAGAGAAACCAGAAGTTAATTGCTAAACAGATTAATATGAAGACCTGCATTGGTTTGATTGCAGAGCCTGGAGCTTCAGTTGGGCTAATTTACAATGGTTTTTGGGGGAGTTTCCCTATTCCTGCAGGTCAGCTGCTCTTGTCCCTTAATACAGTTTGAATGTCTATCCATGGACTAAAGTGTCTGAGGCGCAATGGCCAGAGATTTAAGGAGGATCAGTATGTTACTTTCGATAAACTCTTCATTTAGTTGTACAGTCTCTAGGTCTGTCTTCAGTTTGTGACAGCTCATCTTGGTTAGTACTTAATCCCATGTGGATTATGCCTTTTGGATCTTTCATTTAATTTATTTCAAAACTATAGGTATTGTTTCTTCCAGAATCTCAGATCCTTCTGTGGGTTTTAGCCATTGTTAGTGTTCCAACTTACGTTAATATTGCTGTTCTGGAGTTAGTTTATTATGCTACACATAAATTTTGAGCTGTGGACTTCGGCTTTGTGAACAGCAAAAGTTGACTTAAGTGACTCTAGGTGTGGATTTTTTTCTCTTTCTTTGGCTGTCACCTTCCCAAAGGTAAACCCTTGAGATGAATGTCTGAGGTGAAGGAAAAAGATCTCATGACACTTGTTGGTAAGTAGTTGTAAAACCAGGTTGTACTGTGTGTATTTTCCTTAATTCTTGTTCATGCCAAGGCATCTTGCAAACAGGTTTGTTCAGCTGTTGTGATTCCTGGTTTACATTGTTTTCAACTGGGAATGCTATAAATGCTTCTCAAATAACGTGTCTGACTATCAGATGCATTCCCCTGCCTGGAGCATTAACATCAGGCATGCCTTCTCCAAACCTAATACAGCAGGAACTGCTTCCCTCGGAGGTGCAGAGAAGCAGAATTAGGTTTAAGTGGAAAAATCAAATAAAGCTGAATTGAGAGGAGAAAGAACTGGCATGAGTTTCTGAAGTGAGAGCTGAGTGTATTGTATTGTAGGCTATAAAACTGCTTAATTTAGTGACTAGTGCAAATGGGGCTACTCAGCATAGCATGGTGCCTACCTCTGCATTTTATCGACACTGTCCTTCTCAGTCCTTAAAAATGAATTTGGTGCATTCAGCAGGTATTACCTTACTTTACTGTAGATTAGCCACCTAACATTTGACAGCTGTTTTGCGGTGTGAGTACTATGCGTTGAGAAACTAATGGCACAGAGTCTTTCTAAAGAAGTATTTTTATTTTTTTAAAACAAAAAAATAAAGGAAATGTACATAGTTCCTGGGAAGAAATACCACATTCTGTAGGCCATCAGATGTCCTTCAGCAGTGCCTGAATCTGCTGGCCATCCATTCTGGTCCTTGCTCAGCCTGGTAGCACAAGGCAGGATGACCTGGCTCCACACCAGTCTTCGCCGTGGGGATGATGCCTTCATGATGAGGAGACTTCCATGCTGACTCTTACACAGAACTCTTGATTCATACCAAGTCAGAGTCCTAGCTGATGCAGCTCTTCTTGATAGATAAATGATGAAAATTATAGGACCTCAGAAGAGTTTGGAGGCTTGGAAAGCCTATTAAACTTTGATGCCGTTTTGCAGCCTCATACTCTTCTTTTTGAGTATTGTGAAGCTGCTATTTTCCGCTTTTTTTTCCTGATAGTTTTCAGTATAAACAATGACATGCTTCTCTTTTTGTTTTCTGTTGAAATAAAATTCTGTCTAATAATATAAAGAAAGCAGTGAGGGAGAATTTTTGTCTGGGATGCAAAATTCTATGTATGACTCATGCATATGGGTAGCATTAGACTGATGATTACAGAGGAGTCATTTTCTGTAAAAATTGCCTTGAACTAAATGTGAAACTTGATTCTAACTTTGAATATACACTGGTTTTGTTTACTTATTCTTTTCAGAATGGCAGATTTTTTTCTGGCTTAAATAATTTTAAAAGTAATGGATGGGAGTAGTTTATTAGATGGCAACTGTTGTCTCAAAATTCAGGAATCTTTTTCACATCTGTACTTCATTTGTTCTTGGCCTGTCACTTAAGTATGAACCTGTTCCTGCAAGACTGAAGATGGATTCTGGGTGTCCCAGGTTTTGATGCAGTCCAAGTTTCAGGACAAGCAGGGACCTTAGAAACCGTGCTCCCTTCCTTCTTTTCTGCTGTAGCTATGCTATCTTTGTCCTGATGTATTGAAAAGTAGGATGGAGTGAAGCACAAGGGAAAGAGTAAAATAAAGTAGGAAATTACAGTTGTAAAACACATATTTAGAACATTTTTAACACCTTGCCTGTACTTGATTTCAAAAGTGTATAGATACATTTGCATGATCATATTTTTTTTCCTTAGCATTGCTCTTTCTGTAATTTCTTGCAAAGTCTGTCACACTGAACCCCTCACTGTTGCCTTTCCTAAACAGTCTGGCCAACAACAGGCAGCTAAACTGTTTGATTAAATCAGTATATTTTGCCTTCATTTGTATTTAGGCAGCCCTTTTCATCCTGAAATGATTACCTAACCAGGTAGCAGAAACAAACATTTTTGCTTGTCTTATTTGATATGCATTTTGCTTGGGATACACATGGGTTTGGAAGAAAAATACAGCCCTTTTTTGTTTCCTCCTGAGTGCAGAAAATCACCGTTCCTTGTGTAGAGTTATCACTCTTTGTAATGGAAGTTTGGGGAGCAGGTTAAGTGACGTCTTCCAGCTCAGAAATTGCTCCTCTTGCACCTTGTGCTTTCCTCTTCTCTTGACAGTACGCCATTTCTCCGGCTTGAGGAATGTATCCCTCAGGAGTTCGAAAATGTGAATTTTCTGTTTCTAGAAGTTTAGTGAATTAAAAGGCATTTTAAAAACTAAGATACTCTCTTATATGAAGTAGCTTTGTTTTTTCAAATGCTAACAAAATTACTTCATGGTGTTTAGCAACTCAACTGCGTCAGCCAATAATGAATATTAGAATACTGTACATAAGAATTAAGAAAACCGAAGTGAAGCTACAGAGAATAGAAATGGCTTTCTAAGTTACCAATTAAACTCTTTTACTGTTGCCATTTACAATACAGAAATATTTCCTGATTGCCCAGCAAACTAAAGTAGCAAAAGAGGCTGGTGCTGATTCTTCTGCTAAATTTTTTATTTTACAGAAAAGCCAAGTTTTGCAGCCTACCACTTGCTTGCATTGTCTCTAATTGAGTTTTAAATGTTGCAGTCTGTTTCCTGCTGTAATGATGATTTATCTTTCTAGTTAATGAGCCTAGATCATTAGAGCATCCGTGTTCAATGGCTGCCTTGAAAAGCACAGCATTGCAGTCCACTGAAAGGTTATCTTAAATGATGGTTCTTGATCCTTTTACTTAACAAAGAACTTCACAGAATAATGTTCTTGTAGGTGGCAAACAAAAACCTCTAACAGAGGCAGAACCTCAATCTGGCAAAGTATTTTGGCTAGTCAGGTGTGAAAAAATCCTACAAATCATTAATATGAAAGATCTACAGAAAGATTACAGTGTTAGTCCCGTTCTTAATTAATAGATCTTGAAATGCTTTTTAAGGGATTTGAGACTCTTTTGGTGTTTCACAATATCATCATATATGCCTTAAAGGATACTATAATTAAAGAAACGCAAGTAAGGTAATGACATCTACTAACTCTGAATAGGAAACCCACAAAGAAAACAAGTAGTAAGTGTTTATTTGGGTATTTTGTTCCCCTTTGCAAATATTTCTGGAGGTGTTCTTTTCCGAAGTGAAGCAGTAGTCTGTAAATGAGATGTGTGTGAGTTGATAAATTAAAAAAGATTTTATAGTAAAGGGACTGCTGAATGCTAATAAGTTTCTTGACTGTAAACTGCCCACTAATTTATTTAAATTGCAAAAATTATGTTCTTTAGTTGAGTCACTTTTATATAAAGATAGCTATTTGTATTCAGTAAGCCAGCCAGGAACAATTGTGAGATAAGGAGAACAGTGAATATTAAGAATTGTTGCTTCAGTGCAAGTCACATCTGATCCTTATTCTTTACCTGTGCTACTACTGAGACTGTGCATTTTAAATAGGCTTGTTTTTTATGGTGAGATTTTTTTCCCTTATTGTTGTTGTTTGTTTTTTTGTTTGGTTGGTTTTTGTTCTTTGTTTCTTTTGGTTGTTTGTGAGTTTTTTAGCAGAGATATGAATAACTGTAGTAGAACTTCATTGTAATAATTTTAAAAGTTAAAAAGTTCTGGACTTTTGCAAGATTTGTGCCTGCTGCATAAGGTTTGCTACACTGCAGAAGTCTGAGGCAGCTAGCTTTGTTCTTTCAATTACCTTATTGCTGCTGTTTGTTTGTGAGAGTAGATCAACAAGAAGGGTGCAAAGAAAGTCCTGAGTCCTTTCGTGCTGAAGCTCAGGACTGGAAGCTGTTCCTTGCTCCGCTTGGAAGGGACCGCTTAAATTCTTCCAACATTGGATGAGGATCTTCTAGACCCTGCCCAGATCTTGGGATTCCCTGTAGCTGCGTACTTGGTTTGTCAGTCCTTGATGGAAGAGGTGACAGTAATTGTGTCCATGACACGTTTCTAATTCTCAGTGCTCTGGGAGAAACTGTCAAAACAGTTCCAGTGTTTTAGGTCTTAACCTGTGTGGTCCAGTTTCAGTGTGTCTTGAATCCAAGCTGAAAAGGTATTTGAAATTCCCAGATGAAATTTTTTGCATGTATTTAGTTCTTAAAATAGTCTTTTAGATTTCTATAATTCTTGAAGTACTAGCGTGCATGAAAGGTGACACACTCCGGTGGCAAAACTCAAATATTTCAAGCTCTATGTACATTCTTTTGAATTAAAAGAATTAGTTGTTGCTTTGGGTTTTTGTAATTGTTTTTTAGAATTGTGTGTTGTCAAAGACAGCATGAAAAAGGAGAAAAAGGTGTTGAAAGCCCATTTTTCCAGCTTGCATTTTTTCATAGCACATTCATCAGCTCTACTTCCTGTGATGCACAGATATCCCTGCTTCTCTTAGACACCAAGAAGACAGACACACAAGTACTTCTTCTGTGTGTGATGATCTTCTGAAACCTGATTACCTTACTCGTGTGTTTTCTGAAGATAAGGTCCTATCTGCACTGACTCATATTTTTAGTCACAATTATGTCTTCCTTTTTTTTATAAGAAGCTTCTGTTGATTTTACTTTTTTTTTCCTTTGGTCACATGCTTTTCAACTTTCTAGGGGACTATTTATAGGAGGCAGACCGTTGAAGATCTTTATTGAATTTTCTCTACCAACTTCATGATAAATACTTAAATTTGAAATACAGATATACAAAAATTCATATGAAATTTTCAATGAAAATATAGGTTATAAAACTCTCAGAATATATGAAAACTTCTGCATGTAATAAATACAGATTTATGATCCAAGAGGTATTTTTTTTAGTATTTGGCCAGATACGAGAGGCTAAAAAAAGACACTGCCAAGCAATTTCTGCAGTTCCAGTTAAGCACAAGCAAGCTCAAACAAACATATGAATTCATTAGAATTTTATTTTTTTTATGTCCCTGAAAGATGTCTGCCTTGCAGTCACTTCAAATAACCAGGCTATTGCAATGCAGAGGAGTAGCAAGAAGCCCAAAAAGTCCATGAAGGGCAAATTATGTAATTTTTTTTCTTAGTGCATATTTTTCAACTGACAGTAACAAATCCACAAGAGAACTGTTTCCCTTGAATTGCTGGACTGCTGAGAGCAACACTTGACCTATCAGTTGTACCAACCATTACGAGGGAGAAGCAGCAGCAGAAATCTGTGCTTCATAAAGGAATCTGTAACGAGGGCAAAAGATTTTGTTTCGTGAAATCAAGGCAGCATGTTCTTGGGAATAAAACCTCCTGTGTGCTTGCAAGCAATGAACAGAATAGCCAAAAACATGCATTAAAAAATAATATAAATTCTATCATGAAAATACGTCTTCAGTGTAGAAGATAGCAGGTCCACTGTTTTTCTGGTGTAAAGGAGGCAGTGAAGCTACTCATTGTAGAGAAAAACAAAGAGAATTAGACATTAGTAAAGATATTATTGGAATAGGAAATTTGAGTGGTCCCACTTTTTGTAGCTTAAGTCTGTTGAACTGAAGTTGGAGTTATGATTTCTTGCCAGGCGCTGGAGTCCAAACTTTGTCTGGCAATATGTGCATGGTGGTAATATTGGCTCTCAGAGAATAACTACTGATTTTGACTCTCTTAAAAACTTTTATTTCTTTTTGTCTTTTCTTCTTTGTTTGGTTTTTTTTTAAATTATTTTGTTGTTAGCAACAATGTAAAATTTAAGCATCTGGAAGGAAGTATCTCTGGACCATAAAGACTTATAAACCCAGGATAGATGCAGACATGATTGCTCAAAACCACAATGGGGCATTGTGTGGTGGCTGTTTTCCTTACCAATGACAGCAATTTTATTGCAAGAAAATTTGTAACATTGCTGAATTTACTGCATTTACCCTGAATGTATGAGAAACTTGACTCTCTTCATTTGGCATTTGAGTTTCGCTTTTTTTTTGTAGCACTGGTTTTTGTTTTGTTTTAACGAATCTTCAGCTTCCCATGATGATTCACTGTTTTGGTCGATGATTTCATTGTTTTAGTGAAGGATTCTGATCAGAGAGATTCCTGGAGTTTCCTTTGATAAGGGTCTATTGGTTTTGAGCACTTCCTTGGGTTTTCACTTGACACTGACCAGAGATTGCACGGCTTTGTTGAGCCAGAAGTGCATAGTGGCAGAGGTCAGCTTGGGATAGAACCTTGCAGCCTGTAAGAGGTGGTGAAAAGTGGCCTTTCTCTCTGAAATTTAGTGTTAATGAGGAATCACAAACACCCCACAGATAATAAGACTCTAGAATTTCAAGCAGAAGAGATACTTGTAACTGGGAGCATTTCCAACTGATTGCTTTTGTCAGATCATTTTTCACTGTAAACGTCTCCAGGGTCCTTGTTTTCTACAGCTGTGAGCTGGATTTAAAGCTGCAGGAAGTGCATGCTAAAGAGAGATGAGGAGAATAAATGCAATTTTTTTAATACCATGAAAAGGTTGGGGTTTTTTTCCAGGGCGAAAGTAAACTAATCTATGGCTGGTTTGGGGGCTAGTATTGTAGTAGTTAGAGTTGGAAAGAACATTTTCTGGAATGATTGAAACTGTTAATGTATTTGATCTTAGCCAAAAGTAGACAATGTTCTTTCTGAAAAATGAATCATTCTACAGAGCAAGAGAGTTAGAGGAAAGTTCTTTTAAAAAAAAGGACCTAACTTCTTCAATCCCTGCATGGACATAGTGTTGTATTAAAAAAAATATCACCAGTACCCAATTTGCATGCAATAGAAACAAGGAAATGCTTATGTTTTAGTGCCCCGTTAAAGCATTATTTTGCTGTGTGCTGTGACAGGATTGTGTTACGTAAAATATTCAAAGGAGTATGTGCTTTGTGGTCTAATATAATGAGCACATCTTTGGTTATCCAAGTCTGTTGTTGAAGTGCAGCTGATATTAGCCCAGTGAAGCTCTGAAGGAGAGGCATCTCCTGCTAAAATACAGATTTACCTTTTTGCACTGTAAGTAATAGTAATTAAGCACTACTCTTCTCCTTAAACGCATGATGCCTTATGGAGCTGGAGTATTATGCTTGCATGTAGTCATAGTTCATACACCAGTTTCCAAAGAAGAGCAAACGTGTTGTTGCTTTAAGAGGAACTGGATTGTATTTTCAGATACTTTCTTTATTATAAATGCCTCATTTAAGTGCATGTACATTATAATTTAAAGTACTGTATCTTAAGGTCACATAAACACTGTTTCATATTTAGATTATGTGAATGTCCAGGATTATGGTGTACCATATTCTTTGAAAGCAGGTAATCTGGGAAGTGCCATGGAAGAAGTAATCACACAGCTCCTATCAGAATTAACAAACTCTGTAGCTAGGTCCTCTGACCTTGCTGAAAATGTTGCCCTTGCAATACAAAAAGCTGACTCAGGAGTTTATTTGATATCCGTACATACAACTTTTTATTAAAGCCTCAAGTCTGTGAAGTTATTTTTCTCACCTGGAACTGTAGCTGGAGATGTTTTCAGGCCATGTATATTCTGATTGCATGATTGACATTTGACTGGTCTGTTTGGCTGATTCAAGCAGCAACCTTTATCCTGCAAATGCAAAATGTAAGGTGGTGAAGATCCTTGGATGGAGATACTGAATTCACATCCACTTAATTCACATATCGAATTTAACCTAATCAAATGCCAATGAAATCTTGTTAGACTTACTGGTGATGTATTAAACACCTATTTACCTCCCCTTGGAATGTCTGGTCTGTAATCACTAAAAATCTGTCTGATAACTCTATGTTATAGAATCCTGAAAGGATGTCATATTTGAGATTACTGACAGACTACAGACCAGGAGAGTGCCATAAATGCCAATTCAGTGTCACAGAATTTTTTTCTCATTTTTTCACCAATTTTTTCTTTGCAACCTGGTGGCCTTTTGTTCTTATCTCTATTTCTAAAGAGCAGTACACACCTTCCAAAAAAACTTGCTGCATGTGATATAGTTGGTGGCTGTTTGCCAAAATAATACTCCTTTTCTGTCCCTCCCCTCCTCAGACTTTTTGGAGTTTTTTGCCCCTCAGCCAGACATAGGAAAACAGTTCTCAGTATACTGGGAGAGACTAGTTAGTTTGCTTGAGGAGCACAGTGCAGGAGCTAGTCCAGATCTGTCTGTCTGCCACCCCTAGTGCTACCCGGAATCCTCTCTAACTTCATGCATTCATTATGTATCTAACAACAAGGTTATACAAAGAAACGTAATTAAGGCTATTCAGTTCATCAACATGACTTCTTCGTGTTTATTTAATAATCACCATTAAGGGATAGAAGTTTGTTTCTGAACTAGGTGTTCTTTAAAGTCCCTTTCAGCCCAAACTATTCTAAGATCTATGTTGATTTAGGATCAGCATATGGATTTAATCACCTACTCAAGATCATGTTTACGTATATGTTTTCATCAAGAGGAAATTAATGTGGTCAACTCTTCCTTGCACTGGTTCTATAACTAAATGTCGTAAGACCTTTTACCAGGATAGAAATCACTATGGAGAGCTTTTGCGTGAAAGCACTTTCCTCAAAGGTTAAGCACTTTTCACCAAGAATTAGATTTGTATAAGACTTTGGTTATGGAATTTAGATGCTGTAATTTCAAGAAATCATCATCTGTGTCTTGAATTAGAATTGGGCAAATTTGCATGTTACTCGATTTCCTTAACCTTAGGAAATCACAGACTATCACATGAACACCCATAGTACAGAAAGGTTAAAGTAACAGCTCAAGCCCCTTAAAGACAGGAGCGCAAAAGCTGAGGTTAAAGCTCAGTAGGTCTTCAGTGCTAAGTTCTTTTCACCTTGCGGCTCCAAATTTAGGCGCAAATGCTGAATTTCCCCGAATTTCTTTGAAGCTAGTTGTGTTGGCTCTTCCAACTCAGGATGCATACAAGTATGCATGTTGATACTGCTGGTTGCTTATTAAGAACACAGGAATTGGAGAAATACTGTTTTTATTTTCCTTTAACTTCTGTTTCGGGGAAATATGGACAGTGTGCTATAGATCCAAAGTAGTGAACAGATACATTTGTTTGTGGTGAGCAAATGTTTGTTTTCTACTGAGAAGACAAATTGTTGTACTGAAAGAAGGAAGATGCTCTTTGTCACGTAGTATTGCTTCTGATTCTTAATAAAATCCCTAGTGGGGGTGGGATGAAGCATAAAACAGAGCAGTGATGGCACAAAATGAGGAAACTGTGACAGCAAATGTTATCCCCAGGTGAAAATGGAAAACCTGTATTACAAGCCAACATGACCGGTTTTTGTGGTTGGGTTTTTAGATGCTAGGCATTCCATACACTGAAGCTTGATATGCTAATACTGCTACCTTTAAAATCTTGTAAATTGTTGGGTGCTTGGAAGGTAACTGGATTGCAGTCTCTGGGGGTAATACTAAAATTCTACGCTAAGAAGAACAAACGAGGATACTATCCATCAGGGTTTCTTTGGGTTTTATAGAACTATCACTGCGTCCATGTAATACTAGTGCCTTTGTTGTAACTTTACTGGGGTCGGGATTATCACTACTGAGAAAAAAAACTAATTGTAGAGAAACCTGATCCTAAGTGTTGAATTAAATAATTAACAAAAAACCCCATTGCATTATTTGAGCTTTTCCTCTTCAAAAACCCTTTTCTCATTTTGCCTTGTTTCACCTTCCCTGAATTTCATCTGGAACATCATGTTTAAAAACAGGCTGTGCCTGAACACTTCTTGTGCAGGACCTTCCTTCCTCATTGAAAGGGTTGTCTTCTGGTGTGTTGAACTGTATGGAGCAATATGAGGATGTGTTGTTGTCTCTCGGGCTATCCCTGCCTTCCTGCTGACTGAACCTGTGACTTTATAAACTATGAGAATTCCTTGGGCCTTTGTGTGTTACATCTGTAAAACTGAGGATAAGAGAATTTTCCTATTGCTATAAATAACCTTGATCTCAGGATATGAGCTGGAAATCCTGACCCAAACGCCAGTGAAGCACATTCCTTACAAGTAATCCTTCTGATGGGGTTATTTGTGGAATATGCTTTGCTCCCTGATGCTAAGGGTGCATTAGCAGGAGATAATGACAGTATGCTTGCTTTTATATTTGCTATGGAGGATGCTCAGGGGCAGTGCTGACCTTGGAGGGTGGCAGGGAAAGAGACAGTTGTTTCTTTGATGTGTATGGGAATGAGTGATATTTTAGTCCTATCACGTTTTTTTCCCTCCCCCTGTGACCTAATTCAGCATCTTCTGGTAGATGCGATGAAAGCACCTATCCCCGCTGATCTTGGAAAAAAGATCTGTAAAATATTCACTGGATCACCATCCGCCTTCCACTAGAACTCTCTTATGTGGCTTTGACCTGGAATTAAAAATTTTCATTTAGCACCTTGCTACTGGGATACCCACTTACTCCTGAAAAATTCAGTTGAGGTAGGGGCATATGGAGGGAAGGAATTTTTCTCTGCCAGTGTAGGTTTTACTGTACTTGATAGAGCCTCTTTTCTGAGACTGTTGCTTCTCATGTTTCTTATATACACGAAGGCACTCCTTTACTGGCTGTGCTTATGTTCCTGGTTTTTATTTTGTTTAGAGACACTGCAGATAATATTGTGACACAAAAAGTAATATCGTGGAGCTATTTTTAAAAACTTTGTGGTTAAGATATTTTTCTAGGCTTAACATCTTGAAGGGCTTGCTGCTGCCTGGGTTAGGGTTTTTTTTTTGCTTCACCACAGAATATTAATGACTGTTGTCCTGAAGGTCTTTTCTGATGTGATGTTTTTCTTATCTTTTTCACTCTGTCTCTTCAAATCAAGTGTCATTAATTTGTTCTAGCCTTCAGGGAATGGTGGGAGAAAACTAACTCCTATTAGAAGGAGTGAGCGTGGGTGATCTTTACAGACACTAGTGTTGCAAGTGTTGGCAGAGCAGAACGCAGTATAGTGTCCTCGTGTGTTGCACAGAAAACAGCTTTTTCCAATATGTTTTGGGGGTTTTTTTCCTTCCTTGTACAAAGAAGGAAAGTTGACAACCAAACAACACTGGCAAATGTGGCCTTGATGGTTCATTTGGTGTTTCCTTTGCTGTACCTGTATGGTTAATGGTTTCTGGTTTTATCTTCAGTGAAACAGACCTCTTTATAAAAATACGTAATGACAGTTTTTTGTTAATGCCGGTTCACTCTGATAGTATAAACTCATCAATTTGCATGCAGTGATTGAAGGGAAGAGATAGATGAAAGCCTAGTTATAATCATGTTAGATAACCAGATATGAATATGAATGAGATCATGCTTCTTTTGGAAATAGAGCTGTGTTGTTCAATACACGTAGTATAACAAAAATTCATAGGAAAGCCCATTATGTTTAGTCTTGTAGTTTTGTTAGGACAAGTTACCTAGTGAGATGTCTAAATGATTCTGAATTCGAGTAAGTAATGAAGGCTGCAAGTTCTTTGAACATCTCACTTATAATCAGGAACAGAACTGTATGACGATGAAACAATGTATGTAACTTAACCACAGAGCTTGTGTCTTGAGCAGCTACAAACGGAAACTTCTGGTGTTTCTTCTTTTATTTTGTACTTCTCCTTTCTTCTTGTTCTCCAAAAATTAAGGAAGAAAATTGCTCTTTCTTCAGCAATAAAAAAAAGCAGTGTGGAATAAAACTGTGGTATTCCAAACAGTTCATATTGCTCTGGCAATATATAATGTTTCTCAGAAACACACTTGGAAACAAAGCTCGTACAGGCGGAAAGATTGCATAATCAAAGATATGTCACTCTTATATGTGACTTTGTGCTAAATTTTGAGGAAAACAAGAGCCTCCTGGTTAACAGTTTAGTCCTTTGGGAGCAATAAAGTAATTTTTCTTGAAACACCTGAGAATTTCATGCATATAGCTCTTGCAGGTGTTTTCCCTCAGATTTATCAGTTGTCTAAGGAAGCCCAGTCTTTGACAACTCAGCTACAAAAGTTGGTCTAGGTGTTTTTGTTTTGCCTTTGTGTGTCCACTGTTGCTTGTAAGCACTTCTTCCTCACTTGGCGTCTTCCCTTTGTAACTTTTCATTGCTTCAGACTACTTCCATGGAGAAATGGTTAGGACGTCCTTCTCATTGGGGCAAGCAGCCTCTTTACCGTCTTATCTCGTAGATCTGTACAAAGGACTATCCACAAGTCAGCTCATACACGTGCAGGTTTACGTGGTGCACTCATTCCTTAGTCAGTAAGGATTTGTAAGTACCAGGTGTCCTTGAAAAGCAGGAAGCTCTTGGAAGCGTGTGCTCACTAATGGAATGGTAAGCAGCTAAACACTTCCAAACACTGCACAAAGCAACTTCTGTGGGATTTGCAGTCTGCATTCTGCGGTGTAACTCAATAGGGTGTTTTTCTCTCTTAGGTTTCTCAGTATTGTGTGCTGCTTTGCTCAAGCACAGTCTCCTGGTTCTCAGTGCAAAAACATCCCTAGACTCAGTGATTGTAAAGAACAAGTTGTCAAGTGATGGATATTCCCTACACAGTCTTCTTCACTGTTGTTAATTGTCCTACGTGTATGAGTTGGCAGATGTTGCTTCAGAAGCTGATGATAGAGTGTTGCATATCTGCTCCAAATACCTGATGGCATCTGAAGATGGGAGTATAATTTTGTGATACATGGAATGGAAATTCACTTGAAACATTAATGGTATTTTACTATCAGACTGTAATGTTGCACCAATTAAGTATATCATAAATGAGAAAATAAGTGCAGCATATCCAGACTGTTGCAGATAGAAAATTTTTGAATTGACGGTGTTTAATGTACTATGAATATAAATTTTGTGCTTAATATCCAGTTGGAGTAGGAAACCATGCAGAATAATCTCTGGACTGAGTCTCTGTGTAGTGAAGGGCTTTTAGTTATCTGAAGGAAGGTATGTGAAAAGTACTCACAGACTTTTTATTTATGCCAACAAACACTGCACTCTAAATCCCTGTTATACCACTTTGTCATCTATAAATAACTGGCAAAACCACTGCTAAGCTTTGGATTTCCTTCACCACTAGTACCACTTGAAATCAGTGGTTCCTGTTTCAGTATTGCTTGTTCCTTTGACATAAATCAGAGACATCCTCACAATGAAGCTATCAGAAACAAAATTTCATTTGTACTAGGATGACATAAATATTTCTCCCGTCTCTCCCCACGTTGAAATTTCTATTTTTAAAATAAAATAGTATTTTATAGACACTTACATTGGGAAAATTCTGGTGCTATAGGTTAAGATGGTGTAGTGGATCAAAGTAATCATAACAAGCAGAAAAAGCTGCTTAGAAACATGATTTCTCAGTAATTACAGGGGCAGTCCTGTGAAACTGAATCTTGTGGCGGGGCCCATATCTTCCCTGAAAGCTTCCTCAACAGAGATAAATTTCCAAGGAGTCGACAAATAACCAGTGTTTTTTAAACTTTCTGATTGTGACAACAATTAATTTGTTGAAGATCAGGACATCAGCTTCAAATACCTTAAAACAGTTTACGACTGTGTCGTGCAGTTCTAGGGCTTGCTGCCCTGACAGGTTAGGTATGATGTTGGCAGACTCAGACAAATTCTTGAGCAACAAGTTTGGTTCCTGAACTGATCCCTGAAAATACTAAGCAAGTGGAAGTGCTGTTTTGTTGTAGACCAGCAGCAATTTAAGAAAATAAAGGAAGTCGAAAAGCACTGGGTAAATTAAGCAAAGCAGTATTTTTAGAGGAGAAAAAATTGCTGTCAGATTACTTTGTTATCATACATGGATGAGTGTAAAAAGGCTATGACTTGATGTCACTTTTGGGGAATCAGTGATACTGGAAAATATATGAATTCCTTCTCTTGAGTGTTCTTTTTAATACAAACACAGCTGCTTTTAATGTTAATCCCACACACGTACACAACATGTTTTATGTTCCCTTTGTCCGTAGTTTAAATCCATAATATGTTGGTCCTGGAGATCTTCATTAAGAATTGAATTTCCTGCTTCACTGTGCTGGGCTTTATTTTGTTATTATTTGATGGTAAAACATTCATATCTCTTTGCATGTGTTGTTCGATAGCAAGTGCTCCAGTACCAAAAAAGGGCCTGCACACGTAGGGCTTGTCTGGCAAAATTGACCGGAGTGACAGATCCAATGGTAATGCTTGTAAAAGAGTAAACCTGACTATATAATAACTAGTGTGCTTTTACAGTTTTTTTCCTGTAGCAGGAAGGAGGAAGGTTGTGGACTTAGTTTTGTAGAAGCGGCGTGGAGTGGATATGGAACCTCTCCTGTGGGCGCTTGGTGGCACAGTACTGCATGGTTCTTTGTTAGTGAACACAGGATGGGAAAACTATGACAGAGTTATTGGCTGGTGGATGTTTCTGAATGAATGGAAGTATAATGCTGGATCTCTTCTGTCCCCACCTAATGAAGATAAAGCATTTGATTCAGCTTCCAGGGAGATCTTCCAGATTTGAGGTACATGAGAATTTAGAGTTGGAAAAGAAAGGTGACAGAACTATAGCTTTAGAAACAGTTGCTTTCACACTATAAATGTAGCACGGTACTGTATGCAGGCAGAATTGCCCTTTAATTTATTTGTAAAGAAGGCTATTCAGCAGAATGTGAGTTTTACACTGCAAGGATGTTTCAAGTCTATACGTGCAGACCTGAAAAGTGTGAGATCCTTAAGATAGTCCATGCTATTCCAGGCAAAATACCAATTAGGTTAACTGTACATAGCAGCGTAGTTTTTCAGTAGGAGTTCTGGGATCTTACCATAATAAATTAAATCTCAGTGCTAACTCTTAATTTTGAGTATCTTCCTCCCATTGCATTTACCTGCTGATTTTAAGCTTCTCTTTTGCAACTACTTTAATTGGCAAGGTTGGCTTTGAGGGCTGGGCTGTTCAGCTTTCCATCTTAGGTTGGGTTTTTTGGTCT
>JAWMRA010000130.1:23169428-23344632 GCA_035584735.1 Pseudotriccus pelzelni | reverse complement strand
TCTGGTCCGTCCCCCCCCCCCTCCCCCCCCCGGATACATTTCTGCGCCTATTGCCAAGTTTAAATAAGTAGGCTGCTCTGTGCAAAGTGCCTGGAATATCCATCTAGTATCAGTTCTCAAGACCAATTCAGAATTTTGCAAGTCATGGGATTGCAGAGCTGTGCACTTTTTATTTCTGTTGTCTTCACTGATTTGCTCACTGCTTTTCTGACTTGTGACAAATTCATGGACCTACAGTGACTTGGAGAAAGCTTTCTAACCTTTCTGGTTTCTCTGTAAAGGCCTCAGGCCTCAATGTATTAACGTGTTCACATGTGTGCATACCAGGAAAAAAAAAAAAAGTCTGGTTTCTTTGTGCTTTAAGTGAAAGTACAAAAGTTAAATCCATTTAAAAATCTTTCAGTCTTGTTCAACTTCAGGTTTTTGCAGTTGGAGCAAATGGGGGCGGGCGATAATTGGTAGAGCTGTACAGTTATATAACTAAAAGCTTTTCTGCTGGAAGTTAGGAGAGCAGATTGCCTGGCCATCAATATGCGACACGTGTTTTTAATCTTCCCACAGTGTCCATGCAGAGGAGTACAGTCAAGAAGTGTGTGTTGGTTTGGTAGATTAATGTGTTCAAATAAAAATGTTACTTGAAAAATTCCTTTTGGGGTACAGATTTTTTTTATTTTTTTTGTGAAACAGTGGTGGTGTTATACCACTTGAGGATTTAAATAGTATTTATTTTGCATAATTAACAGCAGATATTAATTTTAGGTAGAAATTGTAACTGTTGATGGCTTTTAGCATGAAAGTTGTCTGAAACTCACAGTTGGGAATCAACTTGGAAGAAGATCGTACAATATAGCACAGTGGTGATAAGATAAAATATGCTATTTTATGGGGAAAATATCATGTTACTATCACAGCAGAATGATCAGCTAGCAAGCAGTCGTGAATACTCTCACCAGTTTCACATAAATATTCATGAAAGCAGTGATTGGAACATGGGTTGGGTTTTTCTGTATTCAGAGAGTGGGTGGGTGGTTGGTTTTGGTTTGGTTGGGGGTTGGGTTTGTGTTTATTTTTTTTTATGGAATGACACTACATAGGTCCTATTATTAGTGTACACATTTAGAGAAAAAGGTTACGAGTTAAAACGCGACATAAAAATGCAGTAAAATAATGCGACACTGGACTGAGGTGAAAGACAATAAAGTGTGAACACTTTGCACTGTGAGTTTGTTGGTTTTGGTGCTACAGCTGTTGTATATAGTCCTTTTGTATCTGTATGGAGGTGTGACTTGGTGCTTCTCCATGGCATGTGAAAAATGTGAGGTTTGCTTATCTGTGATGGAACAAGACCATTTCATCAGAGAGAGCATCTGAATTCTACTGAAGCTGGGCTGCTGTTGCCAGATAAGGCCTATCTTGGCTCCTTGGTTTTCTTCAGTTACTTCATAATCACCCTCAGAGTTTGAAAATCCGATTAATTTTTTTTTGAGTCACTAAAGGGAAAACCAGTACAAACTGACCTCAGTAAGTCAGGACTTCTTTGTTAAGAATCATTGCCATAGAAGTCCCAGGCTTGGCCCTAAACAGGGTACGTGTGTGGGAAGTTCTCCTCCTCTCTTGGGTAGAAGAAACAAAACGAGGCAAAACAAAGCAGGTTTTGACAAAGCACTGTAAGTTAGCCTTCCGTGGGATCCTCCAAAAGCCTTGCCTACCCTCCTGCAGATGCTTAAAGTCACCCACCAGGGAGTTTGCAATTTCACAAGAGGACCGAGCCAAGTTCTTGCCCGTAAGGGATAGACAGAGGCATCCCTGCTTAGCCTGGGCTGTGTGTCACTTGTGCTTGCTCTGTCACGTTTACTGGGGCTGCTTTTTCTAGGGAAGCTAGATTGACTTTATTGCAGTGAAGTTGAACCAATCACAATTATATGAGGCTAAATAAAGGGGTACAGGTTAAAACATGAAACACCAGTGTCCTCTTCTGCAAGACATGCTTTGGCAAAGCAAGGAGACCATTTTTCTGTACAGAAACCAGAAGTCAGAAGTGTGTTGGTTTAACCAGTGGCATGCACAGAACAGGCATGCTTTACATTTTATGGACAGCCTGTTGGGATTCCTCTGGGTTTCAGACTAGGAAAAACAGAAGAGTAACGTTAAAAGAAAGTAACCTTGCTTGAAAATGTTCTCTCTTTCAGGGCAGCTTTGGTTTGTCTTACTACTATTGCCAGTATTGTGTGCTCTGGTGGGCAGTAGGAGGAGCAGACAGATCCCTATGAAAATAATTATAGGCTAGATTTACCTGATGGCTCTCCTTTAATTATTTGGTAGCCTTTTGCATGCATATATATGGATGTACATGATAGAAAAGCAGCTACTGCTGAGCACTTCTGCCAGTGCTCACCAGTTGTTTGACTAGTGAATGATGCACAAAATTGCTGTAATGCATTTCTTAGAACACAGTGACTTTAGAATGTGTGTGCCTAAGAAGATCTTTGCGTGGTGGATCTAAATATTGCTCCTCTTCTCTTCTAGTTTGTGGAGACATCCATGGCCAGTTCTTTGACTTGATGAAACTGTTTGAAGTGGGAGGTTCTCCTGCCAACACGCGGTACCTCTTCCTGGGGGACTACGTGGACAGAGGGTACTTCAGCATTGAAGTAAGTTCCTGATTTCTGTTTTTGGCTGCGAAACTGATTGCAGCCTACTATGTATGTCTAGCATCATAACTAGTTCAGGAATACTGAGGCTCTTTGTAAATACCACGTTAGTTTTGCTGATGGTGTTTTTATAAAGGTTTCTTGGAATCCAGCCAAATCCCACTATATCTCTGCTGGAAGGCTGATGTAGAATGAACCTTGGTGCTAACTAGTGGTCATCCAAATATAGCAGAGAAGGCAAGTCACTCTGCAGCTTGCATAAGCTTTTAAATAGGATGAATAGACAGGAGGTATTACAAAAGGGACATAACAGAAAAACTAAATGAACAACCCATAGTTTAGTTTGACTTGTAGGTTTATTTGATCTGAGTTTTCTGGATGTGAAATTTTATGAAAATTGAAGGACTGGATGGGAAGTAGATGGGACAAAAGGGCAGCACATAATGTGCTGTGCTGAAGAGAATGAATAAGTTCTGTTTAGATATGGCATGCAGGAGTGCATGATCTCTGGTTTTTGATGCAGCACTTGAATACACAGAGACGAAGTGATGCATGAGTGCCCAGTTGGTGGTGCTGAGACCTGGTGCAAGACTCCAGTGTCAGATTGCAGAATGTGGAGGTCAAATGACAACATCTTTAGCTGGTTTGTGAAAGAAACAGTGTCCTATCCAACCTGTCCACCTCTGACTAGAAGCGAGTCAAATACCAAGTATCAATCCTTTGTTCCAGTGCTCATAAAACAACCTAGATTTTTTTCTTCTGTTCAGTGTTACTGCTTGATTTTTCAGACTGACAGATGAGGTGCACAGCCATTGAATAAAACCTGATCTGGATTTGTTTGTCTAGGTCATATTTGATCTAGTCATTGAGCAGTCAGTCAGCAGCTTTCGAGCTACAGCTTGACTGCTTTCTCTGAAAAGTTCAGACTTGAACTCCCTCCGAGTGAAGGGAGAATGCCCATTATCTGTTGGAAGCACTACAGATCCTATGATACGTCTGCGTGTCTGTGACTGCATAATGTGAGAACACATATACTGCTATTTCATTCTGTACACTGTTGCCATATTGATATAAAAATATATAATGCCAAGCAGCTGAGTTGTTTATAATGTGTAAAATGGATCAGTGCATTATCTTGCCAGTGTTATATTAATAGTGTGAAGTGAACTTTTGCTTTATTAGTTAATTTTAAAACGTAATTTCAAATGTTAACAGACTCTTTTGGCATATTTTGCAAATAGAAATATGCTATTCCAAGTACAAATGCTCTAAAAACTTTAGAATTGCAACGTTTTTGCACTCACCTGCCAAAAATCAATGTAGTCAGGACTTAGGCTCATACTGAAGTCAGCACTTTGATCATGATTTTTTTGAGCTTGAGTTCATGATTTTCTCAAGAACTGATCCACAGTGAACTGTGAGCTAAATCATTGTTGTGGATTACCATACTGGATCACTGGGGGAAGGCTGGGAAGGAGCAGAGGGGGAGTTTCACAGACTTAAACCACTGTGCAGCTCAATCTTGAACTACCAGTTTTCAGTTGTGATAACCTCATTCATATCTCCTGTAGGCTTTCAGTCAAATTGTATCTGGAAGAGGAAAGTTTTGTCTTCATTTCTATATATATATGCTTTTAATAAAACAAATAGAACGAGTGGATTTGATTTAGCTTGCAAATGCTCGTCTGACAGTCTACGTAAATTTGTTCCAGAGCTAATACCAATTAAAGACAATAGCAAGCCCTAGAAAACAAAGAAAAAAGCTCATGCATAGGGAATATGCCCCTAAAAATTCTTCATTTAGCAACCTGTGCATACATACTTAGCAAATTGTATTCTGAATTCAGTTTTTCCATTCTGGAACACAGCTTTTTCACTGGAAGCAGTACTGGCTTCTGCCAGTGCTGAAAAAATATCTCAACTGTCACTTATATTATTTCTTTTTTATGTAAGGTTCTCAAATCACTTTTTTTTTTATCACATAACTGATTTTCCTCACCTGTCACCTTGATTAAAGAATGCCTTTGAAAGGAAAGGCAGGTTTCTGTTTCATAAGTGTATTTGGATGTAGAGCTGCGCATTCAGGCATGAACTCAGGACAATAAGTAGTGACAAGGAGAGGAAAATTGTGAAGAATGCAACTTGGCATTTAGAGGGGAAGGATGTTTTTTGTGGAGAGGGGGACCTGAGTACATGTATCAGGCACCAGCTCTTGCCAGTATTTTGTACTGCAGGAGTCACGGTGGTAAAACAGCCCTAACCTGGTCTCAGTGCATATTTCTAGCACACCAAAGGGATCTTTCTTCCGTCGATCTGTTGGCTCCTCTTTCTGCTATGTAGACATGAGACTATTGCAGTTCTGGGGTCTTTCCAAAAGAATTAAATAGCTAGACCAAGGTACTAATCACGAGTAATGTAAGCTTTTAAAAAATTTTCCCTTGATTGCTGTGTGATATCTAGCGTAAAAGTGACACCATTGAGCTTAAACCTAGCTGAGTTCTGATAGTGGGCGAGATAATCCTTCTCTGTGGGCTGCAAAGCATTTGTGATTCTTCTGGATGAAAGGTACTACATAATGCAAGCTATTATCATTAAGAACAGAGGCAGAAATTGCATAAGGTAGGTGGAAAGCACTTGATAATAAAGAGGGAAAGAAAAGTATTTGTATAAGGAACTCAGCAGAAATGTCAGTCCTTGCCCTGTGGAGCTTTTGATCCAAGGGCTCAATCCTTCACGTGTGTGCTCCATTTTTACTGTAGTTAGCTTCACTGCTTGAAGAGCGGTGTGTGTTTTTTGTTTCTGAAATTAGTTCTAAGCAAGGGATCGCAGGATGAGACTCATAAAGAAATTAAAACAGGTAAAATTAAAAAATGTCAAATTGTAGGTAGAATGAGGTGAAGTTTGTCAGCACAGATGGAATCTTTATCCCATAGCTACATTCACTTTTCCATTTGATCTTTTGTGAGAGCCTGGGCATTTCTTCACTTAAAATAACAAATTTCTGCAGTCTGATGCAGTGCATTTGTTTCCTTGGCTGAAGGAACTGATAACATTTCCCTGTTGTGCTTGCACTCTGCCAAGGGTTTGACTCCAGAGTAGAAAACCCTCAGTTCTCACTTTCAAACAAGTTTTATGGTCATGGAGAGTAGAGACCTAAATGATCAAAACAGAGGACTATTTTTAAATCCAAAGAATTGTTAGAGCAGAAGTGGTTGTGCAGGAATGGGTTATAAGGAAGAATGACTAATCTCTACCTGAGTCTGAAAGGCTGATATAAATGCTGTGCAGTGCTGTTTTTCATCAGTCTTAGAAAAATTAGAGTAAATACCAACTGTAATGTATTAATAAGTAAGTGAACTGTTGGAATTGTTTTCTTTCTCAATCCCATAGAAAAATAGACAGGTTTAAATGTCAATTGATTATCATAAGGTACCTAGTCATGATTTTTGACAGAGCAAAGTTAAGATATGGAAAACTAAACCAATGTTCAAAACGTACAAAACTGGAGTTATGTTTTAAGGTTCAAAACATGGATACATCTTCATTTCCTGAATGCAAAGACTGAAATTCCAGAAGGCGAAACCAGTTTTGTGGTATTTTCAGCAAGAACAAAGTGAGGTCTTTGGCGTGAGTCTGGAATTTGACCATAGGACCTTGCACCAATTAAAAAAGCATCTGGTACTTTAGGTGCTTCTGAACTCAGTGAACCATTAAAAATTATTAACTTGGTCTTTCCCAAGGAAAGAATTACATATAAATAAATTCATATTAGTAAACTGCAGGTGAAGTTAATGCTGGTGGAATTGTGTATTTATTATCTCTCAAGTCTCCATGCGCTTTCTAGGACTTCATTGGAAGAATAAACACCTTTCAGTTTCCTCCATTGCTCTTGTGTGTTAATGTTGATTTAAAATACTTTGGGCTGGTCAGGAATACTACACTGGTGAAATCAATAGGTTTTTCACTTCTCTTAGAACAAAGAAATTTCTCGGACTTTAATTATCCTGAATTTTGTTGCCCTTTTCTTCTATATGCCAGTAGCAAATATTCTCTGTAGCAAGAATTTCTGTCTTGTAAGATTTTATATTTTTGCATGTCAGTGCTCCTCAGAACTATGAATATTCACTAATTCAGTAAATTCAGATTATTTTGATACATATTAGATTCCCAGACTGGAACATCTGTGCGTCAGGGCCATGCTTGCAGCTTGCCTGGTTCGGTGCCAGCTGTTCCCAGAGTGAGTTACCAGCATGCCAAGAACCCCTTTTGGCTGCAGGGAGAGAATATGGGATGGCACCATCTCCTCTGCACTGCTTGCATCGCTGCATGGGACCCATCTTCTTGGAGAATAACTGGAGCCAAGACACGAGGTCCAAAGAGGAGAGTTAGGAGCCAGCACTTGGATACCTGTTTAGAAAGTACTAGCCATAAGAATTAGAGGAACATTTAAGAAAAAGAATTTCCTAGTCACTTTTTTGGTTTAAAATAGATCCTTCTTTTTGGATATTTTGAGGTCCTTTTAAAGGCTGAAATGGGAGTAATATGGTCTAAACATTAGAAAAGAGTATAAGCTGAGTAGCAATGTTTTGCAGGTGATCACTTCTAATAAAATAATCCGGGAGACTAGCTAGGAGAGAGTCATGCAATAATTGAAATCTGAAGGTGCTAAAGTACCATGCATGGGTCAGAACGAGATCCCCAAGTAGCTTGGGAATATTCAACAGATGCTTATAAAAAAATAAACAGAAGTTGAATGATCATAATAAAATTTTTGAACATTTTGGAAGCAGCTGAGACTCTGACCATTAGGAATGAAATCACTGTTACTCCACACAAAGTCTATCTGCACAGCATTAGCCTTTTTAATTTTTAAATATGCAACCTGTATGTACAAGAGCACTGGTTTTAGAAACACAGAAAAACCCAGTTAAGAAAAGAGCATGATGAAACACCCTGAAAGCTGGGGGGAAAAAAGAATGAAACCCTGGTTGTAATGAAGATAATACTTTTTTTTTTTTATTTTCAGTGACATTCAGAATTTTCTTTGTGCTCAAGGGATAATAGTTCAGAAATGGCAATAAGTTGCATCCTGTGTGAGTATTCTGGTTCCAGGTGCAATGTATCTTCATTTGAATCTGAAATATAGCTGTATTAAATAGTCACACCAGTAGTGTGAATGCAGTTGTGTGTAAAAAGGTACATGGTTTCCGTTGGGATAGTTACTTTGTTTTAGGAAGCTGCACCTGTATTCGGTACTGTTATCATTATTTCAGTGCAGTTAAAGTAATGCAATTGTCATGTTTAGATGAGGTGTATGTTTAGAGAGTGAAGGAGACATGCCAGTGTACTGTTAGGCAGGTCACAGAGCATCAGTAGAGACCTTAGCAATGTGTGGGTCAAATTATCCTTTCGGATAGGAATTACCTCACCCTTACTCACACTTAATTTCATCTCTTGGGGAATGCCCAATGCTGTCAGTCATTCAGAGGGAGAGTTCATCTTTTGTTTCCCATACAAAGCCACACAACTGAAAGAGTGAGCTGCATCTCATTCTTCCTGGCATGACCGGTGCAAGAGCACTCAGAAGCAAGCATTGTGGTGCAGGTGGTGCTGTGGTTGCATTTGAGTGGCAACGGTGATGATTTTTCAAGGCTCATTGTTTTAAGGAGATAAACATAACTTAAGATGTATGGAAGAGCTCTGGGGCTTTTGGTTTTCTTTTTCAGGACGGGCTGAGATGCCGATCTGTGCCAAGACTCAAATTCAACACGCAACAATAGAGTTAAATCCCAAGTCCTTTTTGAAAATATGTACCTTTGGCTTACACAGTGCTTAACTGCACAGACTTTTTCTTTCCTGATGCCGAGGCTGCCAGAACCTCAGCAGGAGAACAGCTTGACTATAGGAGCTGGGAGGTGGACAGATTACCTCTTTGCTACAAAGTTAACATATCTCCTATTTCAACAGCTGAAAGACACTAAACAAGTAAGCAGGGATTCAGTTTCAGGTCTGGCATTAAGAGATGTAACCCTTTTTTTTTTTGAATATAGTTGTTTTGATAGAATGGAAAGAAACAGGCCAGAAATACCTTACAGATGTCCAGACCTCAAGGTCCCTGCTGTACATTTTGCACCGAGTTACAGCAGAGCTGATGTGTGGTATGTTCTTAATGAAAAAGTTGAAGGGGGAAAAAAAAGATATTTTAAAATTTTGTGGTTGCGAAGCAGTATTACCAAATAATTGAGGACTGTAAGCTCAGATTTTTGACAAGGGCAATTTATCATAAATCTTTTGACCTCAGTAAGAATTATGATAGGCAAATCACTAGTAGAAAAAAATTAAGACCAGAATGTTTGCTCGTGATACATTGTTTGGGCATAAATTTTTTGTATGCAAATGACTGCAAGTTGAAAAGCCATGAAAATTGTTGCCCTCATATTTGCCATTTAGTTTGCATGGAAAAAAACCCAGCCATCTGCTAATTAGCTCATGTTTACTATTATGACATTAGTTCACTGGACTACTGGAAATGGGGAAAATTAAAGGAATTATTTAAACAAGATAAGCCTTTGATATGGCACTACTGAAAGCAACACAAAATGTAAATGGTGGGCTTACTTTATTTGAATAGTGGCAGTGAAACAGAACTTTCTGGACTGTATTGATTCTGTTATCCTCTCAGTCTGGTTTTCATGAGTACTTCAAAGGAAGCATAGAAATAAAAGAAAAAATAAGTCTAGGATAAGCAAATCTACCCATAGGAGGTCATCAAAAATGTCAAAAAGATAAAAATTCCATCTTTCCTGATTTTCTCTGCTTCCCAAATCTGGATGATATTTTAAGTACCTGGTGCTTGTTTTAATCTTGCCAAGGCTTTATGAAAATGAAAAACTTAGTTACGAGGGCAATGTAAACTGCCTTTTTTTTTTTTTTTTGCATGTCGCTTCATCTGATCACTATCATTGTGCTTTTCTAAAGGTACTTTGGCAGGATTAGAAGCTCTAAGGTAACTTAGATACAACTTTAAAAGCTGGAACTCTTTTCATGAATGGAGGTGTCACTTTAAACTTCCTGTCTCACAGCATTTACATCAGATTTTTGCATCAGCCAGTAAGGTCAAAGAAGTGGAAGGTTCTGGGAATTTTTGGAGGAATTAACAAGTCACCATCAGAGACAGGGAATCACTCTGGTGATGTGGAGAAGTGCAGTTTTCCTTCCCCATTGGAGCGAAACCCTCAAAACCAAGTCTACTGGAGATTAAACAGGGAGAGAAGACTTCCTCCAGGCACACACTTTGGGATGTTTATGGACCACAGCAGATGATTCCTGTGACCTAACACCATAATTTCACGCTGGATTACATTATCATGATTTACCTGCCGTTCTGACATCTCACTGCAGTGGCAGTAGCGCCTGGGAGGCACAAGAATTGGCATGAGCTGGAAGGAGAATGCATGTGTTTTTGCTGTTTTCCCCTGGGTGTAGACCCTCTGAGTAAAACAGAAATTACAGAGAAAGAACAGACAGAGCATTCAGATGTTTACATGTAATAAATTCAAGACAAAGAGTAGTAATATAAAATCCCTGCTGCTATGTGATTATCTATGGATAGTGTGAGTGCAAACATAAAAACGTTGTATCATTTTTTCTTTTCTTTTGTTTTTCTAAGTTGAGGACTGTGTAACAAACAAGAGACCTGAAATCTACATGTTGAGATGATTAAAGTAATTACTCTGTTTTTCAAGACTTTCTGAATTGTATAAGGGAATTCACAGTGTATAATGTAGAGGCATTACACTGACAAAAATGCTGATTTTGTTCTAAGCTGAAACAGTGGTTAGAGTACCTTCTGAATTTCCAGTATTGATTATTAAGTTAAATAATTATTTTTTCCCCAAACAGAACAGAGGGGTGTGTTAGGAAGTAGTTGTAAATGAAAGTGGGAGCCTTTTGACACCTTTTATTTCTTCTGCAACATTTCACGGAAAAGCTTGGAGGAAAAATCGTTCAGTATCCGAGTTCCTGTTTTTGAGAGGCCATTGTGGTCGGTACAGCGTTCTTGCAGGCGATGGGCTCATCTCATGGGATGAGTGGGTCTTATTTCCATCAGCTTTCTTGAGGCTGTGGGTTTGTTTTCAAAACAACTGTTTTAATTGGGTGGTTTAGAGAGGTCTGAGCAGAGCTTAGCCTCTCTAAGTTGTCTTTTTTTTAATCTTTAAAAACATGTCTAGAAGAAATGTCATATCAAATAGAAATCTTCAGGAAAGAGAAATTTAAAGTAGGAGCGTTGTAGCAACTGCATTTACTGCAAGAGCTTTGTGGATTTTTTTTCCCCCCAGTTTTAACTACAGAACAATGGTAAGTGAAAAATGAACAAGCATTCATGTAGAAACTGTGTAATACTGGAAGCTGAGGTATTTCCTGAAGTGTGGGTAAAATTGTTCTGAGGCAACTTTTCCTTAAGCCAGGAAACACAGATCTTCCGGTGAAATTGTTTCCACAGAAGGTTTCTGCCTAACCTTTCAGGTGGAGAGCACACGCGTCATTTCAGAGATGCAGAGCAGTTGCTGTTTGAGAGCTGGGGCTGCCAAAGTCAGCACATGGCTGACCGGGGAGGTGACGCTCAGCAAAATATACCGATACGAGTTTCATCCAATCCAGGGTGAATTCCAGAGACATGCTTTCATGCAGTGTATGAAGAATAAAGTTAATTGGTTGAAAATAAATGTTTCACATAGAATACTTTTTTTTTCTGCTATTTTTTGTGGTGGAGGGGAACATAAGTTGTTGAGTTACTAATTATGAATTCTATTTTTCTTTCTTGTTTCTGATTCACAGTGTGTGCTGTACTTGTGGGCCTTGAAAATCCTTTACCCAAAAACACTGTTTTTACTTCGTGGGAATCATGAATGTAGACATTTAACAGAGTATTTCACATTTAAGCAAGAATGTAAGTCTACCTTAATCTTTTTCCTCTTAACTCCTTTTCCAACAACTGAATTTCTTATTTTGTGAGTAATTGATACTGCTTCACCATCAGTAATTTTTCATGTACTTTTCATTTTAACTGTCGTTAATTTTAAATTGTAATCAGTGTTCCTTGAGAGGGCAGTCATCTCTCAGTGGCGTGGAAAGGAAGGGGTCAGACCCCCCCACAGAGCAAGTAGTGACCGACCATCAGTACAAACTCGAGGGTTTCCTCTGGTGCTGTAGGTATTGAGACACTTCAGCTTGTCAGGCTGGCCGGGGAAGGATCCTGGGGCTGCTGTTGGGCCATCTGGGCCTGGATGCTCTCAGCAAACTGTGCTGCTGCTGAGGGTTTGCCGCCCCACGCAGCGGCCTGGCAGCAAAACCTGCTGGCACGCAGCTCTGGCCCCTCTGGGACAGATCTCTGATCACTAGGGAAGGAGGTGGCATCTCACTCTGCCTCATCTGCAACAGGAGAAAAATGCAAGGAGATTTATTTTGCTTTTTTTTTCTTTTTCCTTTAAGTATGGCATTTTCACATTTACCCTGTAAGTTCGCTTAAACTTTTCAGTATGCTCTTTTTATATGAATTCCTTTCTGTGTTGCAAGAAAGGATGCAGTGACACATAAAAGCTCATTAGATGTAGACCTTCACCTGGACAATGAAGCTTTTATTTTTTCCCCTGGCACTGTAAGCTGAAGCTATTGCCATAAGTCTGTGTTTCTTTTATAACATCGGGGATAAAGGAAATGTTAATTGGCTCAAAGGCGTCATGGTTTACTGAGTTTAGTATGCATATTGGTAAATTAACATTTCAGCTTCAATGTACCTTCTCATTCATTTCATAATGACATTTCTGTAGATAATTAATTACAAGGGACTGGGCTAAAGTTCTGACTTCATAGAGAGTATATATACTTCATAGAGAGTATATTGAGTGATAATGATGATAACCATTCAGCAGACATTTTAAGACTTGCTGTACAGATTTCATGGCAGACTATAATGGTATATTGAGTTGCTTATTTACAGTTTTTTAGAAAAATTGTAATAAACTTGGCAGAACTTTTATTAATTTCACCTCAGAATATGAAGAATTTTTTCAGAGGTGAATAACAGTTGTTTACTGCCTGCAATTTTTTGTATGAAGTAAACTTTGGGTACCATCCTCAGTGCAAGATAGAGTAGTGAGAGCAAGATTGAGATATTAAATGTATTCTTTTTTCTTCTTAAATGTTAATGGCACTTTCTGATACCATATTAATCTTTAATAGGTAAAATCAAATATTCAGAACGTGTATATGATGCCTGCATGGATGCCTTTGACTGCCTTCCCTTGGCTGCTCTGATGAACCAACAATTCCTGTGTGTACACGGCGGCTTGTCTCCGGAGATCAACACCTTAGATGACATCAGAAAAGTAAGTCTTTTCAGTATTATCTATTAGCACAATGTAAGCACACCATCCAGTGATTCCTTGTGCCCTGTTAGGAATTCTGCACTTTCTTGGAGAAGATATGAAAATACCTCTAGGAAAACTCCAAATACTTAAAAGATATAACAGGGAAGTATCGTATGATTGCAATGAGTGTGATCAGTATTTTTTTCTAAAATAGTCAAGAGCTTCATTCTCAATAGGTCCTGCCACATTTTTAATGGTTCTGCACGTGAGTGCCTAGCAAATTGTCTAAGCAAGGCTTAGTAAGTTTGTGCTTGCGTGTACTCTTGTGTTCTGGAAAGTTTCTCTGAAATTTCGTGAAAGTTCACAGAACAATGTCAAGCAGTTTCTTCACATAATCCAGTGTTGTTACACGTTATTAAGGGTTAATTTTTTTCAGATGTTTTGTGGAAGAGATTTCAGTTGATATTTCGAAAAGGAGGTATTTAAACTATTCATTTTTAGTGATTCCAGCAGGAAAAAAAAATCTTCTTTGCAGTTTGAGACTTGCAAATGTGGATATATGCTTCTGAGCTTTAAAGTTACTAAAAGGTAATTTGTAATCTGAGGTTAGTTTGTAGTCTACTAAGAAATTAATATGGTTTAAAAAAATCCACAGAAAACAAAAAACAAACGTAAGCCAGTAATTGCATGTTTTACTTTAAAAGCAATTAGCTTAAAATATTAACTGCACTTTAAAAAATTACTGAATGTAAAGTTTTGTTTCTGAGGTACAGGTTCACTATCTCAGTAAACAGAAATACTCACTGCCTAAAAATTAGCTGGCTTTGCAGCAACATAATGGCAGAGTAAAGGTGTTTAGCTCTCAGATTCTAGATTACGTACCTTAACATCTTCACCCAACCCAGCAGGTTTGTTCATCTTTGGCAATCAGCAGAAATTGCGTTTGCATATTTATGATTTTTTGTTTAATTTAAATGAATTGTAATTGCATAAGCATTAATTGGAGAGGGCTGAAATAAGTTAGAAGTGTATATATGCTGTGATTATTTCAAGATGAGAACTCAAAGGTAAAATTGTAGAGGTCTCTTATTAAAACTTAACTGAGTGCTAAACATATAAAACCAATGTTTTCTCTTTGGAATTTTTTGGAGGTGAGGGAAGGTCTGTTAGGTATGCTGCTAAATCATTACTTGATCTTTCCTGGTCAGTGCAGAGAATGTTTTGAAGTAGATATTGAATTTTTTTCCCGAGATGTCTCACATAAATTGAGTGCCATAAGGTTTGAAAAAATCACAAAATACAGCAATAGTATATCCTCCCTTGTCCACTGGACTGCCTGCAAAAACCAGTAGAAAAGGGGGGGGGCAAACAAAAATTTGTGTAGAATGGGAATCTGCTGTATCTCCTAATTTTAAATTATGTCTGTTTCTTCTCCTCTTTGTCAGTTTTAGCAAAGAATGTTTTACTCTTATTCAAAATCCATTGCTTTAAAGCTGAAAACCGGATTGCTTTGGGTCTCTTGTTTGCCTGCCCATGGAATGAAAACAGTAATTTTGCTTCAATGTTTCTGTGATACATAGTTGAAAGAAGTTAGTATTTCTTTGTCTCCTATTTTTCTTAGTTAGATCGATTCAAGGAACCACCTGCATATGGACCTATGTGTGACATCCTGTGGTCAGACCCATTGGAGGACTTTGGAAATGAGAAGACTCAGGAACACTTTACTCACAACACAGTCAGGGGGTGCTCGTACTTCTACAGGTGATTACTACTTTGAATAGATTTCTGTAGGTGAACTTGTTCTGGTTTTGCAATATAAATATCTGCTTGAACTTTGTGGCACTACTTAGGCCTTTTTTTCCACAGGCTAGCCTTGCTTTCCGATAAATCTGTGCTCATTTTATTTGCACCTCTTTCTTTAAGCCACAACTGGGAAACCCTAAATGACTTAATTTTATTCCCCAAAGCCTTGTATCTTGCTTATTTTTGATCTTGTAAGTTAGATAATTAATGTGTCACTTCTAAAAAGGGGTACATAACCGTATTTCTAGTTTGAAAATTGGAACTTAATTTCAAATGAAAGATGCCTGCACTGGAGAACTGATTACCTGTTGTTCTGCAGGGTAAGTAAAAATTGTGATTTCTCCCTCACAGGTACTTTTTTTTCTCTCAGTTTGATGAAACTTTTGTTTATGTTTGGGAGTAATTCTTCCCAAGAAATTCAGAATTTGAATAGCGTCGTTAAATGGGACTTACAAAGAGCTGAAATGCAGAAAGGTGTCTGTAACATTCCTGAAGAAACATGTATGGACTTAAATGCAAAGATGCCAAGTTGTAATTCATCTTTGAAATTATTGCTTTCTATTGATTTTTGTTAGTAAAATATAACTGTGAGAACATTCCTGGCCAAAAGTAATAGTAATGGGAATAGAAAAACATTTAAAGGAAATCTGTGGATTAGTTTGTGACTATTTCAAGGAAGCTTTCTTCTCTGTTTCTCTACCATAATTGTTCTTTAATTATGGGAGATTTCTGTCTCACTCTGTAATGAGTCAGAAGACACTCTCCTGTACAGCAGAGGAGAGGATGTCCTTGGGTGCTGAGGAATGTCCCACTGTCTCCTCTTTGGCAGTGCAGAGGGAGACCAAAGCAAGCCATGAACAGTTCCTGTTTCCTGGTTCTGCCTCTGTGCTGACTGCTGTCTCTCTCCATTTCCAGTGGTGGGCAGGCTGGCTTGTAGGCCAGGTCCTGTGGGCACCAGGCAGAAGACATCCCAATAGGGGTGCTTGAGCTGGTGATAAAGAACCTTTCAAGCATTGCTTCCATTCTCTCTTCATCATAGGATCAGCCTGTGTTACCTCATGAGCAGTAGTGCTGATTACATTGTACCTTCCTCTGACAATATAGGGATTTTGAGGGATTTGAGTTCCTTTTTTGTTTGTTTTGTTGGGGTTTTTTGTTATGGTAGTTAAGAAGAACATACAAGGACACCAGAGTAGTAAAAGTAGGAGGGGAGGAGGTTAAAGGGCAAAACGAGCAATGTATTCAGTGAAATCTTAATTTAAAACATAAATTTTCTTCAGAAGAAATGTGAAGATGCTATTGAAATGTTAAGAGGTTGTTAAACTTTTTGAAGGGAAGAAGTTCTTCTTCAGCCCATGCTAGCAGCAGCCAAGCCTTAGTTTTCTGAACAAACTCGGCAGAAGGGAGGAATCCAGCTCTTTTAGTTGGCTTAGAAAATCCCTCCTTGAACATAGCTGACTTGTGACTGTTTAGTCACATGTCAAAAGTAAGTCAATGGCTTCCAGCGGTAACCAGGTGACAGAGCCGCTAGAATCAGCCTCCTTATTGGTAACGTTAGCAGGAAGGGAACAGATGGTTTGATGTTTAGAAAGGAGTTTTCCTGGTCCTTTCGTGGAGCTGTAATTGCTGCAGTGTGGGGACAGGCTGAGAAGGAAGGAAGCAGTTTGCTCTGCAGCCTGGGCTGCCAGCACCAACCTTTCGTGGGCAGGTCATCCCGCCGCCTCCGGATCGATAACGTCTGGAGGGTGCTTAATAGATGTGTTTGGGCTCATTATGAACAGGAGTGTCAGACTGAGGCAAACAACTGATCTGTGCAGAAATGGGCTTATGACTGAGGGATAAAATCATTCCTCTTCCTCTTAGCAGCATCAAATATTGGAGTGTGCACGGAACTCCCAGGCACTGTGCAAAGGGAGTAATAGTGAAAATCCTAGCAAACAAATGCTTTGTGCTTAAATACAGAGCTGTGTATTTAGTGGAACCTCTTTTAGATTTTAAGTTGGGCTTTTTTCAGAGGTCTGCTTCATACAATTACCATAAAATTTCCTTAAAATATGTATCAGTTTCCCCCAGAAAATATATCAGACCTAGTCTGTGTCCTGACTTATATTCAGAAACATGCGTGTTTTAGGAGAAGAAGAAATATTTATAAGACACCTAATTGTCAGGTCATGTGTGAGGGACATATAACTGCTTAATGATTCAAGCAGACAGCTGGCTTCAAGTCACGTTATCTCAGATTATATAAAGGCAAGCATTCTTTTTAAAAGAAGTACCTAGTTGCTCTGGAAGATGACTAATTGCTTACCTAATACTAATACCTGGCAAAAAAGTTATCCATCAGTATGAAGTGTCTTAATTTTCCGTGCCTTTTCTAGTTACTTACAGAGAAAAGGAACGAATTTCGCTGAACAGGCAGCTCAGCTTGTAAAGGAAGGACTGATTTATGCAGTCCTCCCTCAAGAATGTCTGTTAATAGCATGACTTTGTTTATTCTTCAGTGCATAAAATAGTACAGTAACTCTCAGGCATTTCTTTAAGAAATAGGTTGAACATCAAGAATAATTTCTTCACTGAAAGCATTGGAATGGCTGCCCAGGGAGGTGGTGGAGTCGCCATCCCTGGACATGTTCAAGAAACAACTGGACATGGCACTTAGTGCTGTGGTCTAGTTGATGAAAAGGTGATTCATCAGAGGTTGAACTTCATGATATTGCAGGTCTTCTCCATCCTTAATGATTCTATGATTCTATGGTATTTGACTTGGCAAGATAAACTGCTCCTTATCATCTTGAGAATGGCTTCTGTCAGTGGTCAGAAAGCTTCAGGAGGTCAGCCGGCATTTTTTTCTCTCTGAAAATAATACTGAGTTATGGAGAGAGAGCCACTAAGCAGGTTTAGGCCTTTGTTGAGGTGTGGGGAAAATTCTCCATTTTCCAAGCCATACAAGGACGAGGAATGTCATCATTTCCCTAAGATTTACTGTATGGATGAAGAATTAAAACATTCTTTGGTCACATGTGGACAAAGTTATTATGAACATGTATGGTCCTATCCATGGAAATTTGTTATCATTCAACTTGTTTCATTTCCCTTGTGTCTAACCTGTGATGAGGAACATAAGAGAGTTTGGTTGTACCACTGATTTAATTAGCAGTGTCTTATCCTATGCAAAGTATATGAAGGGCTTCCTATCAGGGCTAAGCACATGTGCAAGCTTAACACTCGCTTTCTGGGATCATGTATGTGATTATGACTTGGTTAATTACTGTTAACAAGAGCATGAGCATGGCCCAAGTCAGTGGGTGACCTCAGTTTTGCACAGGCATGGTGCTCCAGCAGCTAGGGATTTCTTAGTGGGTTGAATATCAGTTCTTAAGCAATACAAGGTTATAAAAAGCTGTTTGGCTGTTGACTACTTTGTTATATTTTTCCAAAGCAACAAAAAAACCAAAGGCAGAAATAGCTAGCAATGGCAAGAGTGACTAGCACTGCAGACTCCTCTAAGAACTTCATTTGCCAATCAATTAGCCGCTAGATAATTGTGAAATGCCTCAGCCTTACAGATATTCTGGGGTAGAGTAATAATTTTAACCCTGCAAGTACATTATTTCAGTGGTGTGCTTGACATTCAGGTAAAGTTTATGAGTATGCAAACACTAAAGAAATGTCTGCTGAAAGGTTTTGAAGGCTGTATTTCAGCTCAGGGTGGAAGGCACAGTTGTATGAATTTATTTTTTTTCAGTAGCAGCATTTTAAACAGATTCTTTTGCCCACTTTTCCACTCTTCCTTCTCCCAAGCCAGAAGGTTTTTGCTGCCTTCACATTATCTGCCCAGGTGTACTGGTAGAATTGCTCCTTCAGAGCTGGGAACACATCCAGTTTTAAAAGAATGACTCTGCAAAAAAGATATGTGTTTATATGTTCTGATCCCATGCAATTCCCTGCTCTACTTTCCGGTGCAGCTCTGCAGACAGCACAGCACTAACAAGAAAAAGCAGGTGGAAAGGGATGTTCTGGGAGTTGCTTAAGAAGTCACAGCAGCAAAAAGCATTTGCTTTTGAAAACTCAAGCGTGAGGCCAATGGGCTTTGCCAAAAACCTGTTTTTATATGTGCGTGTAATCTGAGAACCTTTTGGACTGAATTTGAATGTCCTCTCTTTAAAGAAATGTTTACACCTCTGTTAAAACAATGAAGGATATGAAAAAGAATTATATTAATTCCATCCAGTTTTTCCGGTAATTGGTGGAAGAACAATTTGAAAAGATTTGCCATTTTGGTTCACATTAACAAAGTATCGCTTTTCTTCCAAAACTGCGTAGAAGTGATCAGTGATTATGCAAAAGAAACCTCAGAACTAGTAAACTATGCACGAGGCATTTTAATGAAAGAGGGATGTCAAAGCAGGGAATATCACAGTTACATACTCCATGGCAAATAACATCTCTCTAGCTTAGCAGAGGGATATTTTGTTTTCTCCATGAGTCACCGCTCTTCCGTGATTCAGCATGACACATGAAGGCAGAAGGCTGGATCGCTCTGGAAAAGCCTGTTGCGTGGGGGATTTCTGTTTGTTTGTTTTCCCTCTTGGCCAACTGCTTTATTTCTGGCTCATCTGAATTACAGTCTGGGCTCTGCAAAGCAGGGACAAGAAGAAGAGTGTTTCTGGAAGAGTAGCACTCAGAGAAACTAGTAGGGAATTTGATTACAAGACAGTCATTTTCATTACAAAGGCTAGGAAAAAATTTCCAAGCAGAAGTCGTTTCTGCTAAAGTTTGTTTCCGCTAACTTTTGACATAGTCTCCATTTTGTTGGCATTTTGCAGGGCTTCCTGCTTTTCACTTGAAGGACATGTATTTTTGTGTTGAGGAATATAGTTTAATATAAAGCAAAGAGACGGTAAGAAAGCGCTATATGGGTAGCTATGGCTAGCACATGTAATAGCTGCATATTGTGGAAACTTCACTCTCCCCAGCCTCCACTTCAACAAGGAGCTGAAGAAAAATGCCTGTGTGTTGCTTTGCCTTTTTCAAAATAAAATATCCAGGTAGACTTCTCATGTGTTGTAGTGGTCTGGGTAACAGGACTTGCTGGCACATTGCAGATCTCATCTCCTTCACTTAGAAGAGACAATGACAGGCAGGTATTTTTTTTTGATCAATTTGCATGGAGCACTGTGTGGCATCTCTTCCTTTCTAGGTGTGGGCCCTGTAGAATCAGCCAGATTCTGCTAGTAGAAGTCTATTTTTCACGGACTTATGAAGAATAAGATAATTGAGGATTAAAAAAACCCACCACTGTTGTACTTGAAAGGGAAAGAAGAACGTATCATGTCTATTTAAGAGCATTTTTTACCACTTCATTATATCTTCTTTAAAAGTAGTACTTAACACTGGGTGAAAAGAATACTTTGGGGGGGGGGAATAATAGCCTAGACATTTTGAGCAGCTGCACTGATAATGAACATAATCAACTGTCTATCAGATTTTTCATTATAAACCCCAGTTTTCAGAAGTTAATGTAAAAATTTCTAAACAAAATGTACCATAAGTCTACATTTAGTCACAATTAATTATGAAAAGAAACGTATGCAAATTAGTTCTCATTTTCCAGTGCTTTGAATGGCAGCCTGTCAGCATTTGAGATCATTGCAGTTGCCAAAATGATACCCCACATAATTTGGGAATTGAAATTATTTTATAATGGTAATCTTTTCAGACAATTCCAGATACCAGACCTGCATCTGAGAATGTATGCCAGGTGGCCCAAGTCCAAACCAGCAATATAGCATTCCGTTGAGTTTGTAGCCTCTAGCTGCAAATGACATTTCAGTTTCAAAATATCCAGGAAGGTTGGAAGCAAGTAGTAGCATTTCTCTTGGATAATCTGAAGGAAGATGATGCATTAGATTGGTGGGGGTTTTAGGGTTTGCCTTTTCTTTTGGTGAGTTCTCATCTTTTTCAACATGAGGCAAGGGGGCACTGAAGGTGGTCCTTGAAATCATGCCTGGGACAGCAGTTTTTTTGTAGAATATACAGTTGGTATGTTTTTATTATCTTGCTCAGTATGTTTGGGACAGCTTAAATAAAGGTATTTTGCATAACTGTATTGCTCCTAAGGTACTGCAGAACAGTCTGCTCTTGCAGGGTGTTTGATAATGCACACTGTTCTTTAGCACAATACCTGGCCATGAGTTACATTTGGAGATTCAGAGGCTCTGCAAGTCTGCTTGTGTTATTTACAGACACAATGTGAGCCCACTGTGATGCAGAGCCAGCACAGAAGGTAACAGCCTCGTGTTGCACCAGGGAAGGTTTAGATTGGGTATTAGGAGAAATTTCTTCACAGAAAGGGTTGTCAGGCATTGGAACAGGCTGCCCAGGGAAGTAGATGGGTCACCATCCCTGGAGGCATTTAGAAGACATGTAGATATGTATGCTGCTTAGGGACACAGTTTGGGGGGTGGACTTGGCAATGCTGGCTTTACAGTTGAGCTTAAGGATCATTTCCAACACAAATGATTCTGTGATTCTCTTGAGATACCCCAACACCTTGTACTTCCTTCTTTTAACCCTTCCGTCTGTTCTGTATTTTGAACTAGAAGAGAGATGAATTGATGGCAGAAAATAATTATGGTGACTGCATGCTACCACAGGGTGTATTTTGTTTTTCCAGCCATCAGGTGACATTTCAGAGCTTTTATGTAAGGTTTACACCTTTTGTCACCGGTTTTGATTTTTTTCGAGGAGCAGTTTTGATTGTTGTTATCTGACTTGCCCAGCAGTGTGGAGAAAGAATTGTAATGTTTACATGTCACATCCTGGGCCTGAGATCCAAGGAAATCTATGTCCTGGTCCCAGTTTTAGGTCAGACATTGGAAAATAGTCATTACAGAAAAAGGAAATTTGAAAGCAACAAAATTAAGTAATTTTAAGTTCTGTAACCTTTTTTATGTATGATTTCCAATAGCTTTTCTCTGAAAACTTAGTATTTCACACTTGGGCTGTCAGAACTGTGTTCTGTTTTTCTTGTATGTGATTTCCATGTGTTCAGTGTCTTAAACAGCAAGAGTAGTTTTCACAGTGCTCAGATTGTAAGAAAGGTCTCCTCCATTCTCCTTAAACACAGCATGCATCTATGTGCAGTGAAAAATAAGACAGAGATTCCACTATCACCATTTTCACCTAATGATTTTGTTTATACTCATGTGGTAGAACATGTCTTGGAAACATGGATTCAGTGGGCAGTTTTTTGGGGTTCAGAAGTCACAGAATTTACCTTTTAATTTGTTAAGGGGAAAGGTAATTCTCATTTATCAATGAAATAAAGTTCTGGAAGATGAAATATCCCCAGTTTGGAGATTGATTTGTCTTCTTTCCCTCCCTCTCTTTCCACTTACCACCTTATTTTCCAGTGCCCACAAGCAGCCAGTGTTAGTGGGTGAGGGCGTTTTCTGTTGCAAGCAACCACTGTGTGTTACCTTTTGCTTTTTTGGAGTACATTAAATTCTACAGTATTAAAAGAAAGTACTTTCTTTCTGCCAAGCCATAGGGTGACTGTTATGTAATGAATTGCAGCTTCTAGCGTTCCCCACTATGCAGTTATAGGGTGGGATTAAAAAAGACACTGCTGCTAGTGTTGTCTCTACTGAAATCTGCCTGCAGAGCAGGGGCTGATTTCATGTTGCATAATACATTTTTTGAAAGCTAAAGCTCTGTGTAGTGCTTCTGATATTGCCATAACAGGTGCTGTTATCTTTTTTCCAACAGTTACCCTGCTGTATGTGAATTCCTACAGCACAATAACTTGTTATCCATACTCCGAGCTCATGAAGCCCAGGATGCAGGGTAAGTATGTGTGGGAAGGGGGCAATAGTAATGTAGAATGGCTTACCATTTGCAAGCAGAGCACAGAAAGGAAGAACAGATGAGTGAGAATGAAATGGAAAACTGAAAATTAAGTTGCAACAGCTGTCACCTTTTACTAATGCTATAAAAATATACACTGGCATTATGGTGTCTTTTACATTATTATTACTGAATTACAGGACTTAATGAATCTTTATATATGTCACTTACTTAGCCTTAGTGATTTTAAGTGATATAAAATGACCAAAAGTTATTTTGATGCCAAACTTGGAAAGAAAAACAAATTCATCTCAGAAAAAGATGATTTGCAAATGTGTCAGAGACTTTTGACACACAGATTGCCATGATGCCTGGGAAGTGATTTGGCTCATGTAGGCCAGAGCTGTCACCTTTCAAGTCTTTCACAGCTATCTGAAACTTCTGGGCCTACTGTTTTTACACTTCATAAAAATAAAAATTATGGAGCTCAATAGCCAGAATTCTTTTTCTACAGGAGTATCAGTAATGAATTTAAGGAGTTTTGCATTGTATGCAAAACCAGTTGAGGTCACGCACTAGGTGGTGTTGATGGTTCCCCAGCAGACTGTTGCCATTGTAAAGATGGAATTTTTGTGCTGCGTAAAGAAATTACTTTAAAAACCTCTATTATATGAAATGTGCCATACTTGTGAGATACTAATGAAGGATCAGAATCTGAATAAATAGCTTTGCATATCATGCATAAATTATTATTGTGTTTGTTTGGAGGTAGAAACTTTACCCAACTTGAATAGCAATAAAAGATAAATTAGCAACATTGTACAAACAAGGTCAATATTCACTATGCATATAAAAAGCTATTCTGAATGTTTGAATTGCCATAGACTTGAAAACGTCAACACAATTAAAAGCAAGCTATTATTGTGCCAAAAATACCTGGCATGAAATACCCAGGGGTAATGAAATTTCATTTTTATTGTATTGCTTTCCGATAAAGGGTGAAAAATTAAATTTTGTAGAAGAGATTGCATTGAAACTGTACAACAGTTTCAGTGCAACTATTGTGGATGTTTGCCAGATTCTTCAGTTTCTTGCAGCTGAGAACTAAAGAGCAAGTATTTGGTGTATTTGTGTCAAAGTACTGTTTGGTTAGTTTGTTTCCAATTACTTGCAGGTTTAATACTTGATTGATTATTTGTTGGTCCAATAAGCCTTTTATTTTTCATAAGGCATCAGAGTTAGATTATGAAAACATGCAGACATTAATGAACTGGCTAATAGACCGGACAAGATTAGGCACAGCACTGAAAGTATCAGACCCTTTGTTTCTCCTCCCTTTCTCATACTTTCCACCTCCCCTGGCCTTGCTGCCATCTCCAGGGGGTTATGGAGAACATGCCCTTCTCTTCTGAAGGCAGTACTCTGCAGCTCCGAGGCATTTGCTGGTGTTTGCTTCAGTCACAATCCCACAGAGGGAAGTCTGGGAATGTCCTGGGGTGCGTGCCTGTGGAGGCCACATAGCTCTGGAGACAGGCACCGAGCAAATTCATAACAAAACACACCTCTGGCTCACTAAGTTACAGACAGACACAGCTTTCAAGAGTGGTGTGGATCACTGGTCATGCTGAATGGATGTAATGAGAAAGCCTGTAGGAAATAGTCTTTCCCATGGCTTTTAAACAGCTCATATGCATGTTTCTCTGTCGTAGCATTTGTTAACATCCAGTGCAGTAATGTACTAGGGGTTTTTTGCACTGTATTTGGTCAGTGACAAATATACATTCGACATTGGGTCATAATGAGTGTCTTCTCTTTCCTCTTAGGTATCGTATGTACAGGAAAAGCCAAACAACAGGCTTCCCTTCACTAATCACAATTTTTTCAGCACCAAACTATCTAGATGTATACAATAACAAAGGTAAGAATTTAATTCCTGTTAATGTACAGTGTACTTCTCTGTACTCAAAATATTTTGGGTTTTTTTCACTCCTTTATTTATCAGTTTATGCACATTTTCTTCCTCTCTTTATTAGTTCATGCTCATTCCATTTATTACATAATACAGAGATAATTAAATCTATTACAGGCAGACATATGCCTCTGAACATTAACTGTATATTCTTAATATGCCTTAGGATATTTCTGCATTTTGACTGCAAGTTAAGTGAGTATTACACGGAAAGCAAAACTTAAAACTGCTCTATTACCTAAGAGAAGTATATTAAGAAATGCTCTGGGTGAGATGTTTACAGCCTAGTGTTCCTTATAATTAATTATTTGTCCCTTCTTTCCTATAAAATTAACAGGGTTTCTATATGGAAACTGTCTAGACAGTTAGCAAACTTTATGGCATATCATCAGTAGATAAAGCACGGGATACATATTGTCTGTGTTCCTTTATGTTTTGGGTTTTTTAATCCTTGAACATTATAATGTAGACAGTTAAATATAATTAGCCAAAAGATAAAAAGGTTACTGCACAAATAAGAGTCACTGGTCACTCTATAGTCTCCACTCATTATAAGTGTTTACAGCTTCTCTGAATGTATTAGTGTATTGCATTCCCGGAAATCTCTAATGAACTAGGGTAAAAAAAATCATGTTTCTAAAAATAAAGCATTTTAATAAACCTGTTCTATATCTTGAAATGAGAAGTAATGTTCACTTTCTCCCACTCGCAGTAAAGCTAAAATTATTTGTGTTCCCCTGTGAGCAAAGTAAAATAATTTTTTCTCAATGATATTTTTGAAAGTAGCTCCCTTGCAAAGATATTGATTTCTCTTGAGAAGGGATATTTTTAATTTGTTTGATTGTTTGTGGAGGAAGTAAGCAGTATTTTTTTCTAAAACTTGCAAAAGAAAGCTTCTTCAGGCATCATTTTGTATTCTAAAGTGTATAATCTAAAAGCTGTTGTGCCATGAACTGTATGCAAGGGAAGGAAACACTTCACTTAGATAATGGGGCTTGTACAGTTCAGATCTCTCAGGATGCCTGTTAACTTGTGGAAAAATTAATAAATTATTCTGCAAACCATGCAAGCAGAACTGTCAGTTGTTGCTTTCATAAAAGTAGGGGCTCTCCTAGCACCTAAAAAGTGCAGGATGAAGCAAGAAATGCGTTTGTCTTGGTGGCATCATTGCTGTTGGTGGGGAAGTGTATTATGCGCTCTCTGGGTTGGCTGCCTCATGTCGAAGGCTGAGCGACCATGAGACTAGACTCTACAAGGAAGGTGACAGAAAGCGTTCACCTTTTGTTTCTTAGTGCATGGAGGCAGTTTTGTGTAATGAAGGCCATTGGTGAATAATGTGAGGCCTTGTCTTGAAGGCAAATGTTAAATGTAAAGCAATGATTTGCCGTGTTCAAAATTTTGCATTTGAAACCACTGAGTTTGGGTGGTAAAGAGAAGCACCTCTCCATTATCTCCATTTTTGGAAGAGAGAGTCATTTCCCTTATTCCATGATGCTCCACTGTGGCAGGCAGCTCTTAAATCCAGTGAGAAGCCTTTTTTGTTGGAAGGCTGTACACAGACTGCTCAGAGGCGCTGATTATCTGTGATCACAGCTGGAGTTTCGGTGTGCTCTCTGTGATACCTGTTCTGAATGAGCTCAGGCAAGTCAGCACTGGTGTGCCACTCTTTAATATATGGCTTGTTGTAAATTTGGAGGCTGACCTTTAGCAGCTCTTTTTGAATTTCCATTGAGTTTAACTGCCTCCTTTTCTCTCGTTAGAAGTTTTGACACATTATTTCCTGTGACTGATTGCACTGGCTCTTGGCATTTAAAGTACATTGTGCATAGTTTTTCATGCTGCATTGCTCATGCATCTTTGTCGGGATAGTGTTTAGGGCCTTGCTTCCCTTTTCAAGAAAAAAAAACACCAATAAGTCCAAAGCATGGCTACTTGTCGGCTTCTGTGATTTGGAGCAGATGAATTAGCTAAAAAGATAGATTTTCTGACTGACTGATTTTGGGAGATGAAAGAAGGCATTTCCATCCAGAGGTGTTCCAGGACAGTTGCTCTAGATGCTGACTCATCATGAATTGGTGCAGAACCTGACTGACTTTTACAGATCATTTTGGTTACTGTCAGTCCTTGGAAAAGGAGTTAATCTCCTACTAAGTACTAAGTGCCTTGCTATTGTAGTATGCATTCTTAGTGTGCCTCTGGTTTTCAGTTAGTTAATGAAGTTACTCTAAATAAATTCCTGAGAGGCTCCAGCTCCCACTGACATGAAATGGGTCATTTATAAATGCAGTGTAGTTTAAGGTAAATACATTATTTAAAAAGCTGGAAGAGGCTAAGAGTGTTCATTTTCACCCTGGGCTGATAGTTCTCCTACCCATTAAAGCAGATGTAGTTTCTTGTGCTTCTTCAAAGCACTTTAGGAGTAGACCTGGTTGCCAACTTTATCCAAGGGCTCCTTCAGTCAGGAGAGCAACCACTGGGATTAGGTATGTCCTCAAAGAGGAGTAGGGAGGCAATAATTCCAGAGCGAAAGAAGGTTTGACAGGAGTAGCTTAAGATAACCTACCCAAACAAGACCATGTTCAGCATATCTGCTGTTAGTAATGCTGCCATAGACCCTCTGCGTGGGCTGTCTCACGGCATTGACCCACCATGGGAATCTCTGTTGGCTTTACTCTGCTGGATTCTGGCACTGAAGGGAGTTTTCTGTATCCTTTTTAGTTACTGGCTATTGCTTCGTGAAAGCTGCATGTGTTATTTGTCCACCATGTGGCTGCTGGTCCTGTCACAGCCCCAGGCCACACACACGTACAACTCTGAGTGCCAAAGTGAGGTTTTTCAATTATGAGGCTCCTCTCAGGGGTTCCCTGTGTAGTTAATGGAGACAGAGAGGCTTTTGGGGGTGATTCAGAGACTCAGAAACTATCTGGATATTGGGATCCTTATGCCCTCCCTTTTCCATGATTATCCTTCTTCGTTACTGTTATTAATTCCTTTCGTATTCATTATAACGGAGAGCATTGGCAAAGGGAAGGAATTTTTATATGTTTTTTGGCAACTTCTGGTGTCTTCATAGCTTTCTGAAACATTTCTGCTTTCATTTGTATTATTAAAAAGCATAAAGAAAAAGATACTTCGGGATTATTATTAAAACTTGTTAAAAGAAATAACAGTGCATTCATGATTTTTCTAAGGCTACTGCTTCTGCTCATGCAAGAAGATAAATGTTAATTGGATTGTGGTAGTTACCTATGACTTCAGGGCCTCAGAGGAAGGCTGTGCTGATAAGAAACTCTGAGGCAGTTGTGTAAGTACAGATTTACCCCAGATTCAAGGGTGCCCATCACTAGGAGAAATTCTTTATAGCAACAGAATAAGAGTGTGCCATAAATTACTGTATGGTATGATCTGGCCTTGAATCGTGTCTGAACTTTCATTCCTGCATGCAGTATTTCTTAATGGCTTAATTAGGACATGCTGTAATGCTGTTTATGATACCACCACCACCCCTCAACAAAAACATAAAAATCAAGTGCAAGATTTTACAGAAGTTCTACAGAGGCAGGAAATTTGTTTGTAAAACACTGGTGATACTTTGTATTTTAGTGTCTGGTTGACATTTCACTAAGTGCATAATTTTTAGCTGAGGGAACAATTTTAACTTGCTGTTTAAAGACAGTCCATTATCTTTTGAACACTTTTAAAAGATTAGGTTTTGTAGTGGGGAGATAACCGCCAGAAAATCCAAAGGCATCAAAAAAAAGCGCCCATCCTGAAGTTTCTGCCAACATGCTGCAACATACATGTGTGATTGCTGAAAGGAAAAGCAGATGATGGAGAGAAACAAAGAAATCGTGCAGGAAAGTGTTTGGGATACTAGAAAAATAAAAAAAATCTGTAAATCGGTATGTTTCCTAATGTATCACATAAGTAATGTGTCAGTGAAGTGTGTATAAAGCATCGGCAGGCAGTATACCAAGGATACACATAAAGAAATGTACCTGAGCAAAATGGATCTAACAGGAAAGTTATTTTTGTCTGGAAAAAGGCAGAGTAATATACCTGGAAGACAAGGATGATCTTTGAGGAATATTAGCACTTTGGGAGAAGGGAAAGAGATGTAACCTTCTGTTTGCCGTATCAGTTTTCTTTAATGTCTTATCTCTGCTGTTGTGATGAGTTCTTGTCACGGAAACAAAAGCTTTTAAGGAGGAGCTGTCAGGGTATCTAGGCCATCTCACTGCCAAATCAGAGAAGTTTGACAAAACTGATTTTTGCGGTTGATATAATCTTGAATGCTACTCCGCTCTTTTTTTGGAAGACACAGTTGCACGTGTAAAATAAATATCTTCAGAATTCTATAGGGAAGATTTTCGTACCTGCAATTAGCCTTGCTTCTGTACTGGATTATTTAGATCATTACATTGTATAGTAAATAATTTTTTCCTTTGATAATGTTTAAACTTCTTGAGCATTTTACTAACCCTTATTCCTGATCTGACTTGGACAGAAAATGCTGTGGTTACTTAGCAGCTCTCCTTGAGGAGAAGGCAGTGTTCCCAGTTGCATAGTTAATGCTGAAGTTAATTCAGCATTAAATCAGAAATTGAAATTGTTTCTTAGATATGAAGAATTTGAGAAACCTTTTATTATCTATTTTCTAAATGCAAGATGAGTTTTCGGAAAAAAAATACAAAAAAAATGGGTTAAATTATTCACTAAACTTATTTTGAAGTTGTTCATCTAAAAATATTCTGAGCTAGTATTTCTACCATGCTCATTATTCGTTTCCTCTGATGGAAATGTTATCAAATAATTAATTAATACTTTAAAATTATTTGGTATATCTTGAAGCAGGATGTGTAATGTCTTTGAGAAATTCTGAACTACCTGTCACACAATTTAATGTTGTTCGTGTTGCTAAGGGCTTTAATCCATCTCCAAATATATAGGCTTTTAAAGCACCATTTGAGATGCCGGAGGATCTGAGAGATCTACTCAGATCTGAGAGGTATGACACAGGGGACAGTTGTTCCCGGCTCATCTTTAACTGAGGAAGACCAAGGAAATATAGGACTAGGTGCTTATATTTAATTCTGAGAAGGTTAGAAGAGCTGTCTCCATTTCTAGCTGAAGGAAGGAGGTTTCTTACCTGCACAGTTTTCAACACCCATATTTCCAGCCTTGGGGTACATGTGTTAAATGCTTAAAGCTAAACATTACAAGTGCTCTTTACCTGCTGTGTTAGTGTTTCGTTTCACTCTGATGTGATGTCAGCATCCAATATCTCAGTTTACTAGCACGAGAAAGAAGTATAATGTCATTTGGGATATCTGCACAGCTTCACTTTACAAAACATCAGCGTTTAAAACTTATTTACAACAGCAAGTATCAAAATTAGGTTAAAATGTGTGTGTCTGTTAAGAATAATAAAATAAGATTCTTTCTCTGGTTGGTGATTATACACGATAACGGCTGGTGGCTTGGTCTGCTAGCATCTGTCTGAGTATGTGTTTGGAAAGAAAAGTATTGAGGTTGCAGCCTGGAATAATAAGGAGAGTCAGGTTTTCCTCTGTTATAGGTTTCATAAGCAAAGGAACCCATCGCACTGTCTTCCGTGTTCTCCATTAGCAACTGTGTGGCCTCTACTCTTACAACCTTCAAAAGATTTGTACTCTTTCAGGGCTGCTGGGGTCTCCTATATCTACTGAGGCATCGAGTTAAGGTGGCCTAAGAAATGAAGCAGAGGTGAAACCTCAAACCTTTCAGAGCCAACAGAAAGGAAGAAGAGAGCTAGGATCTAAAGAAGGAAAGGGACCAGAAAGGCTCAGGGAAACTCCTGATGAGGAGTTATCTGAGAAGCATTTTCTTCTTGATCCAGATGAAGTTTTTTTCTTCTGCCTAAGTAGTAGTCAGAACTTCACAATCATAACAAGAACCAGTTTGTTTAATGTTAAATATCATAATCATTAGTTATCTGTATAGTATTTTGTATGCATTATGCTTGTAAATGACAGATTTTTAATTAAAAATGCCAGGTATATAAATTAATAAGGTGGTCTGAAGATTTTTTTATTATGCTAATTGAGAATAAATTATCTCCCTCTCAAAGAAAACAACCCAACGAAAGACATTTATATTTAATTTGATGTTTTCTAACTGTTCTGCATATGGTTCAGGCTTTTTCAGAGTCCAGTTTTAAAAGTTCTTGTAAAACTTGTAAAAGTGATTTATACAAATTTCACAGAATTTAGAAGTAGATTTACTGGATAAATTGAAGAAATAGTGGGAAGAGGAACTACCTTGGCTTGCCAAGATGATGAATTTGAAGTTTTAATCCTTCTAAATTAATCTTTACAACCATTAAGTTGTTGTTTTTGTGTGGTTTTGACTTAGTTTTTTCTGTCAAGCCACAGACTTTATTTTTATTATGCAATTGTGTCACTAATAGAAGAAGAATGAATTTCGATCTGCTGCATGTGATTGCAGCCAAAAAGTGGTGGAAATCTTAAGAGTATTGACACTAGTTTTCTCATTTTTGCTAATAGCAGTACTAAGCCATTTTTTCCTTTACTGAGCAGCACAGTGACTGATGACTGTCAGACTGGGACGGGCAAGAGTCCAATGTGGTTTATTTGAATGGAAGGTGCCTGCCTAGCAGAAGTTTTCATAATTGCTAGTGAGCTATTCTCTGTGTCTGGCAGTGAGTAGGTTTTTGGAAACTCCCAGGTCACTCTGGACTCTGTCATTGGCCACAAAATGGAAGACATTTAGCACCCGATTAATTTTTTCTGGGAAGCAACAGCCTACTGCATAAAAAAGGTTTCTTGTCTGATTGATACACAGTCAGTGAAAGGAGATAAATAATCGCAAGAAATTGTTCAGCCCCTTTAGCCAAGTTTGCATTTCCTGCAGTGCCATCTCACACTGCAGTTTTGCAACTTCATCACTGGCTGTTAAGTGATAACCAGTCCCTGGAACTATGTACCTTCCTGGGGAGCCACAGGTGGGAAAGCTGGAGGAAAGGGGAAAGCAAAGTATTATACACCTCCTTCTTGTGATGTCTGTTTTTGTTGCTTGTGTTGATTTAAGATCCTGCATGCAGTCTCCTGTAACTGCATTGTTTAAAGACTTCTGTGTCTTTGTGTTCAAAGTCCCTTTGGTGGGACTTCAGTGCTAATCTCAAAATTACCTTTTCAGATTACCGTTTCAGGTATGACCCCGATGAAGTCCATTAACAGAAGTTAACACGGAACTTGGTATAGTGCTTTAAAAAGTGGCTATGCCATAAATATCTATATTTCCGCCACACTGTGTGTGTGTGTTGACAAGAATTATGCAAATGTTAAATCGTGCAAGTCAAATTGTATTAGTATTGATTCATATTACAGGGAGCACAGTCCTAGAGTTTGAATAACTTGAGAAGCAAGTATCATCTCTTGGACAATACTGTGAATGAAATATGTTGAAAACGTCCATTGCAAGAGCAGCATTCAGACTCTGAGTGATAAATGCTCTTCTCAGCTAACTCCAAACTGTGGTTGTGAGGAGCTCAGATAACTGTGTGAAATGAGGGTTTGTGGATACTCTGCTTCATTCCTCACTGGTGGCAGATCCCAGAGCTTACGTTCTTGACTACTCAGAGGAATTAATTGAGTTATCAGCCCATCTTAGTGCCAGGGAAAGGTGACGACACTTCTTTCAGACTGAAAATGGCTTTTGACTTTACTGAGTCTGTATCCTGTTGTAACTGGCATTCAGGTGCTGCTGCTGGAAATAGTGGGGGAAAGCTGGTGAGCTGTGCATGCTGTCAGTGTTACTGGTCTGGTAGCCAGTCAGATGCATGGCTGATGTCTCTTATTTCTTTTCTTTCTCCCTTCTAGCTGCAGTATTGAAATACGAGAACAATGTTATGAATATCAGGCAGTTCAACTGCTCCCCTCATCCGTACTGGCTTCCAAACTTCATGGATGTGTTTACCTGGTCCTTGCCATTTGTGGGTGAGAAAGGTATGTAAATTGGTTCTGCTTGTAAAAAATGCAAAATTGTTTCTTAGTCACTATACACATGGCCTCATTTATTTTAAAGGGCGAGAATAATTTGAAGACAGATGTCTTGCTGCTGAGGACAAATTTGTGGAAACAGGCCTCGGAGGGCCAAACAATTACCAATGGTTATTCACACTTCTCATATATTTTTATAATTTTCACTCTTTCCAGGCTGTGATGCCATTATGTTTCTACCGTAGAAATAGATTTTATGGCATTGCAGGCCAGAGGTGCATTCACTGGGCAAAATTCTGATTCGTTTTTCCTTTATAAGCTCTTGAGTATTCCCTTGGATATTGCTTACTGCTCAAGGGACATCTCAACAGACTTCACTACATTTGGTTACATCTTTACTCAGCTGATCTTTGTAATAAAATGATGGGTTGCTTTTTCATCAGCAAACACAGAGCTGGTGATACTAAGACCTGGCCTGGCTAACTGTTCTTGGAGAGAGTAGAAGGTTGCCAGCAAGAAGGAAAACCTGCTCCTCGGCCCCTTCTCTGCACAGGGCATAGGGTGCCTCATTGCTGGCAAGAAGACTAAAGAACACAGATGATGTTTTATTGAAACATGATGCACTGGATGTTGCCTGAATACAGCTTCATGCTATGTATGAATGGCAGGCACACAAAAGGCATGAAAACACTTTGGTCTAGCATATTAAATGAATACAGAATGCAAACTGCCTAAACCCCAAGTCATTTTATTCAGTGCCTGAGATGAAGCTTGCTTTGATCCATCCATTATAGAGTATTGCTGCAACAGCAATTACTGCCAGAAAACTATAATGAACTCTTAAAAGGTGCTTGGAATAACAGTTCTCTCTTAATAGGCAACTGGAAATACAGCCAGCTGTGGCTCTTACCTGCAGTCATGACCGGCTTTGTTTTCAGCTACTCTTTTGTATGAGGAAAGCTGCTGGTGAGACGCCTGAGGTCTCTGTGAACAAAGGAGATAGACAATGAAACAGGGATTAACAAAGAATAGGCAGCTGTTTCCACTAATGGAGACATTACATAATCCACACTGACGTGTGTTGCAGGCTCTCATGGAGCAGATAAAACGCTTTCATTTTCTTTGGCTGTAAACTCAGCCAGGCTCTTTTTAAGGTTGGTCATGTTCTCCATACACACTGCAGTCCTGTAAGATGTTCTGTAAGGTCCTTCTTTCAGAGGCCTCCCATCAGCAGCCTCCTTAGGAGGGGCTACAGGATGCGTGGTCAGACTTGCTGAGGTTCTGAGGCTGTGGGTGTTCCTCATTCTTCTTCCATCTTGGGTGGGTTTTTTTCCTTCATGTCTTCCCAATGGTCACGCTTACAAATTTCTTGGAAATTTTATAGCCCCAAAAAGTGAAATCAGTATTTTCCTTTCTATGCAAAACAATATTCATGAATGTAAGAACTGGTGTTCTACACAGCTTGTTATTTATTTCCTTTTTTTTTTAATATAGATTTTTTCTCTCAAAGACCAACCAAGGTAGGAAGATGTTAGTTTCATTGGTTGTTGTTAATGTGGAAAGTGTTTCCACTAATCCTGACAAAGGAAAATCCTTCACTCAAGTAAGAAAAAAAATATAACTTTGTCCCACACTTCTAATGTTCCAAGCCATTATTGTTGTCACAGAAGAGGAATTTTATAACCACTTGACTAAAAAATTGAAATTTTCAACCTTTGTAGCTAGTACAAGGCTAGACATGCCTGGTAACCCTTTTAATGATGCTTACTACCTGTAGACGTAGTGGAGTTTTTCTTAATCTGCTAATGGTTTCACATTTTACCTCATAACTTTGGCTTTTTTTGTTTTCTAAATTACATTTCCTTGGTTGTGATTTTTGCTGGGGTTGTTTTTATCATTGTTCTCACTGTGTGCTCTCTGGTTAGTGTCTCACAGTTGTCTTTCCAGAAGGAGATGAGACCGGGGTAGGGATAGCTTGTGGCTGACTCGTTCATGCCCAAGTTCCAGAGTAAGCAAGCTGAACAGAGTCTGAATTCTCCAATAATGATGTAACTATTCAATATAGAATAGTTCCATCTGTCAGGAACCTACAATGTCTAGTGTATTTGTCCTGACTTTCAAGGGACAGTGAGGGCATCTTACAAGGGTTAATGTTTTGTTGAACTGGAAGTACAGTGTCCAGACCTGGATAAATAAATAAATAAATCTTCTGTGATCCCTCTTGCTATAACTTTTTCCACTGGAATGTTCCATTCACTGAGCAGGGTAATCAAATCCTACTACCATGTAGGAGCCAGAGGACAGGGATCAATTCTGTTATCCAAGTTGAGTGAAAGGCAAAAATGTATTTGGGGGGAGAAAACAAATGTTACATACTTCACTGACAATTGTGAAAAGAGAGATCATAAGCACAGTATTTTTTTAAGGTCTGTTTATTGTGGTGTTCATTATATTTGAAAATTTTTTTATGGAAACCTGTACTTTTTATTAGCTACACAAGACACTTTCAGCTTCTATTACTACATGTATGAAACAGGTCCTGTTGTTTAAAAAGTGGGTGCTATTATTGCACTGAATTTTTATTCACACTACTGCAGCTAGACCTTGCTCTCTGGCGGACCAGGGAATCTTAATATCGACAATTTCGCACTTGTTTTCCATTTTAGTGACAGAGATGCTGGTAAACGTGCTGAACATCTGCTCAGACGATGAACTGGGAACAGAGGAAGATGGGTTTGATGGTAAGAGCCTCCTGCCCTTGGTCAAGATTGTTTGCCTTGAGATTACTTTAAAAGTTTATTTACTAACCCTGAAATAATTTTCTGAATCCCATTTGAGTTCTGTGCTGCTGAAAGCAAGTGTTGTGCTAGACTCCAGTGGATTTGCTTACCGTATGCTTTGGAAAGAATTAATAGATCTTCTGCCCTGTTCTCACCCTTTTCTTGGTCTAGATCTTTTGGTTAAAAACCCTGTATTTCCTTCCCTGAAATCTGAGTTGTGTTGTCACAAAGGGGTCAGATGTTGGTTTCGTGCAAAAGATCGCAAGGATGCTCATAGCAAGTTTAATTATATGAATGAAATATTCTTCCTACAATGAATTAAGCTTTCTGCAGAGCTCCTTCCAAAATATTTGTACTGCAACTTTAGAAGACTTGTACTTGAAGTATTACTTCAGTCATCTCTTTTGATGCGCATGTGTGTCTAAAAGGCATTAAAAAGCCATAGAATCATTAAAAATAAATATGTAAGGAGAGAGAGAAAATGTTCTAACCTGACATTTCTGCTGAGAAGAGAGTAGTGGTCACTTCTGTTATCATTTGGGTTGAAGTTTATATGATGATTGGTTGCCTTGTACCTGTTGGCTTGACTGTAAATGATACTTTATATCTTGTAATTTGGAGATTCTTAAAAATCAATTTATTTTGTTAGACATAATTTTCTGCTAGGTTATGCAAGAGTAAATTGCAGCTCTCCAGAATGTCCCTTCTCAATTGAGCAAAGCTGAAAAAAATCCCATGGATACCTTACATTCTTACTGTGAATGCTTTCAGTGTGTAAAAAACCTATGAGAACTAATAATAAATAATATATGTAATAAAATTAATCTATGAAAAGAACAGAAATACTAAAAATAATTAAAAAAGAAAAACCTGGAAAAATCCAGCACTACCGAATACTCTCAAGATTTTTTTCTAGTAGAATGAATGAACAAGGGAGAGTGAAGAACTTTCAAGTAAGACAAATATTTAATGAAGTTGTAATTAATAATTAATCTTCTCTCTCAAAGTATTTATTTTTAATCTTTGGAAGAGGAAGCTAGATCACAGGTTTTGCAAAATGTTTCCTTTGCGATGGAGAAGACTGGTATGGATGATAGCACTTTGATTTTATTCTGAAAAGCCAGATGGAATTCCCTGTTCTGCATCTGCCACAGAGTGTGGACATGAACAATTATCTTGCAGGACTTGGGACAAAGACTGAATTTACTGAAACCAGTAATCAGTGGAGAGAAGAAAACACCTGTTTGAATATTGTGCCCATTTTTTTCCCTCATGAAATTTAAATAAGTCAGTGCTGTGTAATTAAAGCAGCGTGTGAAACTGTACGGAGGCATACAATGAGTAAAAACTGTGTCAAATTAAATACAGTAGCAACAAAACCATGTGCTTAAAATCCTTGGCTCAAGAAAGCACTTAAGCTCAGGCTGAAATCCCACTGAATGCAATGCCAAAGCAAAGACTTTATGGGGAGGATTTTTAAATTAATTCAGCCTTGGCCTACTACTTTCCTTTAAAGTTGTACTATAAGCTTCCATTGGGCATAGACAGGCCAATGCCTGTACTCCTTGTCTAAAATTTCAGTGTCAGCATTCCCATCCATAAGTTACAGTTCAGGAGCGCACATTTTCGAAAGCAGAATCAGGAATACTGAGGCACTAGGGGTCTTGGGGAACGGCAGCCGTCTCTGGCTGCAGAAAGTCTCTGCATCTACTGCGTTTTTTATGGGAGGAGGGTGAACCCCCACCTCATTTTCCTGGGAGTTTACCATGGCAATTTTGCAGACCTGGAGTCTGCAGCATTGCAGGTGTCTAAGCAGGAGACAGGCTGAAATCCTCTGGGCTCGCATGTGTGTGTACTGCATAACAATATCTAACAGTGTTAAAGTTTCCAGATGAGGAATAATTAAACCGTTCCTGGTACTGTAACGCTAATACTGTTGTCCAAATCTGCTTTCAGTTTTTTCTATATGAATGATTTCTCTGTGTAAAACATTATGGTAAGGAAGATATGAGAAATGTTGTCTTTAGCATGGGTAGCTAAAAACCAGAGCTGGCATATGTTCATGTCTGCTTTCTTGGATAATCCCCTTAGAGCTGTAAAATGGGATCTGTGGCAGTGGTGCTGCAGCTTGCTGTGGGCTCATGCTTGTACCTCCAGCCCACTGGACTTGATGGGCTCATGAGGACTGTGCACATGAGGAGATGGAAGGATTCAGACATCAAAGTAAATTTAAGGGTTGATCTAAGTTTAAATAGAAGCTGATATCTGTAATGATGTCCTAGTGAGTTCTGATTTATTGTCTACAGCAAACGAAAATCCGCTTTCTCTCAGAAATAGTTGAGTTCCCTTTCTCTCTTTTTTTTTTTTTCCCCCTGAAAACTTTGCCTTTTGGGGGAGAAATTACAAGAAGTATTTCATTTGTGTTTATGATGAAACAGATCAGAATAATTACTATCTTAAAAGTCTTTTTGTAAGGACTGTATACTGATAGTCTTGCAGTAGCTCAACATTTCCACTGTTCTTTGATAATTTCTGTCCAGCTTCCTTGGAGGACTGCAGCAGTATACTGTCCTCTTTACCTGCTGACATTCTTCTTTAGCAGTATTTCCCGTAGAAGGAAATGCCTGATATCTGCAACAGCAGATGCGTTTTGTTTGATGGAATGATTCTTAAAAATCATTGCTTATTTTTAGATCATCAGTAGTTTTCAGGGCTCGCTGCTGATTTCCTTTTTCTCCTTGCAGTTTGAACATGCCCTGACCTGAATTCCCACATGTAGTGAGAATGGCCCATCACTATGGTTTGCACTGATCATTCATTTATCTTCTCTTACACTTTCTTGCCCTCTATCTTCCCCTCTCACTCCTTCCTTCAAAACAAAGCCCCACCACTATTGCCTGACTTCACTGCATGGTGTTCTTGTGAGCCCTTTTTTTTATTATTATTTTTAGTTCTGAGTCATGCATGGTGCATCTAGCCATGAGCAGGATGCTCAACAGCATGTATTCCTTTTTTTTTTTCTCCCTACCCCCTATCTTTTTTTTTCCCTAAGCAAGCACATCATGGGGATCTGATCAATTTGTTGTAGGCTGTTTCTGTGTATGCTTAGTGTGAAAAAAGCCTAAATATCATAATGCCCTTTATCCCATATGTCCCTGTTGGCCTGTATTGGCCTTTTGGTTTCACTCACTTTAAAAATGAGAGAACATGATAGGTCAGGTTGTCTTCTCTCTGATGGTTTCCTCTTGCTGTACTTTCTCTTTCCTGTTTGCTGTGGTGGTTGCAATATAATCTGATCCAGAAAAAAATGTCTTGGGCAAATGTTAGTTCATGTGCTGTGTGTTTTTGTGCATCAAACATATCACTTAGCAACAGGAACTGCAAATACCTCTACCCAGCCAGCATATAGTCAGAGTCCTGTTTTATTTTAATTAGCAACATTTCTGGCCTCCTTCATTTGATTGAATAAACTAAGCTGCTAATTAAAAGGGTGCAATAATGTAATAAACAACTTGACACAAATGCAAACTGCTTGCTTTGTTAGCATCCTTATCATGATTTGGCATGAAGACACTCCTAAGTTACCTGCATTATTTTTTTTATTGTCTTGAACATTGTAGCTCACAGCCTTCTCCCAGAAAAGCCACTGTCGCAGCATTAGCTGAAGCATTTATTCCTCAGTTGGAAAACAGCTTCTCCAATACAGTGATTTAGTTCAAGCCTAAAGAGAATTACTAAGTTAAACGTCTCCTGCCAGTCAAAAGCTAGTTCTGCTGTGGACAGTGGCATATGACATTTGCCACATCTCTTTGGTACAATAAACTGTGCCTGGGGCAACAACTCCCACAGAGACTGATGGAGCAAAAGCAAGGGCCTTGTCATTAGGTCTGTTACTTACGAATGCCTTGACAAGGGTGTTCATGATACTACCTGATGAGAGAGTCTTAGCTTTTCAGTGAGTTAATCTTTATCTGGGAGAGAAACGTTGAGGGGTTTTTCTGACGGTTCGTGTTTGTTCTTCCTCCAAACCAGCAAGGTTGGACTGCAATGTATACTTAATTTCTGTGAGTTGGTGACAGAGTGGCATTTTAATGTGATCTTTTTATTTATTTATTCATTCTTTGATCTGGCTAGATATGATTGTTTCCATGCTGAAACTGTTTTTCATGTGAGCCATACTACAGCCCACTGGTATGCTTTCCCTCTGGACCAACCTAGTAGTATGCACTAGATGATCAGTGTCCCCAAAACATGTGTTGTGGTGCATTTGTGCCTGGACACCAAGTCCTGCACTTGCCTTGCCCTCAGACAGTTGATTTTAAAATGCAGTATGTTGTAGCGTGGTGGCATTTGAAGTTGCTCACTGTAAGCTGCTCGACCATTTGAACATGCAGTAGGTAGCACAGATTTTGGTAGACACAGCAGACATGGGCGTGATAGTAAGCTGTTCTTTCAGATATCAGACGTAAATAAACTGGAGGAATTGGCTTAATTAATTTAAGAAAAGAGGTGTCATCATACAGGCACACCCCACAGGAACAGGTGGGGCTGTTTATGAGAAGTGATTAAGCCTTATCAGAGCAGCAGCAATGTAGGAGAAAGTCCGTGTTTGAAAGGTGGTAACACCAAGGCTAAGCTTCACTGCTGGTCTTCTGCCTGCATGTTGGTTTCCTGCAAAACCTACTAACAAGGCTTTAAGCTGAAAATATTTTTTTTCTTTTTCTTTTTTTTTTTTTTCCTATCGTTTTCAGTCTGTTTCTTTCCTTTTGGATGTTCTCTGCTTAATTTGTTTCTTTTCTGTTTTTCAGACTTTACTTAAGCATTACATTTCCATTGATGTTATCAAATGTTCTGTATTATTTTTTTATTTTCATTCTACAAACATCACTGATCTTTTTCTTTCCCCCTCTTTGGAATTCATAAGAAGATCCCATTTGTTCCCAGAAGAAAGGTATTCAATAAGTTGGAAGGCTTAAGTTTTATTAATTTTCCTAATGCTTTACTAGATAATATATATTAGGATACCAGGGAGAGATTGGGTATGACTTTTTTACTCAGTATCATTTTATATCTGTTCAATCCTACATTTATAGTCTTCTTTTTTTCATTGTTGTGTTTCTTAATTAAAATTATATTTCCAGTTCTCAGTTCTCAAATCTTCTGACTTTAGCCTTAGTCTCTGTTCAACTAAGTTAAACAGTGACTGAAAAAGGTTGAAGTACTTAGAAGATCTACTGGAACGGTGTGGAATTGTAATTAACAAGTAGGGATAGTGACACTTGGGGGGGAAGTAAAAGATAAATCATCTTTAAATGCTCTCAGGGTAGGAAAGGCTGAAAACCATGTCCTGTATATCTTGAGAGTACAATTCTGTGAGATCATAATAATTGAGGCAGGAAGGTATCCTTTCTATTTCCTGAAAAAACCAGCTGAATCATTGCTGTTTTATTTAATTTTTCATTATGCTGTTAGAAGTATATTATATTTAATTCAGTTACAGCTGAATTACAGCTGTTTCTCCCACTCTTTATTGTCTAGAATTAGACATTTATGCCTAAGTGTTCATATCCTTTTTATATCTTTATATTTTTTGTACACTTTCGTTATATTTTTATCTTTGTATGTGGGAGATTTGAAAGCCATCATTCTAAATATCTATTAGGGAGAAAACTAAATCTATTCCAGCCAAAACCAGGACAGTATCCTGGTATTACGTCATGCCAGTTCCCACATTTTCCAATACACCATCACCTTTCCTGTCTTTGGTAGATAAACACACAGACGTCATTCCCTTAGTCTATGGACTATCCCTGTAAAAGTCAATTGAGTTCATTAATTCCATGACCTTGAGCTCCATCTTCATAACAGTCTTTCAGGGCAGGAAAGATGGTGCGTGGTGGTGGACTGTTGCATGCTGAAGCCAGTTCTGATTCCATCACCACTGCACTTGTCCACTTTCGTCACAGCTTATTCTTCACTAATGTGGTGATTGAAGGGGAGTCGAGTTCAGATCGCTAAACCTGTAGTGGTGGATGATGTTCCCAGTGCAGTAATGGGAATAAAGCTGCCAAAGAAGAGGTAATACAGAGTGTTAGATATAACAATTAGCATAATACAGTTTAATTCATTGGCTGTTTTCACCCAAAATCACATCTCCTTGAGGCACACACCAGACTTACCCGTCCTCCCACATTACCCACCAGGTGCACCCAGATCCTTTGAAATTCAAGCACAGGGGAAAAAAAAAAAGTACCTCCTTTTCACCTCTTCTGAAGTGCCAGCGTATCTATTACCTGGCAATGAAGCAATGCTTGCATTTCCAGTGGTAGTCTCAGACAGCTGAAAGTTTAGTTGTATTTGGGAAATCTGCAGTAGGAAAGGTGACAATGCCTGATAGAAGGGCTATGGGGCTGCTATCAGCAGAGGTTTGTGGAGAAAACTGAAACTGAGATTTACTGTACAGTCAGCTCCCAGAAGCCACCCAGCAAATCTCATGGTTGGGAGTATTGGACCTCTCCAGCGCTGCCTAGAGCAGCTGGCACCTCATGAAGGAGGAGGAGGAGAAGGGAGAGCAGTGTGTGAAACTCTGGTGCCACTGAAGCAGATGGGGCTTTTACTACTGAGTTCAGCAGAGCCTGTATTTCCTTACAAGCCCTTTCAGCAGAGGTCACCTTGCCCTCGTAATACAGCAAAGGAGAGTCTGCAAAGCAAGGACTCATGGCTCTGTCTCCAGCAGTTTTCTGCGTCTTGCATCCATCACCTCTGTTCAGCAGTGCTTTTCTCCCATGCCTGGTACCCGCAGGCAGCTGTCTGTGTCCCTGCTGCCAATCCCTGGGGCTGTCCCTTCGGCTGCCATAACTGCCCTCCTCATTTTTGCCCCTTTCTGCTAATTTACCTTCTGTCACAGGCTCTACTTCATAAAACTGATCAATTTGCTAGGATTTGAAAGCAGCTATTTTCATTTTTGTCCTTGGAGTAGCAAAGAAGGAAGTGTTATTGTGATGTGTAGGGGTTTTTGGGTTGCGCTCTGGAACTTCTGAAGCAGGAGTTGTCAGGCAGCAGCTGTACAAGTCAAGGTTACTTGTCCTTCAGAAACCTTTAGGAGAAATCTTTATGATATATGTGGTTATGATTGTGATAATTAAATGAAGCTGGTCTTCTGAGTATAACAGGTCATTTTCTCAGGGACCTGGGGGATCCTTATTAAAAGAAATTCCTTGTTCTGATAAATGAGTACTATTTGCTTTTCTCATTCAGGTCGTTCTCTTGGATGTACAGATTTTGATGATACCCAAGTAACAAGAACACCTGCAAACTCAACTGAAGTGTAGCCTGTGTTGCATCATACTTTTTTTTTTTCTTTTAAGGCAGAGCATTATGTGAATTTACAAATTTCAAAGTAATTGTAATTTTGAGCAGACCGTAGGAGTGATGAGAAGAAAGTTGCTCTGTGGAACTCCGTTACCCACTGCCAACCAACACAATCTCTACCATATCATGCTGGTTTTCAGGACTCTGCCTTTAGGTTTTATTACTTTTTAAATACTTTTTAACTAGGTATAGGAAAACTCTCAATGGACTTTCCTGGCCTGAAGCTTAACGCAATTTGTTTGGATTTTGGGGAGTTTTTTGTTTGGTTCATTGTTATCTGGGGTTTTTTGTGTTTTGTTTTTAAATTAATTGAGACGTGATTTTTTTGACTTAAAATTATTAGATTATTAAATAAATTTTAACTCCATTGTTGTTTAACTGTTCTTTTTCACTTTTCTTATGGTTTGGGCACAGTTCATGTTGAATATCTTTTTGGTATTTAGAATGTTTTCTAAGAAACTTGTTTACAAAGGGTATGGTCTCTGAAAAATGCTTTTGAAATGGAAAATTACATTGATGAAAAAACATGTAGTTTTAGAAAAGGATCAAAAGTGATCAGTCTTGAGCTGTAAATAAAAAAAAAATATGTTCTCAGTTTTGACTACAGATGTGGCCTAGTTTGGCAAACTGTAACATTGATATGATGTTTCTTGTATTTAGAGTGATGAATTGTTTACAAATCCCTATAACTGTTTTTAATGTGTTTTCCACAGGAGCAACAGCTGCTGCTCGAAAGGAGGTTATAAGGAACAAGATACGAGCAATAGGAAAAATGGCTAGAGTTTTCTCAGTGTTAAGGTAAGGTTTTGTGCAGTTTCAGATTTTTCTAATGTTAAGGGACATCTTTGAATGGTTACTTAAAACACTCCACTGTTAATCAAACAGCAGATTTGCTATTTTAGTATACCACCCATCTGAGTTTTGTTGTAACCTTTTAGAGATTGTTTTATTTATACAATACTGCTATTTATTATGGCTGTGATAGTCTTCTTCCTCAGGGCCTTTGCTGAATGGAAAACAGATAAACAGAAGACATCAGCAAAAAAAATTGCAATTACTTTTTTTTTTTCCTGGCTGCTCACCAGGTGTACTAATTATCTTCTAGTCACTGTCAGGCAAGAGTTAAACTTGGAGACAAAGGGTATGTTACACATCACCTCTCATTAAAAAAGAAGCCAACTGTCCCACTTTGTCACCCACAGATGTTGCTGCAGCCGCGAGTAAAGATGACTAAATATGAAAGCGTTAGGGTCATTTAACTCGAAATCCAGGAAGTCGCTGTGCAGGCAACAGCAGCTTGTTACTTGGGCTTCACTCCCCCGAACACATGAACATGAGTAACTAATTGCTACCCAATGTTTAGAACTCTCCATTTGATGTCTCTGAGCAGAAGAGAAAACATGCTGTACTGTGCTGAACTCTAAATATGGAACGTACAGTTCAGCAGAGGGATTTTTTCCTCAGGAAACTGTATATCGCTCTGCTGTAGTCAGTTTATGGCTGTTATGGTTAGTGGAAAATCAAGCGAGTTCTAAAAAATTTATTGAGTGACTGATGTAAGAAGAATAAATAAAATAGTTACTTGAAGAATATTGTCCTAATTTTAGATGAAACTCTCAAACTTGGTTTGAAACTCTCCTGCAGCATCCAAGCAGTGGGCAGGTTCTCATCAGGGCTTTGTGTGGACATCGCAGTTTGTCCGTACCTCGCAGATTGCAATAGGATAGCTCTAAATAGCATACCGAGATGGAGGACTTTTCCAAAGTGTTACATGTGAATTACTAGCAATGCACAAGCTACTTCAAAATGTGCTCGTAAAAAAAATGTTGGCATCATTCCTTTTCCCTAAACAAGACGAGGGAGCAATCAAATGTTTCCACCTGCTCCTCTGTACCAAGTCTGGCAGAGAGCCTGGTGCTGACATTGCCACCACCTTCATAAAACAGCACAATTATTTTTTTTGTGATGATAGTGGAGCAAACAAAGTTTTGGAAACCTTGCTTTTTCCCATAACCTTCAACCACAGCTTCTGGATCTGTTGTATTTTGTTGTGGAGCACCTTTTGAAATATAAGATTAATTCAACAGAAATGGGAACTTTAATAAGCAAAAGCATCTGAAATTGAATGCTCAGCTGATATATTTGGGGGTTTATAACTTGCAGATGTTTGACATTACCTATATGTCAAAGACATTGTCAAAGGAATCTACGAGGCAGAAGCTTTTTAATGGTTTCAAGAATGAAAGAAGGGTACAGAATAATTCTTGCATGTGTTCTGTCTAAAGTGACATGCATAAGCCTCATATCTTAGGGGTTTATCACAGTTTGAAACTTTGATCCCTCTTTATCTATATTATATATAATAGAATATAATTATATTATTATATATAATTAATGAATACCAACATTTTAAGGCACTGATGAAAATCAGTCTTTATATTTCCCTGAGAAGGGAGGTTAAAATATTTAATCAGTCTATTATCCTTCTTTTTAAATGTAAATAAAGAGGAAACTGAGATTAGCTCAGTAGGTTAGGACATGGTGCTAATAACACCAAAGTCATGGGTTTGATCCCCACATGGACCATTCACTTAAGAGTTGGACTCAATGACCCTTGTGGGTCCCTTCCAACTCAGAAGATTCTGTGATTCTGTGACATCAAATAGAAATTAAGGAACACCGAAGGCTAAAAAATCTCAGAATCTGTGATACAGAGCATTCTTGTGCATATGCAGTTTAAAGATAATAAAAATACAGTGAATAAATTCATCCTATGAGGGTAAAGCTTAAAGTCCCATTGCAGTTTAATTTTTTTAAAAAAAGTGTGATGAAATAAACTGAATAATCAAAAGAAAGCAAAAACTTCGATGTTCAATTCTTTATGATGAAAATACTGTGTTAATACTGAAAATACATCGCTGTTTCATTAGTTCTAATTGCTGGGGAAACTTGCAAAGGTCACAGTTTGAATTTGACTATTATACAAAGAGAAGTGAGCAAAAGGAGAATTATTTTCAAACTAAAAATAGAACTTGAAGAGTATATATATAGTAGGTAAATAAGAGTTGTTTGAAATATGTGAGTAATTCAGGGCACATAGGTCTGAAGAAAATTGTAAGTAGTAGAATTGCTGAGAGACAGTTTTTATAGACAAAACCACATTATCCTCAAGTGAATGTGGAACTAAATTCTGTCTTTGTGTTTGCTTCCTCCAGCTTAATGTCATTATATACTTCAAAGTAAAGCACTTCAAAATAGGTTTCTCTTAAGGAATTGGGGTCAATTTTGCTGCTGAGGAAGTATGTCATCACAGGCAGCATTACAGTCCTTGTAGAAAGCTGTACTTAAAGGCTTCTCTGGATAGAGCTGTTGGATTCCTCTTGCCATGTATTAAAAACTGTATATATTTGAAACCAGCAAAACATATTTAGGTTTCCTAAAACAATTTTCTTGAATCCAGTATTATTTTTAGCATACAAAACTATAGATCACTACTAGCAAGGGTGGAAGTGCTTATTAATTTTAATGAACTTTTAGCTGCCTTTCTTGAAGTGATGATCATCAATAAGTCATGCACCTGGTTGCTAGTGTAGACAAGAGCAAAACAACAATTTAAGTTGATTTTGGACCACACAGTATAAGATGCTTAAATGTATTCTTGGCAAGAACTGATCTTGTTGGTCCTTCTCCTCTCAGGTTTGTGGGTTTGCATATATATTCTTTCACAGGTGCAGATTATAGTGTTAAGTATAATGGGAGTCTGTGTATGGTGTGATGCAAAGTTGTTAACCACATACAAAGCACTGAGAGGAACTGCACTGGTGCTGATGTTACCACCAAATTCATCCTGTCTAGGTAAGGAGATTAGAGATAACCAAATCAATGTAGGTTATGGCATGTGAGTTAGGGCATGTGTAGCTCAAGGTGTCTAAAGAATGTTCCATATTTTTTTAAAAAACAAAGATGTTTACTTTTGTTCTTTTTTTTCTTTTTTTTTTTTTAACTTTCACAGAGAAGAGAGTGAGAGTGTGCTGACGCTGAAAGGTCTGACTCCAACAGGAATGCTGCCCAGTGGTGTGCTCTCTGGAGGAAAACAAACACTGCAAAGCGGTAAGCCTGTTTGCCTTTGTGTCTTGTAACATGTGAAAAAAACAATTGGTTTTCAGCTGCAGAACCTAAGAAAAGTAACAGCAGCTGTCCGAGCAGAATAAACCAGGCGGTTTGTTGTGCTGGAGCGTTCGTGAGCAGTTCATGCAAGGCCACTTCTCAAGACTTATTATGTACCACTGATTTCCAGGGAAAGGGGCGGGGGAGAGTCTCTGAAAGTCAGCTGCTCGGAAGGGTAGATCAAGACTGCTTGTGAAGTGTGCTCTTTCCACAGTTGGCAGCGTCTTTGGGGTTTTTCTTTCAAGAAAAAACTTTTGATACATGGAATAATGAAGGTTCAGATTGGATAATGACACTCAAACTCCTATTTTATCTGATTTGTTCTTCCTCATAGAGAATCACCAATAGAAAATAGCTCTAGAATTAGATTTTCTCTCCTAGCAATTCTAGGTGACAGCATGAGAACAATTTCTCTCTGATTTAAGCCTAAGTGAAGGGAGGCTCTCTGAAACACTGTGTTTGCCTTGTATACAAACACAATACAGATTGTCAGTTTTATACCAAGAGCTTCTTGTATTGTAAGGAATTTGTAAGTCTATAGTATGGCTGCCTTTGACTCCTTTTGAAATAATGAGCTGCAAAATATTTCATTTACTCCTGTAAGCTCTCCTTTTTTTATTGTGTGTACTGCTGTAGAGTATATTGCAGGCACACTAAAGAACTCTCACATATTGAGGTTCTGTTGGCAATAGATGTAAGAAATAGAAATGCTTTATAACTCTGACACAGTCTCAGCCTCTTGTTTTCCTGTTTCCTTCCTGGAGCATTTTCTCTGTAATTTTTCCCTTTACTGTCTCTTTTACCCAGAAGTTTCAGGTATACGGTGATAAACCTTCTTTTTCCCATTTTTCCTTTCCCTTTTTTCTTCTTGATGATTTGTGTGTTATGGACATAGTAACGTTCTGCTTTGAAAATGCTGCAATATGATTTCACAGGATGCCTTTCTTAATGGGTTTGTGGTCTTTACCTAGGCTTTTCTCCATATAGTTGCTTTACCTTTGTCAGAAAATTTGGTCCAAGGAAACTGCTGTTGTTGCCCTGGCAAAATACTAGGAATAGAAATGAACTTGAGAAAATTGCCAAAAGTTCTTGCTACAATGGCTAAAAGGAAAATCTCCTCATACTGCAGTATTCTGGCTGAGTAAAACATTACTATACACAAGCTTCTGCATTACTTAACACGTAGTACCCCATCCACCAAATAATCTGAAGTTCACATAGTTTCTGTTAAGCACACATATTACCATATGTATTAACAGAAAATATGAGTAGTATGTTCTGTTGTGGAAGTACACATTTTAGTCGTCTTTTTTTTCTAATGTGTCAGTGCTGGTTTGGATCTGGTTATTCATTTTAATTTCTCATCCTAGCTATTATGTTTCTGTTTCTTTTAAGTTTGCATTGTTTTCGTTTCCCGATTTTTGCCATCTCTCTTGGCCGTCTGCAGCTTGAGAGGCATAGGCTTACCTTGCTGCATGCGGGTTAGATCCTCTCATTTCCTCATGCAACAAGATAATAATACAGATATTTTAGAATTTATCTCAATCTATATTTAACATCCTAACTACAAACAAAAAAAAAATTAAAAATTGGGATTTTATGTAGGGGAAAATGAGACAGAAAAGAAGAGAGGAATTCCTAAAAACTTGACTTGAGCTATTCTCGAAATCAAAGAAATTCTTGAAAATTGAAATTTCTTTTAAAATATTTGCTATATTGGATTGCATTTGATGATTTGCATCAGCTTCTAAATCTCTGACTGTTAAAAAAAAATCATACAAATGCTGATGGGTAAGATTCCAATTAAATGATGTCTTTAAGAACAATGAATGGGTTCAGAACAGTGGTAACATGGTATTCCGTAACATTGCAGCAACCTTCCAGTTACAAACTTTGCTCTCTCTGACCAGGTTTTACAATTCTGGGAGTCCAACAGCTTTCAATCTTATGTCTACATCCATTGATTTAAATAAAATATTAGAAAAATGCTGTTTTCGGAGGTTGGGTTGACAAAAAGAGAGCTTACAGATGGAGCAGACTGGGCAAGGTTGCAAGCAAAGGCAAAGCTTTCTGAGCAAACTGTCCCATGCTGTGGGGAGGTTTCTTTTAGTCAGGAAAGAGAAAAAAAAATAATTCTGAGAAGTTGTCTGTGGGGCTCTTTTGCCTTTTACTGGTAGCTAATACTTTTCAGGCTGATTTTGTAAGTGGTATGAATTTTGTGTGATGGCTTTATGCCATTTTTTGTTCTCTTTTGACAGGGCAAATCAAACTGCTCTTATTCAGAGCTGGGAGAATTACATAATGACCTTTTCAGGTCAGATGTGCAATATGGAAGACATTTACATTTTATAGTTCTTTTGAGTCAAAAGAAAACTACTCAAATGTGTCTTTTAGAACTTTTAGCTTGTGAAACTTCTGCTTTAAAACAAACTCTAGCTTAATTCAATCTGCAAATTATTGTTTTTGTGTAAGCATTTCTCTGTGTGTCTGTTTTGCCAAAATCCAGCACTTACAGTAACATTAGTGTTGTAGCTCCTTTGCTATTCACTGACTTGTTCTTAGAGTTAAAATCCTCTGCTCATTTTTCTCATTCGTTTTGCTACCCCTTTCTTCTCTTCAGCTACTGTTGAGGCTATTGAGGCTGATGAAGGTAAATTGGCCAGTCCCCTTTCTGTTGGTGCCACAACAGATAAGGGCTCTGCTGGGTGTATTCATTTTGCTGTAGCTTGTACAGATTGTGTGGGTGTTGGGCTAACAATTGTGGCTCGGTATTAACCAAAATGTAATTGCTTTAAAGGGGAAAATGTTTTTTTTGGTTTTTCTTTCTGTTGCTGCTGTTGAGATTTTTTTCTTTCTGAAAGTTACAATCACGTTGGAGTTGCTGTATGTTGAAGTAAGCACTGAATAATGCCACAGGAAGAGATCAGGGAACTTGGATTTCACGGGACATAACACGGCAGCAGATCATAAATGCTTTGTGACACATAGCTCAAAAGCTGTGCACTGGAGACTGGCTCTTGTCTCTGCCTCAAACTATCCTCAGTGATCTCTAGTCTAGGAAAACACACAGCTTTTTATAAATATTCTTTTTGTTGATTTTGGGTTTTTTTTCCCCTTTTTCTATTTTTTTTGCCTCAGTTTGTTTCCTTTCTTTTAGATAACTAGTAAAAAAATTTTATTGGTCTTTTGTTACAGTTCAACATGTTTCTGTTTCTCTTTAAAAGTAAACCAACATGAGACATTTGTCTGCAAGATGTCTGCTTCCTCTGGTAGTGGCAGTTTACACACTGGATATTTCCATTAGAGCAACCATTAACACAGGCACCATTTTAGCTACAAATATAAAGTGACTGGCTGCCTTGGAAGATTTCTGAACATTCAGTATTGAAAACTATGGTGTTTTGTTGACAAACCTCTAATTTAACTCTTAAGCAATTTTTAATGCTACACTTAAAATCTGAGTAACTATGTATTGCAAAGTAGATGCACAATATTCATTCAGCATCATAAAGTTTTGGAAGAAGAATTTCCAGAATTCCCCTTTAAAACAAAATTCTTCAGTTGTATTTTGTTCTTGCCCCTCAAATTTTCTGTGGGTATTTTTTTTTTTAGTTAATTTAAAAAAAAAAAAATCTGATGATTGCTGTCCGTTGGTAAGATGTGCCCTTTTGGCCAGTGGAATTTGTTTTTGAATTTTGTAAAGCAGTGAATAAAATTACAGAACAAACAAGTAAGAGAAAATACAACTGCTTTCTAAATAGCAGTGAGTAAGCTGCTATTTATGTTGGAATTACCTATTCCTATCGGCAAATCTCTAATCTGCAGTGTGCATTCTTGTTGACAGTTTGGCTGTTTTCTGTGATTTTCTGTGACTATGTGTTGTGTTTTAGTATACTCTCAATGTAACCTGCTAATACTCATTGTCTGACCAGCAACTACAGCAGAGCACCTTCCTTAGCGTTACAGATGATAACATGTCTACTTGAAATACAATTGACTGAACGCACCCCCCCATGCTAGCAATCTGCACCCCTCAAGTTAATCCTTCAAGATTTGCCACCCTTGCTAGTTAGATACCTTCACCACAGTTGCAACGACTTGTCTGCATAGATGAAGCTTCTGAGGGGGATAAAGTTTCACCCTTTACCAACTGTCCCTGTGCAGTTTGATTCAGGGCCCAGTAACACCAGCTGGGCAGTGCTACTGTCAAGCTCCAGGACACAGCAAGTGTTTCAGCTTCAATGCAGCCATCCATTAAACTACTGCTTTAAGGGATTGGCCTGGGTGCTTGTTAGACATCTTAATTTTTGCGATAGAAGATAAAGTAAAAACGAATAACAACCCAAACCCCAAACCTTAAGAAAACTCACTTTAGGGCCTGTTCTGTTTTCACTGCTCCATCCCTACTCGCTTGACTAATTACCATTATGTTTTTGTTGTTTTCCTGCGTTGAAGTATAAGATGTGTTAAGACCCATGCACTTCACAAAGTTCCAATATAACATTTGTGAAACTGGCTAAAGAACTAAATCCTGAGGCAAACAGGATCTATCAATTTTCACAGGAATGGTTGGCAAAACTATCAGCGTGAAAATGCTTTTCTCTCTCTCCCCAAAATGCAAGGAGTGGTAGATTGGTACCAGGGAAGTTCTGGAGTATTGGGTGTGTTCGCTTTTTTTTAACAGAATTTACTGGCTTGTCCAAAATCAGGACAGCATATTGGAAGGAGAGCCAGGAGTACTTTGAGGTAAAGAGAAGATAAAAGGGGAGAAGGAATATTGAATTTAATCTTTGAAACTCCCCTACCATTTTCTCTCCAGGGAGTTTACAGTTTCCTGGTACTAACACACCATTTCTGCTCTATGGCATGTTATGATAGAGGCATAGCAGAAATGCCACTTCTGGAAGTGCAGTGCATTGATTTGGTGCAGACAAGAGAAAAATACACAGAAGGCTATGACAAAAGTATCTACAGAGCTGTGACTTGCTGTTTGCCTACAGTGCTTTTTTCTCTTTTGCTTTAAATCTAAAGATCTTCAACACTTCAATTAAAGAGAGAATAAAATTAAATAAAAATCACACTCTGCGAATGCATTCCCCAGCCTGTGGCTCCCTTCTGAGGTTGGTGTGGCCTCACCAATGTCGCTGCTGAAAGGCAGGTCAAAAGTCCTCAGGATCAGTTGGAACTTTGGTCTTTTGTCAGTGCGTTTCCAAAGCTAAACTGTAAGAATGTGCCAAAATGACAGTATCCCGGGTCCATGTTGCACAGTGTTACTGCTGTTTGACTCAACCTGCTCTCTAGAAGTCCAGGAATGTTTCAGGGAGGGTCACTGCCCTGAGCATTCAACAAGCAGCTCACCTGTACGGAGAACCTGTTGTAGGGTCACTCCAGATCTCCTATAGCTTTAATGTGTATCCCACAAACTGGCCTCACCATGTCATCACCATCTGTAATTAGCCAGCACTTTTTCCCTGATTTTTGAAAGTCAGGTGGGAGTTTTGGCTCATTAAAGGGTGTAAGGGCAAGGCACAGTGTCCTTGAGTTTGTGATGGCAACAAATGCTAACTCACAGCTCGTGGCTGTGCCCTAAGCATGGTTCCTAATTGCAAACTGTAGTTTCATGTCAGCATCTGAGCTGAACCCCAGTAGACAAAAAAGTATTGGAAGTTGATCGTGTTGAAAAAAATAGTTGTGTTTCAAGAGACGGTGGTGGTTAACACCCAGCTCTTTCTGAGCACGGTAAGGAGTCGGTCGTGTTGTCAGATCTTCTCACTGCCGCCTTCACAAAGAAGGACTTTCACACTGGTTGCTGAGTTGGGGAAAAAGCTGCCGAGAGTTTTACCTTGCTAATTTTACTTTTTAATAATCCTTTATTTAGCTATCAAAGGATTTTCACCCCAGCATAAGATCACTAGCTTCGAAGAGGCCAAAGGCTTAGATCGAATTAATGAGCGAATGCCTCCGCGCAGAGACGTGCCATCCGATGCCAACCTTAACTCCATCAACAAGGCAATCTCCACAGAGACTAATGGCACGGACAGCAACGGCAGTAATAGCAGCAATATTCAGTGACCACTGTCCGGGAGGGGGGGTTGAGCTGCAGGGCGCGATGGGGTTGCTGCACATCAGCAGTGGGATGTTCTTGCCTCTGATAATAGCTTACTTGCTCTGGGGGCCAGGTGTTGGATTCAGTTTACAAAAATCATCTACGAAGAGATCGTCAACTTTAATTTGGTGGGAGGGGGGGTGGGGGAGAGACACCTCCTTTGGATATGCCTTTAAATGCTTGTAGAAAAATGAAAGCTCATGCTGGTATATATTGCAAAGTTAGGGGAATGAACATGTTTTCCTACTGCATTGGGAACGTCTAGATATGTTACTGAAAGGCCTTTTATTATGTTACTGGACATGAAAACTTTGTTTAATTTCTTACTAACTATTGTACGTTTACAGTTGCAGCACTCAACATCAACATCGAAACATTTTTAACAAAATGTACAAACTAAATAAGGACTATTTATTGATAATGTTTTGCTACTCTTGTCAGACAATGGCTATGAAATAAATTAGGCAGTCTTTAAAAATATAGAGAAAAAAAAGAAAAAAAAAAGAATGTTGGAAATTTGTTTAAAATGCCAAAAAAAAAGAGAGAGAGAGTGAGAGAGAGAGCGAGAGCGACAGTTTAATTTTGTACAGATTATGCTTACCTCAGGTTTCTTTAGTGTGCTTCAATGCCCTTCTTTAAATATAACACTTATCTTACTAATTTGGCAGCAATTATCTTTTTCTTTGTTTAAAAAAAAAACTGGAATAATAACATTTATCTTTTTTTTTTGCTGTTTATATTTAGGGGGGTTTGGTTTGGGAGGTTTTCTGGGGGTTTTTTTGGTAAATCAAGTCTTGGTTGTGGCTTGCTGAATTTAAATATTTATGAGTGGTGCATTTTTAAGTATAGTGAACAAGACACCATATTAAGTGCAGTGAAAAGCATCTATATTCTGTAAAAATCTGCCTATGCATGTTTTTTAAGAAAAAATGGCTGTATAGGCCTGTATGGGACTGTAATGCGCTTAGTGGTCTGACTTATACTGGAAATGTATGTATACTGGCGTACTTTATATTCTCTAAAAAAAAAATGCTTAATGCCTTTGAAATTTTGTAATCAAAAAAAAGCTTTGAAAAATCTAAGGGGGAGAGTATTCTTAAAGTTTTTAACATAAGCTTGTCAGTGCACATATAGATGGGTAGCATGTTTAGCAAACCTTGTGAAATTTAAATAAGTTTGTAGTTACATGTGAAATTCTAAATGCATGATAACTGTTAATGTCATAATGGTTTAGTCATTTTGTTCTGTTTTGTCATGTGCCACAAAATGTGTAATTTTTTCACTTTTTTCCCTTTGTATATCAGTTACGGGTTTCAACTGGTTCATTCTCAAAAAGAAAAGGAAACAAAACAAAACAGTCCATTGATATTTTTTAACAATTGTATAAGTGCCCAAGTAATTCACTACAGCCTACAGCCTTGCCTTTGTAATTTGACTTCGAAATGTTGGCAATCAAAGCATGCACTTGTAACAATGAAAGAAGCATTTTATATTACTACTCAATAAAAATGTGCATGAACTTAAGCACTCTTCCCTTTCTTGCTGTGTCAGTCACAGAAGCGCACAGGTACCACGCGCTGTGTGCGCTTCTTGCTCTCTTTTGCTTTGGACAGGAGAAGACCGTCGCTGTAAGAGAAGAGTGACTTGTTTCGCATCTCAAGGTCAGTCCTTTACTAAGAAAAATGTTCATTTATTACCCAGCTGTTGAGGCTACTGAATGTCCCCAGACTTCCCCCAGGTTCTGATTATGAAGTTGGGTTTTCGCTGAAGTGAGTGTAGGATGTAACCCACAAACACAGAGAAAACACGTGCCCTCTGTGTGCGTTCCCCTTATCTGGAGTGTTTGAAAAGGTCAATTAGTATCATTTACCATGTACCTTTAAGGGGAAATAAAAAGTCAACAATTTTGGATTTCAAGTGCTCTCTCTTTTAATAGAGGTGAACTGTCAGACTGTCTGCTTTCTCATTTTCTCCCTAACTCTGCTCAGCATCCTTCCGAAGTCCATCATCCTGTGAAGAACTGATGGATGATGCCAAATGGTGCGGTGATGTGGCTATTGCTTTAGTCCTCCTTTCAGGTACCATTATTAAATATAAGCTCAGTGCCTGCTTTCTTACATGTTTTTCCCACTTTAGCTCTTGCTAATTCTGGCAAAATGTGACAGGTGGCAAAAATAAAGAGTATTCATAATATCTGGGACTGGGAAGCTGGATCAATTTCAGATTTAATTTTTCATTTCAGATTGTGCAGAGATAGAGCACAGGGGAGAGGCACACAGAGTCTTAACTGTTCATCTGCTCAGTGAAGCTGTTCATCTGACTGATGGGCATGGTCTCTGCAGAAACGAATGGTGGCAGTTTGCGTGACTGCTTTCCTTGCCCGTTCAGCCCTGTGTACGTGCTCACTAAGGAGCTGTAGGTTACCTCAGGTAAGCTTTCCTGTGGGGACACCTGAGCCAGCACTCGGCAGGCACCCCGTGCAGCACAGAGCAGCACCGTGGGGCAGCACAGCAGCGTGTGTTGTCTGCTTTTATTTGAGTTGGGCCCTGGCAGTTGCACAAACCAAGCTGACAGTAAGAAAGGGGCTTTTCTGCTCAGTAGTGACAGCGTGGCATCGGCCTCTCAGTTGGTAGGCTTAACCCAAAAGATCCGTGCCGCAAATCAGAGGTGGGTTTGCAAATGCCTGCTGTAATTGCCAAAGAGCTTACAGATAAGCAAGGTAGCCCAGGATGAGTAATCCATTAAGAAATGTGCACTGTCTGGTCACAAAGGAGATTTTTTGAACTTTTCATAGCTCAGAGGAACGAAAAATATTCTGAGCAGGCAAAGTTGCAGTGTGTCTCGAGTGTCCAGGTAAGATGGCCTGGCTTGTCTTCTGGAGCGGGCCCCACTGTCCTACTGTGGGGCAGTTTCTGGACTTGGCTCCAAGGGGTAGTCTGAGCTATACTCAAATGTTCCTAAAAGGACAAAATTTCCAAAGCTTATCTCTTTGCAGGGCATCCAGTCTCTTTTGCAAGTGTCCTTCCTTTTCCTGATGCAGAAGGAGCTGTAGATGAATTTGAAGAAAAATCCCTGGTGCCATGGAAGGCTGAGATTTGCATTTCGTGGCCTCAGTGACATGTCATGCACTGGACTGTGTCTCCCAATACAGGTTTCTTCCTTCATACCAGATGTGCTGGGAACGTATATAAATTCTTTCAGCATTTTCTTAGACAGCCTTTTTTATTGCCAGAGGAGGACCTTCTGGAGCCTCTAGAGGACTATGGGTATAACTTGGATTTCTCCTGAGAACCTGGCCAGCAAAATTGAAAAAAACAAAAGCAGAAAACAGCGCTAAAAACAGGCACCAAGAGATGCTCCTGGTTAGTACACTTGTATCTCTGTCCTCTCTAGCTTTAGTTTTTAGTTGAAGTGGCATTCAGAGTGTAAAAAAACATGAGAATTTAGGGACACTTTCTAGTTTCAAGCTGAATTTACAATTTTAGTCCTTAGAAATCAGTTTCCCTTCTTTTTTCAAGACACTGTTGCTCAGATTTAGTCAGATCCATGAATCTTCCCACTGGTTTCACAAAGAGAGGGATGTGAGAATCAGCTATTCCAAATGTTAAAAAACCACAAGCACCAAAACAACCTTTGGAAAATAGTTTACTGATGGCTTTCTTAGTTGCATTTGGAATTATGTTTGATCCCCCTAAAAATGGCTATTTGGGGCATGCAAAAGGGGTAAACTTAATTGTTCTTCAGTGATTTGGGAAAAAATATATTTACATTCACACGTTTTCATATGTAAATGTTCATACTTGCATCCACCTTCATGGGGGTCACAAAAAGGATGTTACTGGAGCTAGAGGTAAGGGTTGGTTTTTGAGTCTTGCTGGGCTGACTTTGCAGTATCAAGCCTGGTAAGCATTATAAAATACACGTTTTGTGAGGCTCTGGGGATTTTTTACCTTTTTTAAATAACTTGAGAGCAGTTTCAGTTCTACATGTGACACCAGGTTTCATCAAGCTGGCAGACAGCTGTGTGCTCTGGGCAGTATTCTGCCACAGCACATGAGTGCAAAGGGAAGGGGCTGCATTGGCTCTGTCATCCCTGTCAGAAGTTTGGTTTTGGTAAAGTCACTTGGCAAAGAACGTGCTAAAGGACTAATTTTGCCGCTAGTGGGAAGCCTGCAGGCGTGGTGACAGACATGATAGCGTCTGCTCCTTCGTGAAGTCCCACTAGTGGCCATCACTTGTTGCTCTGGAGTTTCCTAAGGCCCCCTCTCCCTTTTGGGCAGAGCCTGGTGTGGTTGTTTGCTGGAGCTTGGATCTGGGCACCCAGTCAGTCAATCCTTACAGCAGCAAGACTTTAGTGAGGGGTAGTGGTTTTGTATTTTAGCCGTTACATTCCTGAGGCAGTTGATGCAGGCAGCCTGCTGTGATCGAGCAAGCTGATTGCTCTCCAACATTTGGGTGTTTTAATAATCTCTTTTGCTTTAAATGAGCATTGTACACTGTGACCTGGACTAATTTCCCAGAGTTTATGCCAGAGGAGTATGTTATGTTACAGAATCGAGACTCACTGAGGCCAGCAGGCACCGCTGAGATCGGCTCCTCCAACCCAGCAGCTCATGCCGGGTCAGCTGGAGCAGGTTGCTTGGGGCCATGTAGAGTCAGGTTTTGAGTATCTGCAAGGATGAAGACTCAGCAAGCTCTCTGGGAAACCTGTACCAGTGTTTGACAGCTCTTGCAGAAAAAAAGATTTTTTTCTTGCATTTAAAAATGTGCTGTATTTCAGTTTGTGCCTAATGCATCTTGTCCTCTTGCCAGGCTTCACCGAGAAGAGCCTGGTTTCTTCCTTTTTACTCCCCCCATCATGTATTTATATGCCTCTTCTCTAGGCTGAGCACTTCCAGCTCTCCTCGTAGGTCAGATATTCCAGTCCCTTAATCACTTTCCTGGTTCTTTGGTGAACTCACTCCATTATGTCCATGTCTGTCTTGTGCTGGGGAGCCCAGACTTGGACACAGCTTTCCAGGTGTGTCTCACCAGTGCTGAGCAGAGAGCGGGAAAAGTTAAATTACTTGCTCTGGTTTCCTGTATGTTCCCCTAAATTTCTATAACATAGACTGATGCCAATAATTTAAGGCAAGTGGCATTTCTGGCATTTAAGTTGAAGAGATGGGAGGAACACCTCAGGAAGTGGAAGCAGCAGAAGTATGTTGCAAGCGCAGAGCTGAGATACAGATCCATGAAGGTATGTGCAAATTAATGCATCACCAGACTGAGAGGACAGAGAAAGATTGGCATAGCATTTGTTGACAAATCTGGTAATAAATTTGACTGCCAAATTATCCAAGTGAGTATCAGTTGCAAGAGGGAGGATGCCTTTCGCTCTGTCCTGTACTGTGTCCCACCTACTGCTGATCCTTCAGAAGATGAAGTCATCAGAAAAATCTGACCAATTTTGTACAGAGGGAAATAGTCCCTCCTGGCATTCAACTGGCAAGTGGCTGAAGCCCTGAAGCGTGTGATTTGTATAAAGTCATTATTGTAGCGCAGATCTGCACGTTATCAGGATATCACATAAATGAGAGATCTTGTGTCTCCCTGGGGAGGGAGAAGTAACCTCCTGAGGAGGTCGCCTGAGGAGAAGGTAATTTGTTTATCTGTCACTTGGTGGTTTATTGGTTTCAGTACATATTAAATAAGCTTTGCACTCAGACTGCATTTTTCTAAAAGGAGAAGAAAGCCCATTCTGAAGGGAATTCGGGGCTGACAGTGTGGCTGAGCTTAAGCGAGGCTGCAGGGCTGATGGACTGAGGAAGCCCTGCAGCCATGGACCAGGGTGCCAGAGTAAGGAAAGGAATGAGGAGTGGGGCTGGCAGGAGAGATTGGTGTATTTATTTCATTCCTTTCTCAAGGTAGATAGGAGAGGAGATGGTGGCAGCAGTGCTACACTGCAAGTCTGAGATGATAAGGTACAGAAGCTGTACCAAGCTGCCAAGGCTTTGGGAGGCCATCCCAGGAACTAGGCTGATAAAATTCATCTTAGACTAGATGTGCAATTAAAAACTGTGGTAGAGTTCAGGCTGTGAGCTGAAGGCAGTCATGCATAAAAGGAGAGCAGGCAATGGCATGGGAAATGAAGTTTTGGAGGGCAGACCCTGGGACAAGGAGCTGGCTGGGACTCGCAGCCGTAACAGAGGAAGAAGCACGGATTGCAGGATTGAGTGCTATATTACATCCTGAAGAGTTGAATCAGTTCAGCTTAAATGCAAGGATGCCTGTTACTAAGGGGTTTGCCATGAGGTCAGCTGGGATGAGTGGTCAAAGCCTGGGCTCTCTGCAGGATTAGAGGTCAGGAACTATAAGGACCTTAAATCTCAAGTAGCCTTGTAAGGTAGGCCTTGCAACTAGCTAGCTAATGGATATTTCTAACACAGAGAAGGGAAAAGCTAACAAGGAATGGAAAAATGGCCTGTTAGCCAAGTAAGTTGGGGATGGCCAGTAGAGTCTAGGAATACAGTGAAAACCAACAGAAGACCAGCTAAGTTATCTTTGCTGATCATGGTCAAAAAGCAGCAGAAAACTTTTCCAGACATTTGAATAGAAAAAGCAAGGTTAAATAAGTGGGAAATGATGCAAATGAGGATAAGGGTGAGGTTTAAAGTATTGGCTAAAGGACTGTGGAAGGAAAGCCAAGAATGAGATTTAGGGTATGGAAACAAGAACTACGGCAGTCAAGACAGAAGCAAATTACGAGTTTAAAGCACTTATTCCAGGAAAATGGAATAGTTTCTTTCCAAGTCACAATAGCAAATACCACATTTGCTTACTTGCTCTTTAACAGCTTGCTGAATGGGTGGTATATTTTGAAAATATACTTGGAGAATATGTAAGTACAGAAGTATATATAAATAAGGACCAACCACAGGGCCATTGGTCTGAGCATAATCATATGCAAAGATTTAAATCTTGAAGGAACTGCTGACCAAAACGGGTGTGAGAGGGGCTGTTTGCTACAGTGGTGACAAACAGAAATAAGTTACGAACATTAGGAACATGTATGTGAAAAGTAAAGTGGAATGGAGCCAGATGAAGGGAAAATCACAGCTGTCAATGTCACAAGAGGAAGTTCTGGGTGGCAAAAAGGTTCCCCAGATGTAGCAGATAGAAATTTAGTAAAGCCATAAATGTTCGTAGAATCTGAATTTGTTTCACACTTCCCTTTTGCATCTGTCTCTCTGTCCACCTTCACCAACTTTCCATGGGAAGCTAGGATTACTGGGGGAGGTCATGATAACTGTGGGGGATCGCTGCTGGAGGGAGCTCCTTCCATGTTTCTCCTCCCGTTCTGAATTTTATTCCTGTCTTGTCCCTTTTCTACCCCTTGCTCTTTTGCTTTATCACAGCCACCATTGTGCCACTGGTTCCTTTTCCCAGATCCCCCTGGCACTGCCAGCTGCCTGCTGGGCAGACAAAGACCACTGCCAGCCCTGGTTTGCAGCACCCATCTCCAGGCATGGAGAAGGTACAGAGCAGCACAGTCCCCAAAGCAGCCTGGCTGCTCCAGGATCACACCTGGAGTGTCCTTGCCTCAGTTCCCCAGGCAGCTGCAATTACCCCCACACTGACTGGACCTAGATGTCCACGTGTCCAGGCAGCTGCTATTCAGAAAAAAACAGAATAAAACCTAATGAATTCCACGGAGACTAGCCCTGAGTTGCAGGAGCATCACCAGCAGACTGCTGGCTCGAGGTTTTTGTTCCTATTAACAGACTCAGGAGTGTTCCTTGAGAACAGGTGGTGTTAAGGAAACACTGATATTTGTGGGGAAAGGGTGACTTAGCTGGAAAATAAGACAATCATTTTTTTCCCCTTAGGAGCTAAGGAAATAATATTGGTAACAGAAGCTTTTACAAATACAGTGAAAAACACTGATATTGCTGCAGAAGTAGGCTGGCATCAATAGATGATAGTACTGATCTTTGCTGAGGGGAAAGCAAGCAGAGGGATCAGCTCTGGATAGCAGGAGAAGAGGGGCTTCTGGTCATTTCTGCCTCTGTGGGGCTGTTTTAGTTTCAGCAGAGAAAGAAATAATGGTCGGTTTTGCCTTCACTGTCTTCCAGCAAAGTTTCTCTTGGCTCTTTCACCCCTACAGCTTTTTCTTATAAGGAGGGATTCATGTGTATGCTTGCATATGGAAATAGATTTGCAAGACTTGCCAAACAACGCACCTCCTAAAAGCACAGCTGGGTGCTGACACGGCAGTGTTTCCCTCAGTCCAGAAAGTTAAATCCAGAAATAATCTCCTATCTCTTAACAGCTCGATGACTCACTCATGCAAGCTTTGGAGGGGGTGCAGGGATTCCCGTCCCCAGAAAGCCCAGAAAGCCCCGCTGTTGCTGCCAGGGAGCTCGGAGAGGGCTCAGATGCCAGGGAAGCAGCTCCTGTCAGAGATGCCACCCAGCCCATCAAGTCAGACAAATTGCTTCTGGAGGGGGAGGTTGAGAGTATTACACCCAAAGGGACACAAAAGCAGGCATGCCCAGGCTCAGGCTCCCTGGGGATGTGTGTCTTCAGCTTCCTGAAAGGGAACGGGGAGAATGATGTCAGTACTCATGGTCCTGATTCACCCAGCTTCCCAACCACAATTCCCACTGTGGCTGGCTGGCAGCTCCTAAAATACATGTCTTCTGCTAGACCACGGAAGCCATCATGTGGCTTCTTTGAAACTCAAGAGGTTCATCCTTGCAAATGAGTACCCCTGGGGTGGTCTTCCACAATGAGAGAAAATATGTGCTAGTGGAAGGTGTCCCAGGCCATTCTGTGATTCTGTAATCTACTGTGAATTATTCTATTAAGATATAAATAGCCATTAAGATAAAGATAACCATGCAGTACCTACAGAGTACACAGTTATCCTGCACTGCCCAGAATTTCTTCCTGGGTTGGTCTTTGGCATCTTTGCTCCTGTGCCAGTTCTAGAGTATGAAGATTTAAATCATCTATGGAACTACTTTACTTTTTCCTCTTCTTATGGATTGTGCTTTTATTGTTGTTTTTAAACACAGTTAACCCAACTTAACCTTTGTATTTAGTGCATGAAAATTACTCCTAGCTCCTCACGGCTTCATCAGGAGTGTGAATGTAGCGTCAGCATAGGCTCTGCCTCCAAGGAGATAGATGGAAATATAGAGATATATATGCTAACCAGCACGGGTGTTTTGGGGAGAGAATATGATCTTTTTTCAGCATTTAGATTGCCTTGTTATCGCACAGGCATCAAGAGGCGTGATATAAAAGTGGGACATTGCCATGTCTGCCTTTTTTTCCCCCCCGTCCCTGTATCCACATGTCTAATCTGGCCCTTCCTCTGGGTGTCTTCACTGCCCTTTCCTAGAAAGACCAAGCAACTTTCTACCCACTCTCTGGGAAAGCTGAGGCACGGAGATGATCCAGTGATGTCTTAAAGCCTCTCAGCCTGTGTGCAATAGCACCATCACCAAGAGCACCTGTAGCCTGTCCCCACTGCTCTGACTAGTGGGTGCAAGCCCTGCAGCTCCAGGTCCAAGGGGACTGGGGCTGGGAGGGATAACGGCAGCTCACTAAGCCAAAATTTCTCAGGGATCAGAGCACAACCCAGCAAACAGCACTTTTGAGCTGAAGAGTGTATGCCTGGGTAACATTATTGTTAGTTTTCTTACTGTTCCTTGCATGGCAGACTTTCCTGTACATACCACACTTCCTTCAGCTGAAGCAGGAGGCTGGAATGACCCTGTATATGTGAGGATGTGCTTCGGAGGAGCCAAAACCAGCAGCCAGGCTGGGAGCTGGCCTGCTCGGAGCACACTGCACATATTTGCAGGAAACACGAACCTGCAGGAGCTCAGCAGGGCTGCTCGGTCAGCATCACATCAGGATGGATGGGAGCACATCAGGATTCTGTGCAGTCCAGGAAACTTTGCCAAAGAATTCTTAGGAGAAGAGAGCGGTACAGCATGGAGCAGCAGGACAAAAGGATATCTGGGCTACTTAGAGCTGGAAGGGAGTTTTAGGTAATATCATTAACTGTGTAATGTTTTTTTTATTGAAGCTTGTGGAGGAAAATCTTTGTATCTAATGGAATAACTGTCATTATTTCCTGGCTTTTAAAGATTTCCAGTCTCCTATGGTATCACATGTACTGGAGAGGTATCAGGGACTGCCTGTTTGTAAGGGCATTGAAAGGCCAAGGCTCAGGGAATGCAAGGAAAGAAGAGAGGAATGAGTAAAAGTATGATTTTAATAGCAGAAAATGCGTTTTTTCCAAAATGCCCTTCTTTTATTATCAAAAAGATTAATTAAGCATAAAAATCCCTGAAATATGGATCATTTGAAAGAGATCAGCTGGGAATGAAGCTTTAGCAAAATTGTCAAAAGACTAAACACATCATTTATCTCTGCGACACAGCTGAGGTGCAACAAAAAATGCATTCTGCTGAGCACTGAAAATTAAGTTATGCTCGTGTGAGCATTTGCACATCATTGGAATAAAACCCCAGGGGCTTGTAATTGGACTGGGTACTAAACTCTTTGGGATGGCTGTTGCGGGACGGGCTTGCCTGGTGCAGTCAGTGGATCGCAGTGAGTGCACTGAATACACCCGTAATGGCTGCCAGGAACCGAGGGATGCGACGGCTCGGAAATCACGGTCCCTGGAAGCGTTCAAAAGCTGTGTGGATGTGGCACTTAAGGGACACGGCTTTAGTGGTGAGCACGGTGGTGCTGGGTTAGCAGTTGGACTCAATGATCTTAGAGGTCTTTTCCAACCTTAATGATTTCTGCTGGTCCCCCAGACTTCCAGGTCTTCCTCAAAAGCTGCCACCAGCCCTAGTGACGTGCAGGGAGGTTGTGTGTGCAGCTTCCTGAAGCCTCCCACAGCCCTCTCCCCTTTCCTTCCTGGAAACTTGCAGTTTTGCGGAGTGTAGGTCAGAGCAACAACGGCTCGCGAGGTACGTCCTTTCGGGGGGTCCCTGCGAACGTCTCCCCTGAAATGAACTGCTGGGAAGAAAAGAGGGAACGCTAATTCCCGTTCTCCTCTTCCTTTTTTTTTTTTTTTTTTCACACCACGCAATTCATTTGAACAGCCAGCAAAAATATTCAGAGAGGCCAAACTATTCACAGCGACAGCCCGTAGCCCCGCTCCGTGGTGAGAAGCAAGCCGGCCCCCGGTAAGGAGCTCGTGGTGTCGTGCATCCTCCGCCGCGCAGGGTTCGGAGCGCACGGGCCTCTGCATCCCTACCTGCGTTTAAGCGAAACCCGTCGCCATGGTGACAACGGGGCTTTCTAAATACGGCCCGCGGTGCCCAGAATGGCGTGGGTGGTGAGTGGTGAGGGGCGTGCAGGGACCCCGCCGACACGAGAAACCTGCTGATGGGGCGGGCTCACCAGGGGAGGGGGCGTTTGCGCTGGTGGGGGAGCGAACCCCTGAACTGGTGGTTGGTGTTAATTGCGGAGAAGCTGATTTTTATCTTCTGCAGTGCCCCACGTGCTCCCCAGGATGTGCAGGCTGGCTCCGGGACCCTGCGCCGCAGCTGATAAGAGGCTGGAGTGGATTTATCTTGCAAGTGCAGGGAGGGATTTGCAGCACTCCTTGTCGTGGCAGGGTTCCTTGCTTAAAGCGACATCGCTATTCCCGTGCTTATCTGTGTGGGGCTGTACGGAGGTAGGGCGAGATTACACCCGATACAATTATCAGTCTTGTAATTACACGCCGCCTGTGGTTTGCCGCACAAATCTAGTAAGAGCCAGGCACGGGAGTATTACAGGCTAAGGAAACCTGTGTTTGCCAGACCTTTTCCTGCACCTTTCAGTGAGAGCTGCGGTGTGAAATGCAGCAATGTGTGTGAAGCTGAAGGGCTGGCTGTGCATGTGTCCATCAGTCTCTGCGAGGCAGTGTTCCAGTAAAGAGAGGCAGGAGATTCACATGCTTGCATCCCAGTGATGCTCATCTCTCCCAAGCACAGGGCAGCATTTGCTCACAGGAGGGGAGACCTTTTCTGTGCTGTCTGCCCATCTGCACAGCTTTCATGCTGTGCTAGGGCTTGTTGGAGCAGTAGGATGTTGAGTCCACAGTGGCCCCAGCTCCCTACGGCAGCCTGGGTTTTCCCAGCTCTGGTCCTGGCTGTGCCATGCCAGGGAGAGCCTCTTGAAGATCACGCACCCACTTCACCCCATCCGTCTGCTCCAGCATTCCCAAAAAGACTTTGGTTTCAATGAGAATTAGGAAAATAACTAGAACCTTTTCTTCCCAATGCTGCAAATCATAGGATTAAAAAATAAAAAAAAAAAAAAAAAAGGATTAAAGAAAGATAGCAAAACCAGTTGGTTTTTCTGAACTAGTTGGTGAGACCTCCCCTCCTGAGTGTGGGCAGCTTCTGGGCTCCCCTGCAACTGATTTCAGTGCAAGGCTCCCCACAGTGTGGGGCAGGATGTGGGGGCTGGTCCCCACTGACAAAAAGCTCCCCTCAGATTTTAGAGCCAGCAAAGCTGCTCAGCAGGAGCAGGAGCTCAAGCTGTGGAATGAGATGGGGAGTGGGTGCGAGGTGAGGGTTCCCCCTGGCCTCACAGCAGAGGTCACAACTCCCGCTTGAGCTGTCTTCCAGAACTTCACAGCCTCTTGAAGCAGCCAAAACCTTTCTAATACAGATTTCCTGAAAAATGACAAATAGCTCCTATTTGAGGTATGAGGCATGGAGAGAAAAAAGGGCAAGGAGTGAGAAATATGATGCTGCAAAACTTCCAGAAGCCATTGCAGCTACTACATAAAAAACCTACAAGCAAAGGCAGAGAGGGATAGAGAAAGAGTGTGGGATAGCCCTTCAATGGACAGCTGCTTGCTAGAAAAACAGGAGAGGAAATGGGGGGCATGGCACATCAGTTTTGCAGCTAAAAAAATCCATATACATAGAGAGAGGTCAGCAACAGGGATTGTTCAGATGGTATAAGGCCATCGGGGACATCTTCCCTTGGCAAACTGCTCCTGTGCAGGACTGATGGCTTCTGTGCTGGATCTGGTCTCCAGGTTGGTCCAAGGCACGTGGCCAAGTGAATGGCACGTGGGGCTGAGGCTGAGCTGTAGCTGGTAGGATCCAAGGGGGCAGAGAAGAATTTGGTGAGAATCAGGGAGGGAGCCTGGAGGTTGGGAATCACACATCATCCTCGTTTCCATTTCACAATGGAGGCGAGGAGGTGTCTTTTGGAGCTTGGAGGTGGTTGTACTTTTTAAATACTGAGTGAAATGTGAAAATAAAACTGTTCCTGGTCCTACACCCTCGGAATGATTTATGTTGGTATTTAATCCCGCTTGTGTTTCCCTGCCCACTGTGTTCTGGTTTTTCTTTGTGCTTTTGTAAGCAGTGGGAAAGCAGCACACTACTAATTACAACCCAGGGCTGTTTGGACACAAAATTGGGGAGGGAGTTGAAGAGAAATAAATAAATAAATGAAAAGTCCCATTGTCACCTGCAAATGTGGATCCACGCTTTGCAAAGCCCACCAATGTGTTTCCAGGGAGATGGCAAGTTATTCATAGCAATTTGTTGAAGTCTGGCTGGCTCTTGGTTTGACTGGTGGCGATATTTGGGCTCCACCATTTGCACTGCTGAGACAACCTAAAGTGTGTTGGCCTCAGGGGTCCTACTGCTGTGCTTTTTTGGGGACACCTGCATGGCCAAGGTGGTGCATCCACCCCAGCCCTGTGGGGACAGTAGTTGGTTTTTGGGGCTGGCACTGGTTGCAGGGCAGGGCAGGACAGGTGGCTGCCGCTGTGATGCCCCGGGCAGTGGGGGTGAGTTTGCTTTTTTTTAAGTTTGGCATGGATGTTTGCTTCCATGGCAACCATATCTTACGAGCTCACGTTTAAACTTCCAGGCTGTCTTTGCATTCACATCCTGTTGGGCTGCACAGTTATATCCTTCATTAAAAACTAATGTGAAGGCACCTGGGTTGCCTCTGGGTGAGGACACAAGCCTTGATCGCAGGAGTGTGGGAGGAAGGGAGCAGTGGTGGACACATGCATCCCCAGATGCTCCTTTTGCTTCCTCCGCATGCACCCCTGGCATGGGCTGGTGGGACCGGGAAGACGAAGCTGTCAGTGGATACAGGCAGGGGCTGGTGCTGCCCATTTGGTTCCCACTTCTGGTCCATTAATTATTAAAACTTTCTGGCACCTTATGAGATCCGCCATTTCAGTTAGTTTAGGCTTCCTGCAGCCAAGTCAGACGTGACAGTTTTTCTTCACTTTTCTTTCTGACTGAAGGTCCCTCGGCGGGCTGCCTCAGCCCGATGAAAAGTTAGGCAAAGTATTCTCAAAATGGGGTTTCCCATGCTCAGTGCTCCGTCTTGCAAGTCTGTTTGGCTGAGCTCTGCATCATCTTCTTGACCCCATCACTTTAACATGGTTCAGAGCGGTTGTGCAGTAGCCAGCTGCTGGCAGGATTTTTCCTCCTGGGGTAGGTTTCTATGCTTTGTTTCAGGTTTTGGGGGGGCTTGGGGGGCTTTTGGTTGATATGGGGCTTTGATAGCCTAAAGAGCTGGAGGTGGTTTCAAATGAAAGCAAAGCTGTGCGGTGTGGCTCTTCAGGCAGAGGCAGATGGCCCAGCAAACCGTGCAGCTGCAGGGCAGCCTCCTGGGGGACAAATTAGGAAAAGATCCCTGGAGGCAGGGAAGGTATCCATCCTTGATGTGCGCCTCCTGCAAGCTCCCCTGTTTTTCCTTGAGCCCCTGAGAGGTAGACTAGCTGTCAGTCTATCAACTCCACTGGTTCTGCTTCCAGCCCCTCTGCAGCAATGGTCCCCCCCACCATGCCCTCCCTGTCTGGGACACCTAAGAGAGGGCTGGTTTCATTTAGCTGTTGTGCAGCTGGATCTCACAGTGGTGAAATCCATGAATTATGAGCAAGAAAGCAGCGCTTTGTCAGGACACCCGCAGCTACTCTGCTGCAGCCTTTCCCAGACAGAGTTAATTGCTTCAAAAATTTAGGAGGATCCTTCAGCTCCTCAGCTCCCATCCTGCTGTGCTTGCTTCTCTTGGCTCCACCCTTTGGCTGGTGATGGCCTAACCTAGTAACTAGAGAAATACTTAGGGATTAATTAATTTAATCCAATCTCTGCTGAGCTGGAGCCCTGGCAACTGCTTTGCAGGACTTGTGCACAAGGTCACATCCACATGGGTGGCTGTTGGATGAAGGGAGAACACGCATTCCTGATGCTCTTTCTGTGGGCCAGCATCTGCTCCCTTCCCTCTCTCAGGGAGCACAACCAGCTCTTCACAAGGGTTCTGGGGCTAATGGAGCTTTTTCCACACACACCTTCCCCCATGTCTGGTAGCTCTTGTAGAAACAGCCCATTTCTTTAGCAAGGAGCTGTGCAAAAGCTACGCCACACAGTAGCCTGAGAAGCCAGCACACCTTAGGAATGTGCCGGTGGAATGGAATATTCCATTTCCATTTTGCCTCCATGCCAGCTCCAGATGCAGTCTGGGAGCTGGTACATGATGGCACCCAGTGACTCTGATGCCCTCTGAGACCTAATGGCTGTATAAACTGGTCTGCACAGGGATTAATTTAATCCCAAAAGTTTTGACCACAGTTAATGTAAATACCTGCTCTTGTTTTAGTGATCACCAGGGACCACCCAGCGCACTGGTGCATGGAGCTGACCCTTCCTGTTAACTGTCTCTACATTTTCCCTGGGTATATTTCCCAAAGGAACATAAAGGAGATGTGATGACCACCAGCCCATAGCCCTAAGGCATCCTTCCCATCCATCTGCACAGCAAGGGAAGCTTGTTCCCTTCAGTTCATCTGCTTTTTTACAACAGCAGTATCTCGACCTCTGACCTCTCCCTATGTTAGCCTCTCCACCCTGCAGCCACGGTGCTGTCCTGGGGGAGCTGCCACAAGAACCTGCCATTGGAAGTGGTGCTGCTGCCCTGACAGCCCAAGGTGAAGCCAAAAGTGACGCTTTTGACTGCCATGCAATGAATAAAATACGAAGAGGAAAAAAAACTCATCCTGGTTTTGAAAATGGAGATAATTCCTTTTTTTTAATCTTCAGAAGACAGGGCATTGGGAAGTATTAAATCATTGCTCCTCCATCAGCCTTTGTCTTTTCAGAGAAGAAAGGTGTTAGAGGAGAGAAGGGGAAGTTAGTGGTTTTTTCAGCTGGAAACGGAAGAGCAAAGAGCCCAAATCCCCCCAACCTTTGACATGTAAAGTTATTCTTTCCACATCAGAAAACCTCAGAGGTCTGAAGCTACCAACATTTATGTTCATTAATGTTGTTACTAATTACTTGTCTTCCATTAGGTATTAAAAATGTGCTCAAGTTTCACCCTTCTGCAGTGTTTGACTCAAGGAAATGTCACGTCTCGCTTTCCAAGCCCTGCTTTTTCCTACAGCCCAGGAGCATCAGCGAGTTGTCCTCATCTCAGCTGTGCTACTACAGGATCTGGTCTGAAGAGTTTCTGTGCAGTCACACTCACTGCAAACCCAGCATCTCTTCTCCTGCTCTCCTTCTTGTTCTCCTGTCGCTGGTCATCTGGTCCCGCAGGTCTCAACATGCGGGACAGACCACGCGCACACATCCAGAAGTGTGACCTGGGGCTTTCCAAGCAGTTAGATAATCCTGAGTTTACCTTGAAAAGCAAATTACCATGATTTAAAAGAAAATAAGTTTGCTTTGAAACCTGCAGATTTATATTCTAGGGCGTACGAAGAAACTCAGAGATTTAGTTAACTTGCATGGGAAAAAAACCCACAAAAAACAACAGGGGGAAAAAACCCTGCTGCAAGCAGTATTAGCTGCCAAAGTCATAATTGTGCAAAGCTGGAAATCCCTTGCTCAGCTGAACCTAGCACACTGGCATAGCATCTTAAGTGAATTAGCTGGCATTGGAAAGCCAGCGTTTCTTATAAATAATAAACCAAACAATTTTTTCAAGTAATCCTGACAGTTTTCTTGGAAATCTGCAAAGACAATACTTATGTTAACCAGCTGTGTCATCTGGATCAGCATTTTAGTTTTTCAATGGGGAATTAGAAAAGGTAACATCTGTAAAGCAGCATAATTTATATAGATTATAAAATACTGCCTCTAAAGCAGAAGTACATCAGCTATGAGGTGATAATTTAAAAGTCATTATCCCTGTAATTTATGGATATGTTCATATCACATAGCAATTTATTCTGTTATTTTGCTGCTTTTCTTCTTGTTTGGCTTTTATTTTTCTGTGTTAGTCTTCTATGCACAGAAAGGTTATTTAGCTGCCTGCCCAAAAGCCGGGACACTTGTGCATGCCGTGGGTAGGATTCCCTGGTCTGTGATTTGGGGTGATCCCAATCGCTCCTGTAGTCTTGGGTGTGTTCATAATTGCTAAGACCAGACAACAAAGGAGGCACAGCAGTGTGATCATCGTGTTTACTGAAGGAAAGCTGTTCGGTGTTCTCATTCTTCCGACTCTTTTTAGGCTGCGAGGAGCGAGGCTGTTTTGCTAGCATGGCTTTTCTGAAGGGAGATACTTCTGCTGCCCAGACCTTTGGTACTCTTGTGTCCCTTCTGCAATCACTGGGCCTTTCAAGTTTCATGCATTGGGTAGCAACAAACTTCCCTAAACCCCCTCCTCTTGTCTGAGACTTACGAAAACCCAAGAAGAGCCTTTGTGATGATCGCTGCTGGAGGTTTGTTTCCCCTTCTCTGTCTGGTAGGAGAAGTGTCCTCCAGGACCTGCCCCATCCTGAGTAAATCCATCTCATGTCTGTGTGTATCAAACCACAGATAACAGGGCTGAAGAGGTAGGCACAGAAGAAAAATGCCAAAAAGGCCCGCAGCATGGCTTGGTCGGGCTCACCATCTGGCTCTCTGATCTCTAATCTTCTCATCTAGAGCAGTCCCGTGGTCAGATAAAGAGGTCCCAGGGCAACATGTGGTTTCCAGAGCCTAGCTAGAACCTGGTAGGGTTCAGGCAGTGAGATCTTTAAATCTTGAGATAGGAAAAGCTGGCCTTGGAAAGAGAGGCCCCAGAGCAAAGCATCAGGGTTATCTGCACAGAGTAGTGAAAGGGAAAACCTGGGAAGATGGGCACCCTACAAGGGAAGAGGCAATGTCTGGGTATAACAGCAAGGCCCTACTAAGATTTTGATCCCTAAAGGTACCTAAAAAAAAGTACATGGTTCTTGATCCCCAGAAGTACATAAAATAAAGGCTATGTAAAAACAAATATCCAAGAAATCTGAAAATGTTAATGTCTTTCTTCTCTATTTTTTTTTTTTCCAAAGGGATGGCAGATTGTGTGTTGTGGACCAGAGGATTCATAAGCGTGCCCAAGAAGATATGGAAGCTCCTGTGGACTTCTAAGGAGCAATGGTAAATCTAGCAAAGCCATGAGATTGCAAGATCTTGAGGCATCAGATGACATTCTAAAAAGTAAGTACATTTGCTGGCCATTTAACACAGATCTGATCACAAAATTCACATATGAGAAAATCCTTTGGGGTCTTAAAGTGGTTTCCAGACACAGGTGCTGAAAATGGGCTTGTTTTCCCAACATACCAGCCAGGAACCTGAAATGGAAACAGAAATTTCAGTGATCTTCTCCACACAGTGTTGTTTTGTGTTACTGGAGGGATTCAGAGTATTGCTGTCACTTTTTATGGTTTTGCTAGAAAAAAGGAAGGAAAAGCCAGACTGTAGATACTGAGGAAGCCAGCCATCAGAGGATCCTGAGGACAGGCCTGTTCAGCTGTCACTGCTGGCAAACACAGCATCCCACTGAATTGCAAAGGTTTGTAGAGGGAATAAAAAAATAAAATTAGTTCAGTGAAAAGTAGTATTGTGTCTGCCTTCACTGTGTCCAAAGGGAAGTCAGTCCACTGCTGGGATCTGCCTCAGCTCCTCTAGGACACTGACATCCCTGACAGAAGAGAAAACAGATTATTCAATTTGCTACAAAGCCTTGAACCTAGCCAACATCCTCTTGTGTGGTGCTGGAGAAGGAAATTAGGGGTAGAAGAAGTGGAGCAGCAGGTCTCCCGCTGGAGATCATACAGGGCCCTTTAGTTTGCCAGAAGAGCTTAATGATAGCTGTTAGTAACCATGAAAGATTTAAATTTAATTCCATACCCACGTACATTGTCACCACTCAAATTAGAACAGCTATCCCACAGTGACATGAGAAATCACAGGGTTTTAAAAATACATGGTAATTAAAACTATTAGAAAAATTAAACATTTTTATAGCCTCATTTTCCCAGCTCTCCAGTGGGATTGTGATATTGGTAATTTAAGCTGGGGGGGTGGGGAGAAGATGCACATATCTTGGAAAGTTAATTTGGGGCTGAAGTGAAGGAATCCATCCTATGTTATGAAAATTGTCAGCAGCTGCAGCTCAAGGAAGCAGAAACTGCTCTATCCTACTTGTCATACAACTGTCCATATGGAAACACTTATTTGGGAAGAGGTAATTGAGAGCCTTAATATGAAAGTAGTTTCATTTTGCCTCTGAATCAAAATATCTTTCTCCTTCAAGTTGAAAGTTTTATATTAAATAGTACAAAAGAATGAAAACAATTTCTGCTGAGCATTCATGGTTGCCCATGAAGCCAACAGGAAACAGCATTCCCAAGAGTTTGCAGCTGTGGGAGGATATGTGTCCAGGGCAGGGGGCTTCCAGCCTCATGGAAGGCAATTGGACCCCCGTCAGGGCTGAGATATCAGGCACCGAGTCACCCTGGCTCAAATAATGTGAAAATGAAAAATCAGTTTCCAGAGCAAAGAAGGAAAGAAAACTGCTTCACTTCTTAGGAGGTTTGCAATTAAAACAAAGCATTTTGGGATTGAGCTCTTTGCACTGCTGAAAACCTCTGTGTGCCTGTCATTTTGCACAGGGTCACTGCAGTGCTGTGTCTGTCAGGATTCAATCACCTTTCTTCCTCCTCCTCCTTCTGCTTTGACAAAGAGGCAATTGTAAATAATTTAAGTCTGTAAATTGCCCAAGTCAGTGACTGCCCTTTAAGGTAAAGAGTCTTTAAGTGCACTAATGTGGTCTGTACAGTAGTTTGAAGTTCAGGATTACAGTCAGGTAATGGTTTTAGTATGGGGTATTTCTGGCCAGAGTAGCCTTGTTACTGGAGAAAGTTAAAAAAGCATATTTCCATTTCTGCCCAGTATTAGGAATGGCTGGATCTAGATTTGGTCTATCTTCCTCTATCTGTGTTCTTTGGCTATAAAATTCTTCCTGTGCACTGGCTCGTGGGTACTGGAACACTGCCCTAGATGGTCCCACCACTTTCCCACCTGCCCCTCTCCCCTTAAACCCAAGCACGGAAGGGAGGATGATGAGCTCAAAAAAGCAAAGATAAGGGCAAAAAATCCAGGCACGCCGTCTGTCTAATGCCTGGCACAGAGCCAGGCCTTCATGTATTTAGAGCAAAAGCTACAAGCAAGTATTTATTTATTGATTGAGAAACGGTGCAGTGTTTCTCCGACTTGCTATCGGTTTCCAAATCTGATTTTAAATAAACTCTTCCAGTGCACAAATCCAGGCAAAATGTCATTCACCATATGTTTATTACTAAAACTTGGCACTTGCTTGCATCAAAGTAGTTTTCACACGCAGGCTGTTTGTTACAAAACCTCAGTGAAGCAGGTATAATTAGCATTAGCGCTTGAGGGGGAAAACTGGGGCTGAGAACAGAGAAAATAATTTCCGTGCTGCTGCAGAGGGAGTCAGCGTGGGGATTTGGATTAGAAACAGCCTTTCCTAGATTCCCATTTTCTTCAAGCAGATGACTAGATTTGCATCTTTTATTAATTTATAACAATTGGACAAATTGTATCGTGCTTCTTTCTTAAAGAAAGAGCTGAAAATGCTTGCAAGACTAGCTTAGAAATATCCAAATAAATGGTCTTCCTGTATCTGAATGGCCATAACTACCTTGCAAGAAGGAGGTATGATTAGTTGCTGTATGCCATTTTGCATACAATTAATGCTTATCAACTAGAACACAAAACACTTACTGAATACATCATTTATATGAGCTTTATAACTGATCCACTCTTGTATTGCTGGCATAGCTCATTCTGATGGAGCCATTCAAAGAGATAAGTAGCTACAGCAAGATCATTCTGTATGAAGCTTCTCCAACCCCTTACATATCACTACTAGGATTATTATCAAGTGCTCAGAGATGCTGGGTTTCCAGATGAAGTTTGTGAGCTCTAAGGAGGCAAAGATAACAGATCCTTTTTTTCACTTTAGTCTTTATATGTGAGCAAATAAAACTGGTTTTGATATTTTCTGCAAAACTGACCTATGAAAAGATTAAATTTGTGTGCAGTTAAATCTTAGTTAAATTCCTAATAAATATGAACCCTAACCCTAGCTGTTTGGAGGCACTTGAACAAGTTATAAAATAAGCAAATGTCATCTGCTGCACATTCTGTAGCTGTTCTTCAACATGTGTTCAGAGAATTAGGGCTCCTGCTTTGTGGTTTCAAGACAAGTACCTGTTTGGTGCATTGCCTGCCTTGCAATATACTTTATGTCTTTCTGTGTTCCCATGATGTGTTGGCTGCTTCTGTTGAATCTCTGGATCATATTCAGATGGAGGAAAGGTCTTACAGCCTGGGGTTAATTGGTAGCGCCTGCAAGCACAGAAGGATGGTGTAGTTAGTGTGAAACATATGATGTACGCAGCATCACTCAGTCAGGCATTTCCCTGGGTCATAGTACAGTATCAAAAATAAATTAAACCAATTTTTCTAGTTCCCATTCCCAAGAAGAACTGGAAGCTGGAAGGTTATAGGTAAATATTAGGAATATTACACATTATGCTACTGTAACTTGGTTATAGAGCATACTATTTTAAAAGCCCTTATGTTACTAACTCTTTCACAAACGCGTTTTTGGTGCATCCAAAGAGCTACCTGTACCTTGACAGAAAGGACATTACCGGTCTTGTTTTCATCACTGTGCAAAAAAAGAAGAAATAAAAGCTGGATATATTATATTTTCATAAGGTTTGTTTCCCTCATTTTGCATGTGCCCGCTGGGGAGTTTTCTGCAGCCTAGAAATAAACACAGCAGAAGGGCTAAAACCAAGCAGCGTGTAAGGCTTACACGGCAAACGGCTCTGATGTTTTCAGGCTTAGACCATTGCTGGTGTTCCACACAGCACCTGCTGGGCTCGGTTATCTTTGGTTGGGGTTGATACTGCAATCACATGGGGAGGAGCCTGGAGCTGGCCCATGGAGTGCGCAGTGTTTGCCCCAATATTCCATCAGATGGGAAAAACGGGCACTGCCAGAGGCATCCTGCAGAGAGCGGTGGCTGGGCGGGTAGTGCCTCTCTGTTCCTGCTCCAGATACGCTTCTGCAGAGGCGGCTGAGCTTATTCATCAATCCCATTTCCTTCTTTGCACCCTCTTGACTTCTGTTTTGGTTTGTTGTGTTGGGGTTTTTTTCCCCCCTTTGAGGTACTGAAAGTGGCGTTGAACGTTCACTGGTACGTTAGTGCTGCTTCAAGTGACTGGTTAGCAGGTTAGAAAATGTAAGTGCAGGGGATGGACCTGCAATGCAGGTTGTGCTGTCAACACAAAGGCAGGTAGTGGAAAAATGGAGGGAAAAGATCATTAACCACCTTCCTCTGCATCAGTTTCAGGGTGAAGGGAAAAGGGTGCTCCTCTTTTGCCTGCGCAGCTGCCTCCGGCTGAGCTCCTTTGGCATCTTCAGCAGGAGCAGCGTGTGGAGAGCACAGCTCAGGCGGGTTTGCAAGAAGTTTATACTCTCTTACCTGCAGCTGTGGCACAGTGCTACACCCAGCCCCCATCAATCATCACTGTCCCCACGTACAGCAAGGATGGGGAAGAGGGAATTTAGAAAACGCAAAAAACCCTACGTTGTAACAGAGGTATCCGTTTAAATATTGTATCTTTTTTAATCGCTTCTAAAATCACAGCTCAGGAACAAACCATAGAATAAAACCCTGATCCAGAAAACAATTAGTTCCCCACATAAGCCCACTGGGACTATTACAGGAGATGGGCTGATTTCAGGATGGCACTCTATGGAAATTAGAGTTTTATTCGGTCTCAAAAGGAAGGAATCAAAAGATGTGGAAAATGTTTTTTAAAAGTGCATCTTGTGATTAGAACTGAAAGTTTTGGAGCAAGGCACTTGATTTTTCTTGAGAAATTGGTCACTCTTTTGGTGGGGGTAAGCTGAAATCGAGGAGAGGGTGCCAGACTTGGCCAGCATGAATAAGGTATCAGACTCCCTGGGCTGTCTTTATCTTCCTGGCTGCTTTAGCATGGCTGAGCTGATAGGTCATCTTCACTCAGGCTTTGGCCAGGTATTTTCATATCTTGGAAGTTCTAGGTATTTGGAAGTTTTAGGTATTCATCAAGATACGTGGAGGGGGAGGAGTTAAGTAAATCCTACCGTTTTAGGACCAACATTTCCCTCAGCAACAAAGTTGTTCAGAAAGGAAAATGAAATAAGACTGTGTTACAGATGATGTGTTGAAATGCAAATAGCTGTTGACTCAAATGTGCAGAGATGAAATAACAAATTTTACATCAGCGGGGTCAAAAAAAAAGAAGGGTGAAAGCAGAAGGTTGGGCAGAGGCAGGATAAAGGCCATGAAAATGGTCAAAGCAGATGTACACTTCCAATAAACTATGCTGGAAAACTGGTAACAATTCATGCAGAGAAGACTGAGGTAATCAACAACTTTTTTGCTTCAGTCTTCAGGGGCAACCTCTCTTCCCACACCTCTTGAGTGGATGAACAGCAGGATGGGGTCTGGGGGAATAAAATCCCTCCCACTGTAAGTAAGGATTGGGTTCATGACCATCTGAGGAACCTGAATGTACATAAGCCTACGAGACCCAGTGAGGTGCATTCCAGAGCCCAGAGGGAATCGGCTGATTTATTTGCCAAGCCACTCTCCATGATATTTGAAAAGTCATGGCACTCAGGTGAAGTCCTCTTTAAAGAGGGTAGAAGGGCCTGGAAACTACTGACCTGTCAGCCTCACCTCTGTGCCCGGGAAGATCATGTAACAGATTCTTCTAGGCGCTCTGCTAATGCACATGGAGGAGAGAGAAGTGATTCAAGCCAGCATGGCTGCACCAAGGCCAAATCCTGCCTGATCAACCTGGTGGCCTTCTATGATGGAGTGACTACATCAGTGGACAAGGGAAGGGCTGCAGATATCATATGTGTATGTATGTATGGACTTCCGTAAAGCCTTTGACAGGGTCTCCCACAACATCCTACTCTCTAAATGGGAGAGAGGTGGATTTTATGTGTGGACTGTTAAATGGGTAAGAAAGTGGTTGGACAGTCACATCCAGAGGGTAGTGGTTAATGGCTCAGTGTCCCAATGGACATCAGTGACAATTACTGTCCCTCAGGGGTCTGTACTGGGACCAGTGTTATTTAATATCTTCATTAACGACATAGATGAAGGGGTCAAGTGCACCCTCAGCAAAGTTACAGATGACACCAAACTGAGTGGTTCTGTTGACACTCCTGAAGGACAGGATGCCATCCAGATGGACCTGGACAAGCTTGAGAACTGGGCCCATGGAAATTTCATGAGGTTTAATAAGACCAAGTATATGGGACTGCACCAGGGTCAGGGCAACTCCCACTGTCCATACAAATCGAGAGGAGCCCTGCTGAGAAAGACTTGGGGGTGCTAGTGGGTGAGAGGCTGGACATAACCACAAGAAAGATGGAGAGAGACTTTATAAGAGCATGTAGTGATAGATCAAGGGGGAATGGATTCAAACGGCAAGAGAAAAGGTTTAGATTAGATATTAGGAAGAAATTCCTTACTGTGAGGGTGGCGATGCACCAGAACAGGTTGCCCAGTGAAGCTGTGGATGCCCCATCCCTGGAAGTGTTCAAGGCCGGGTTGGATGGGATACTAAGCAACCTGGTCTAGTGACAGGTGTCCCTGCCCATGGCAGGGAGGTTGGAACTAGGTGATCTTTAATGTCCCTCCAACCCAAACCATTTCTATGTTTCTATGAATATAAGGCTTAACAACACCTTGTAGTAGGCATGTATGAATGGAGATGATGGTAAACTGAGCTAGATTAATTAGAAATGTAGCTTTGCAGAGAATTACATTATTTGTTTGAAATTATGGATACACGCATTTAAGCTTATTTCAGTTGCCATAACAACCTGATACAAGCATCATATAATCTTTTATCACATTATCTTGGATATGATTACATTATTTTACAACTTTGGTTGCTAGGAGAACACAGTACCTTTCTGCATGCTCCAAACAATTCTCACTTTGCAGAGACATCAGCTTCTGGCAGCTGGCCTCTGAGATAGCTTACAGAATCATTAGCAAGGCAAGAAACCAAATTATACATGTAGGCGTAAGTTGCACTGGGAAAACTCTGCAAGAGGATGGCTGAGATTTTCTCCTGCCATGAGGCTGGCAGGGGAGACTCATGTTGGGGAAGAGCTGGGAACTGAGGAGGCAGCACTGTGGGGGGCAGCCTTGGAGAGAGCTTTATTTGACAGGTAGCTTAAGTTGATAAGCTTCTTGTGCTTGTTTTGATGAGTTTGTATTATAGAGTACAAGTTGCATTTTATGCCATCATCAAGACAAGGCTAATAAAGGTGCAGGTATACCTCTGAAGTTGTTTCTAACATGAGAGCATAAGCTAATTCCCCGTGACTGAACTGCACATTTGCCCACAGAATAATCTGGTATACCCAGAGCAAAGACAGCAGCAAAGCTGTGGGGCAGCCGGTGCTGTACATCACCAGGGCACTGCAGAAAAGGAGTGGTTGCTGTCTAAGATACAATGTCAGGCACTTCTTGGGGCATCACACCAAGGAGTCATTGCTCTGGCATTACAGATGGACTGTGGCCAGTGTGTCAATGGCTTGCAATGACAACTCTGGACAGAGGCAATACAGGAGAGAATATGATTTCCTGCAGATGCCAGCTGTTGAAAAAGGCAGCACCAGGAGCAAGGCTAGTAAGAGGAGTTTCTCTGCTTGGAAAAAGGACCAGTAATACTTCTCAGCCTCTGATATCTCTGGAGGCTTTAATGCTTTTCAGATTCTGGAGGAAAAGGCATTATGGGTCTGTGTGTGGATGGTGGTTACAACAGGTAATATGGAGGTCTAAAAATATTTCAATGTTTTTCTCATCTTCCAATTCATTTCAAAGTGTGTTTAAAAGCCAGGAGTGGTAGAAGGAGCAGGATTTTTATTTTCTTTTTCTTTTTCTTTTTAGATTTTTTTATGATTACAGAAGTTCTCTGGGAAGATTTTGTTCTTAAACCACGCTTGATAGGAAGAAAGTGAAGAAAATTAGTGAGTTGTTTTGGATTTTTTTTCCCCTCAATCTCCTTCCCTCCTGAGCCTTAAATTGAGGTTGTGATTAAAACAAAAACCTGGTTGCCCAAGACACAAAACAGAAATTCACAGGGCAGCCTAAATACTAGCCTCATCATTTTCCTTTAGTCTTCAGCTTTGAGAGTTATAGCAACTGGGCTATACCAGCAGGAGTGCCAATATGGGGATTTGAATAACTGCACACACACCTCGCAAGGAAAGCATGGAAGGAACATGTTCATCGGTCCTTGTGATGGCTGCACCTCTCTTTGGAGGTGTGGAGGGACAGAGATCATGAGCACAAACCTGCAGGAAGAGGGATTTGATCTCCCAGACCACGGTCTGCTCAGCAAAGCTGCCAAACTAACATGTCTCAGCAGTACAGGACCCTCCTCCCTCTGCTACAAAATGTCAGGCTTTGGCACCTGCAGGGTACCTCACGGCTTTGAAATGACAGCATGGCTCTCCAAAGTGTCACCAATGATCCAGTCCCCAATTAACAGCGTGGCTTTGTGAGTTTCTGACACTATTCTTAAAGCTCCTGTGGGCTGCTGCAGCCTGCAAGCCAGGGATCATTTCTGCTTTGCAAGACTCAAAGGAGAGGAAGGGAAAAAAGCTGGGAGGGAAAAGCTACGGTTTCATTATTCCATGCTAGCAGGATAACAGAATACATTTCCTTTATTACTAAAATGTGTCATTTGAGAAAAAATCCTGCTGTCTGATCAAACTCTCCATTAGTTATTTTTGCATGTGCATGCACAAATCCAGCAGCTAAGCCTACAGCACTGCTGTATATTGGAAAACAGAAAATGCTGCAGGGTGTTTCTAAAGAATAGCAATTTGGAGGTTGTGGGTGGTTTGTGGGTGTAATCAAAAAGGCTGCATACCGAGGCATCTGAATTAGGCTTCTCTTCAGGCTGCTTACAGTCTCTATCAAGGTCGTTAAGAACCTCATTCTGCCACTCTTACTCTCACCTAGTAGCATTTCCCCTGTGAGCAATTTTATTTGAGTGCCACCCGTTGTACCCAGGGCCCTAACACAGAAGAAGAGCTCCCGTGTGGCTGAACACAAGTGGAAAAACACCGAGCTTTACCATACGTATCGATGCTGCCCATGTTTTAGCCACTGCAGAAAACTGAGGTCAGTCAGTGACCAAACCACGGCGCATTGGCGACACGCTGTCTGTGCCACCCCTCCGTGTTTCTCACCATCCTGGAGGCTGCAAGACCACCACAGTCAGCATCAACAGAGGGTGAAAACCATGCAGTTGCTTTCTGTGCTGCTGATTCGTGCCGCCTCCCTACCCACCGTGCCAGAGCATGGGCTCAGTGCCCTGCTGCCCCTAGGGGCTTCCCCCCCCACTCCCACCCATGGTGATCTCCCACAGCCACCACCATCTCAGTACCCTCAGTAGCTCTTATCTTCCTGGTTGATTTTTTTTGTTGCTGCCGTTTTATTGTGGGTTTTTTCTTTGCAGGGTTGTAGAGACTGTTCTGCAAAATTCACTCCTCTTCCACCTGCGGATCCTTGTTCTTGCACGTCTTGAAGGGACCCTGTGGAATGTCATCTGAGCAACTTGCACCTCAGGGAGGCAGGCCAATGCCAGGCTGTGCCCTGTGGGCAGCCAGCCCACTGCTCAGGCAGCTGACTCCAGCCTTGCCTAATCTGGTTGATCAGCTACTGTGGAGGTAAAAACCCCCAGTCTTCAGGCTCTCTTGAGCTAAAGTTTCTCCTGGCTTTTACCTGCAGTAATAGAACACTTTATAGCCTCTGCACTCCCACTGTGCACCAGCACCAGAGCGGCACAGATTCCACCTCAGCCCAAAATGTTAGTTCAAGAGCACGTCTAACAAGTTCTCCCGGTCATTTATAGCCCTTATTTTGCTAATGGAAAGTTAATAATTGGTTTGAAACTGTGAAAAATGTTAAGGGAAAGAATCACAAGATCATGGGAAGAACTCTAATGTGTTTCCTACCCCTTTCATTTGCCTCCACAGATCGCAGTTCTAAATACCTTGGGGAGAAATGTGTCTGAGCATTTCAACACCTAGCAAACATTAACTACCACAGAGCAGGCTTCTGGGGGTTGCTGAGGTCTGTGGAAATAGTCACTTTTAAATTCTGCCCTTCGTTTCATTAATTTTATGAATGACCAGCACTGGACAAAGTAAAGTCACAAAAGCACTCACAGTACTCAAGGATCCTCCAGTCCCTGACAAATATCACTTCATTAAGCTTTTTGATACCCTTCCAAGGTAATTATGGCATTGTTTTCCCTTCCTGCTTTTAGAAATGGGGAAATCAGGTGTTCTCAGAGAGTAATGTGGAGTCAACTGACTTGCAGCGTCCTGACTTGTTCTCTGCAGATCCTCTCGCCACCACCCAGCACCTCTGGCCTGTGGAGGCGACCTGTGTCATCTAGCTAAGAAAGCTGAAGACCCTGATAGCTGAGCTGTGAAGTCGGGGAGGGAGTTGGAGGCGGGGAGGGGAAGGAAAGGGTGTGTTCAGTAATGTTCAACACCTTTCCAAAATCTACTTTTCCTGCTTAGTAGTGATACTGCATTGACTGCCACTGGAAGCAAACACAGTATCATGAGCAGCAGCACCCGTGTGAGGAAGCTGAACAGTAAGGATTTCTTATAGGTATGTTTTTTCTTATTTCCTTTATGTCCTTCTCTAACTTTTTTTTACTGTTCTTCCCAGGGGAATAGTGGATAGTGGGCTGCATGAACTTCATCATTGTGTATCAATTGCAATCAATTGGTCAAAGGAAACGTGAAAACAAATCTGAAAAGATTTGAAATGTCCTTCTTGATGGACCAAGGGAACTAGGCCTGTGGATCATACCTGATAACATACTTCTCTATCTATACAAAGCAAAGTCTCTTTGCAACCTCTTTTTTTTTCCCAAATGATGTTTTTTAAAACAGAAATGATACACTGCTGGTTAAAATGCATATGGCTGAGAGAAAAATAAAATTCTGGTGTTTATGCAAAACAAGCAAGTGGAGAATGTGGAAGTGCTTACATGCCTGTTGGAAATTTATTTATGATGTTAGGGGGTTTTTGGGGGAGGTTTTTGAGAATATAATCTGGCCACCCATATAGAACAAACTTGAACCCTGGCAGATGGGCTTGTTTGCCTCACAGCAATGCAGCTGTGCTCTTTAAGGAATAGCATCCCATAGGAATATAGCAAAGCAAAACAAGATGGCCTTTTTCTTTCCTCAGATTTGAACCACTTGAAAAAGTAGGGGGAAAACAAACCTACTGAAAGAAGAAAGTGTACCAGAGACAGGATATTGCACACCTGGATCCACGTGTCAGCGTACATCTCAGACTTCAGGTGGTGGTGCTCCTGCCCACAGCGTCCCTGTTTCATTGCTGCAGGCCCTGTTTAGCCTTCATATCCCTGCCCACAGATCCCCTTGGTACGTATCCAGTGAGATGCTTATCAGTGAAACAGCACAGCCTCAGTGGCCTCACCAGTTGTCCCTCCCTCAAGAAACCACTTTGCTGTCTGCGGCAACGTGTGTTGTGGAAGAGTGGCTTTGGCACATTTGCATTCCAGCTTGCATGCTTTACTGATTTGGTATAAATTACCCTGATTTCTAGCAAATCAGAATGCTTATAAAATTCATGAAGCAAGAGAAGAGCACTCTAGGTAAATGCCAGGGAGCAACCTGTGCTTCTGCCATTTATGGTTGTGTTTCACTACATTATGAAAGCTCCCACCGAGATACAAACGTCTCCATGCTGTCCAAGTTTTAAGACCCTAATAAAAGTAAGATTGAATACGATGGCCAAGAACTAGACACTTAACATTTAAACCTACTGAAACCAGGCACATACTCACAAAAGGGTAATTATCTTCTCTGTACTGCTGTGTTCCTTTCTGTCTGGTGAGTCACGCAAGGTGGCATGAGAGCAATCATCTTTCTCTCTTGCTGGATTTTGTGGCAGCCCCCCTCAGATAGGACTTCAAAGAAACAATTAATGGGAAGTTTATCCCTGGAGAAGGCCTAATCTGCTGCTGAGGGTCTGTGCTTTCGTGCTCTGTATACCTCTGTAACAGTTGCTCCTGGAGAACTTCAGTGTCTTTTCTGCAGCTTGTCTTCTGTTGTTCAGGCACTGATGAAGGCAGATGTCTACAATCCCACTTGCCTGTACAAAATACTGATAAAGACATTAAGTACCTGCTGGTTCATTCCTTTTGGTAGCAGCACCCTCCTGCTAGGGACCAGTCTAACCAATACTGACTCCATAACATAACATAACACTTTCCGTAGGTCACAAGTAACTTTTTCAAGGGAGCTTTTGTCTTAGACCTAAACAGCAAATCAGTAGATGCCTTCCTTCAGTTTTAATATGAGCACAAAGTCACAGTAATGATTTCAGAAGCCACCTCTCTGACTGAGACATGTTCAAAGTCTATAAGCGGTACAAATGCATGGCACCATCTCATACAAAGTCCCTAAGAAGTAGTCAGCCCTGGGTGTGGCCAGCCAAGAAGGTACATTAGTATGAAGAAATATCTCCTGGTTCATAACTTTATCTTATGGTTCTTTTCCAGCTGCTGCAGTGCTGGCTGAAGCTGCTCTTCATCACTGCTCTCAACTGCCAGGTAGGTCCTCTCAGACCTCTTTCCATCCAAAGGAATTGAGAAGAGGGATGCAGCTGGTTGTAACTGAGATGTGGTGAGAGACTGCTGCTCCAGGAGGGCTATAGCATCTGGCAGAGATCAGTGGGGAGAACAGCTGCTGTGGGAGATCCCAAACTATGTGGATGCATTAGATAAAACTCTGGTGTTTGTGAGCCTGTGGTTTTCAGCCAAGAAATGCACCTCACCCAAGGTAGCCCTTCACAGTTTTCTTTAGTGTTGGCAAAACAACCTCTTGCATCAAGGAGGGCTTGGGTCTAGAGAAACTTGGTTTTGACAAACCATAGCTACTACTTCATTATGTCCTCCTCATCCTGACTTTCTAGAGATTTGTGGCTTTTATTTTATGGTAGGGTGTCAATGTTACTGCGCAGCTGGTGCACCTACATCTGAATTTAATTTGTTCTCATCTCATAATTGCATCCCAGAGGAAATTCTAAGTGTACTGTGGACAAACAAACAAGAGTACAGTCGCTCTTCCAGGTCTGGCATGTGTTCTGGCAGGAAGAGGCCTCTGTGGTGCTCAGTCACCCCCAGAGCTCAAACTGTCCCACCGATCTGATCATAGTTTCCAGCCCTCCTGCCTGAACAGTCCTGACTATATTTCTGGCCCAGTCAACAAGCCCAAGAGGAGACAGGTGCTTTAGATTAAGACTAGGTAGTTAAACTACACAGTTATATGCACGGCTAAAATACTGACAGAGGTTTCCTGCGGGCTTTTTGCTAACACATGACCTTCTGCCTGGATTTAGGTGATGAGTAGAAATGTTCAGCTCTTCTAGCAGATTTATGCCCAGGTGTCCATCTGAAGGAGAGGACCATTAATTGCTCAACTAGGGAGGCATTAATTGCTGTTATTACAAGCACAGCTGACTATTTGAGGCTGTAAGAAAATTGTCCCATGTCCTTCTACCCTCGAGATGGGTCCTAGGGTCCATGTGGATTACTACAGCACCTATAGCCATGGCAAAAGAGTCACCAAAAGTGCTGGTAGGATAGAAGGGAAGTGAATGCCCCTTCAGGTTTGCTGGACTTGCTGTGGCAAGAAGTGGTTAGCCTTCCAGAAGGGAGGTGAGCTGCAGTGGAGTGAGCTGCGTGGGCACCTGCTGAGTTTATACTACAGCCTAAAGGACACATCTCTCATCCTTCTCAGGTATTTTTCAGTCTTATGTGTTAAAGATGTGATGCTTCGAGTACTGAGCTTTGGGGGCCTCTGTGCTGTCAGGAGGTTGTGCTCTCTTGTGGAGGCAACAGTTTTACTTTGGGGGGACAGGACTACAGCAGCGTACAGGGCTTGCTGCTTGCTCAGCCCCACAGCCCCAGCCATCCTCTGGCTGCAAAATAACCTGCAAGTGCTGCCTTCAGCGTGTTTCCCTTTCCCCTCTGCTGTGTCACAGTGCAAAGCCATAACAAGCAATGAGTATCTGAAGTGTTCACTTTGCCCTAATGGTTTCTTAATCTTTAGCAGGCGGGGAGTAGGGGTGGTGCACTGACACTACATGAGCAGCAGACAGCTCTGTCCTCAATACCTCAAGGTACTCTAAATTAATGCTGATGAATCTGGCAGCCTATGCTAATCCTCAAGTAAATGCATGAAAACTGATTAATAAAACAAAGCTTCAAGCTCCAGCAGCTCCCGCATTCAGGTCATTGACCCTATTTTAAGAAACAAGCTTCTGTGCTTGTACATGGTTCCCATTCCCAGTATGGGGAGAACAGAAGTGACAACCAGGGCCACATGCTGGTCTCTGGCATGGCATGGCATGGCTTCTCCCAGGTGGTTCTTCCCTGGACAGGAAAAAATTGTCATTACATTTGGTTTTTACTAAATCCTGTGCTTTGTCCTGTGAAATGCTTCCTGAGGTTTTGTACTAATGTTCTCATTATTTAGTAGTGACAAAAGAATATATTTTGTTTCCAGGAGAGCAAAAGCCTTATTTTCTAACGGTGTTTATCTCACTTGGGAGTTTTTTCTAAATGCAATGCTATTAAGACTGCATAAATTTAAGCCAGGAGTGGTTTATGGCATGCTTAAAGTGTATCTCTAATTTGTTTATACTGTTGAGTTGGGCAGGAGGCAAAATGCACATTACTTCTTCTGGACGCAATCTGAGGGCTTAGCTGTATCCAATTCAGACAAAGCTGATGAAGTATTTCGGTCCAAGAAGCAGAGGACTCTGTCTTAAGGAACTGCCCTCAATTGGTGGGCAATGGGAATCTTTCCACTAATGTTTTCAGGGATTTGAGAAGCGGGGGAGGCAGCATCTTGCAGCTGCCACCATCGTCTCTTGCCCACAGAACATCCAGGAAATAATAAATAGCTGTAGGTTTGCTGTACTTCAAGGCCAGCACATTCGTCACATACCCCTTAGGAGCTACCCTCGTGGTTGACCTCCTTGCTGTGGTTAAGCTGCAAGGAATTCAGAGATCCCGTGAACCTCGGTGCTGGGATTTGCCTTTATCCTTTGAAGAAGGCTGTTGTTATTATCATGTTCTTTGCCAGGAGAAATTTGGCCAGAAGATTACAGGTTGCCGTACCATCCCAAACAATTCAAATTTGTAACCCAGCAGCTTGGGCACCCTCCACCTACCCTTTGGGTCTCACTCAGAGCCAACTGGAGCTTGCAAGCAGATGTGGCACGGGGGACTCTCCAAGGGTTAAACACAGAAATTTGCTGGCCAGAGCTCGTGTCACCTGAAGGCTGAGCCTGCCTTCGTGAGCTGTTGTCTCTGCAGAGATGCCCTACCTTTCTGAAATGTTTGAAGGCATGCATCACTCCTGAGCATAGGAATTCACAGCCATTTTCTTCAGCTTTTGCAGGGTATTGTAAGCTGCAGTTTGGATTCTCGGCAAAGCCCTCTGAGCACAAAGCCTTGCACCAGTGGCTAATGTTTGCTCCTGCTGCAGACCGAAGGGTACATTTGCAAACAACAGAGGCACAAAAAGCATTCGTCTCATGCGCAGTTTATGGATGCTGCTTAGCATCCCAGGCTCTGTCTTGCAAGCGTATTCTTTCTTCAGTGCGAACTTGTGACAGAAAATTGGATTTCGCTGAAGTATGAGGTGTTCGAAACACTCATTGCTTCTGTCTCACTTGAAAAACAGCTCTCTCTCAGCCCCAAGATATATTAATATCCTTCCCTTGTCACTTCCCCCAAGTTCAGCTACAATAGGAATGAAATTCAGTACCAGATCATGATCATCTTTGTCAAGAAATGCCCTGTGATGATTTGTTTCCAAGTTACATTTAATCAGCGTTTTTCAGAGACTCACAGACTGGTCGTTGTCCCCCCCTCCTCTCTCACTGAAGTAAAATTAAGTTAATTTCAGAACTGGATGAACCTTCTGTGTTTGCTTAGTCTAGTTTTGACTGGGAAGCCTGAGTTAAAATAAGGCTGTGCTGGTCCCAAGCTTGAACAAAGGAAATTGAGAGGCCTGAGGGATCTGTGCAAGGGAGAGAACACATCTCCATCTGATGCTGTGGAGAACTCATACCGCACTCTCCCTGGATGCTGGATATTTCACTCTGTGCCACTTTTTCAAGGGGACCACCACGCAGTCCCCTGAGGAAGCTGTGGTGCATCTCATGTCGCCCTGTTAGAAGTAAAATCTAAATTAAGATGGTGGAGGTGGTGAGTTTCTAGCTGAGGAGAGGAACAGGAAGATGTGCCTCCTAGAGGAACATAACCAGCCAGGCTCTGTAGAAGGATTTTAGGACTTGCTAGACATTTCTTTTTTAAACCTACAAAATCTGAAAAGCAAATTAATAGGATCTTTGAGTCATTCTGTGAAACCCATAGCAAGCTGTGAAATTTTACTCAACAGCTAAACTTTGGTGTAAATTGTTTGGGCTATTTTTCCCCCATGGAGAGGGAAAAAGCGAGAGCAGGAAGCTACAAACTGGGAAGAACTAATGCCGAAAGAGAACCTATGCCAGAGCTGAATTTCATTCCTCTGCATCATTTCAGTGGAAAACCTATGAACAGCTTCAATTCCAGAAGGTTTAGGTGGAGGGCCATATATGATGCAGCAGTTTTGCACTGGGCAGCTACGTGGTGGGACATACATATATGTGTGCTGCATTTTCCTCTGGGAAAACCAGGACAGTGAAAAAAGATGCTATGTGTAAAGAAAGATGAGCAGAGTCATGAGCTGTTTTATGCTACTTTATATCAAATCACCACTGTAATATTTTGGCTATTTTATCGGACCAAATTTTTGAGCATTGTACATCACAAATCATTTTACTTACATGACAAAACTTTTGCTAGAATGAGATAATCATGAGTCATGGTACTGAGTCCTGGTGAAAGACGTCCTTGTGTTTTCTTAGGATATCGAAACATGGACAGGGACTAGCCCCTGTTCCTCTGCTGGTTCCTTACAACCTGCCGATCTCCATGCCCTTCTTTGCTTTCAGGAAATCAGGCTTACCTGAGGGTCACTCAAGCATTCTCTCACAACTGAGCTTCCCCCATTTTGTCATTTTTTAACTTTCCCCAGAGCCTTCCTTCACTTTAAATTCAGTGCAGGACCAAAGAAACCTCATGTTCAATGTGGTTGTTTATGGGCTAGCACTGACAGAAAGCTTGTGCTCTTCAAAACCTCCCAAGGGGCCTGGATACTATTGCATGGGGGATCTGTATTACTCAGACTCTGAAATATCCCAACCCCAGATCTCCACATTTTTTGAGCAAACGCAACTGTCTTTAGAAAGAAAAAAATTCTCTTTTACTGAAGAGACGAAGTAATACCCTCTATGCTCAGGGCAAATTTCTCCTCTCAGATCAGCATGACAGATTGCATCTCGGGTTGGGAGCAGCTTAGACATATGGGGAATGGGATGGGGACCTGTTTTCCGTGCAGTGCGCCTGTAACTGCACAGTGTTGGTGTTAGCATGGCAAGCCAGTAGTCATCTCCCTGAAGTTTAAGCTGAATAAGAATTCAGCAACTCTAGTGATTATTTGAAGTGCTTAAACTGGAAAGATTAATCTGGTGTTTCAATCTCCAGACCCCCAGGTTCCTGCGTGGGACTTCTAGTACTCGTTATGTCCTATACTGACCAAACACAGCAGATAGACAAAGCCAAGCATTCTGCTGTGACAAGGTCACAGAAATCCAAGATTAAATAGTATCTGTTCCACGCTTTTACGTAAGTAAAATTCAAATTTAGTTTTAAAAATATAGATAGCAAGGATTGGAGAATGCCTCTGTTCTTTTTCTCTCTCTTGCTTGTCCCATTATACTCATTATTCTGCTTTTCTGAATGACATCTGTAGGAGTCCAACTACTATCCCAAGGGCACAGCAAATCTTTCCTGTCGTGATACAGAAACATAGTATTGGAGGATTCTTTAAGCCAGATGGAACTGGTTCAGTTTTACATAAAGTCCTTTACATAAAGGAATAATGCTATTCAGTTAACATAAAAAAAAACTTTTGTCCTTTGCCATCAATAACTTTGTCCCTTTCCCATATATCATTATAGCATTTCTGAACTGCCTGTAAGGTTCACCCTTACACATGGAAAAAATATTCTTCTAGTAAAAAATTTATTTTATTCCACTTATATCCTTAAACTTACTTTAATAGGAAGTATGAAAGTCATGGACATTATATTCTGTGGCGTTTAAACATTCAGCATGAAATGCCACCTAAGTGTAGGTAATTGACAGGTGTGGTTGTCAGCACACTGACAACCCCATTGACGGCTGCTGAGAACCCCTATGGGGGTCCCCTCGTGTCACACAGGGACCAGAAAGGAGAAGGGCTTCCCTGTTTAGTTTAATGAGAACCTGCAGTCTGGGGCTCATGCTTTCCCCCTGACGTTTTACCAGAACCTGTGGCAGATTTCCCTTTAGGACCTTCTCTTTCTCTGTCCCTACTCTGCTCCTCTCCTTGGGGTAGGGGAAGAAAACGTACCTGCATTTCAGATACTGACAGTAGTATAAAACCACTGATCACTGTTTTGCATCATATTAAGATTGTGAACCAGGGAGGCTAAAGGATGGTCACACAGTGTGGTCTGCTGCCTTTCCTGCAGGAAAAGTAATGTTTGCGGGGATGGCAGCTGGGGGAGGGAATACCTTTAAGCCTTACATCTAAATCATTCAGACTTTGGCTTTAATCACTCCTCCAAGAGGCTGAGTAGGAATTTAAAACAGCTGGAGCCACAATTTCAGTGGTATTCCTGAAGGTGATTAGTCTTTTGCAGGATTTTTAAAGTGCCTAAGTGTATCCTGTGATAATTGAAAAATTTTGCCACAGTGTCTGTTGCAGACAAGGGAAAACACTTTTTTTTCCCCAAAAGCCCAGCTGAGCCTTAAATCAGAGCAACTGATGTGACATGTTTACATTTGAGGAGGGGAAAAAAAAACATGATTAATGCAAGAAAAGATTGTCTTGGCACCAGTCTCTTCTGCTGGGAAACTCAGCACCTGAAAGGCCCTGGAGACACTCTTCTGCAGGGGAGATGCTGCCATGCTGGTGAGCTATGACTTGTGGGGAAACAAGTCCAAGAGAGAAGTCTTCAAATCACCCTGAGTTTGAGTCTGGTGTTAAGAAAAACAAAAGCAGCCTCAGGTAGTTCTGCAAAAAAAAAAAAAAAAAGGAATGAAAATGTAATTATGGGGAAGGTGGGTGTTGGGGGAGATGAGAGCTATGAAATGCATTTATTTCAATCTTGCGAAGTACCATAGCATATCGAAGCACTTCAGTGAAAATCAGGAGAGATAGATTTTGACACAAATGTGTCTTCTGAATCAGCTAGATGCACGTCTCCCTGCCAACATTATGCATAGGTGAACTTTGAAAAGTGCTAGCCTCATCAAAATGAAAAAACAGATCTCTTCTTCCCATCTCCAGACAAGCTAAGCTCTGAAGGCAAATATATTGTTAGCTGCAGGAATATGAACTTGGATGAGCATAGAGGGCTGGATAGACCTCTGGAGATCAGCTGCTGATTTTTTTTTTTCTGAGAGTCTGACTAGCTCTACAAGGAAAATATAAGTTTGTGTTACTGAAATAAAATCAATTTCTCATTTCTTCCTATTTCACACAGGCCCTAACTTTACCAGCTACTGTTGCAAAAATAACTAGAGTGTTCATAACTGAGAATTTAAATGGAATATGAGGTGCTGTAATCCATCAGCACACTCAGCTTTTCTTGCATGCAGTGCAGGAGGCTTAACTGGAGTAGAGACAGAACCTCTCTTCTAACACCACCAGGATCCATGGTGCTGTTGTAAGCTAAATTATCTCAGACAAGCTATGGGGGTCCTACTGGTGTCAGGCAAAACTTTCAGCTCGTTATTTTTTCTCCTCCAGTTTTCCAAAAGGGTATATTCTGGATAGTTACTGCCAAATGGAACCTACAGCCACACTTGTCAAAGTGCCATTGCGCTGCTCAAGTGCCCACAGAGCTGTGTTGGTGGTGTGGAAGAAAATGAGGAGGGATCTGGGGAGCTGGAGATCAAATCGTCAGTAGCTTGAACACCATTTACAGCTACTCTGATCTCATGGAATTGCCACCTGGATGAAAAGAAAACGTCTTCTGTCTGTGGCTTTCTGAGCTGTGTTGTGATATTGGTGAGATTTTTGTCTGTTTGTCTACACTTCTAACACTTTCTTTTATTTTTCGTGTGTTTCTGTGGAAGAATTGTAATAGAAAGAGAAAAATGAGGATATGTAGGATTTTCATTTAAAATTAATCCTCAGATCAGTGAAAGACTATATTTGAGAATTATGTTGGTAGATTTTCAGTCTGCAAAATACCTTATTTTGCCATGAAAAAGATGAGTAACATTCCTTGAATACTTAAATTTGATTCAAAACTCACGAAATCTTGCTCTGACGTGGTGCAGAGGAAGGTTTTTAAGATTATCTTCTTTTATTCTCACTAGTAGCTAACGTTTACATGAACAATTCAGCGTCTTAACTAGCTGTTGCTCACTGGGCGTGCTCTGATCTCTAGTGCACACCCTCCCAGTCAAGCCTGGACTTTAAGTCTAAAATTTAGGAAACTTCAAGCTCTTTTGCCAAACCTAAAGAAAAGCCATGCCAGTTGTCAGTACCAGTGATCCTCTCTTCCCTCAAAACTGTGCCTAGGAGCAACACCCCATCGCCTCTGCCTGGTGACGCTCGTGGTAAAAAAGAAAAACATTTTTCTGTTGACTTCAGCGAGGCAAGGAGTGGGCCCAGCTTCGTTCACACCCACGCTCTATGTTTAATTAGAAACTATTTTCCTCCAAGAGCAGGCATTTGAATTTCTCGAGATGTTGCAAAGAGCTTCAAGGAGGAGCTGCCGAGAGGTGGGGGTGTTTCAGGTAGGAGGAGGCAAATAACGGTTGGGGGAAAAAAAAATAATTAGGGTCTTGGATCAGGGTAGTTTTGTAATGATCCATAATTAAAGGCTGTTTTCATGTTCTTCATGCAACAGGAGAAGAGTTTTCCATCCCCTTCAGAATAAATTTGGCCATAATCTGGCTAAATCTATTTTCTGACCAGAGATAATGTGGGCAGCGTTGCCCTGCATCAGGGAAGATACCACAGCCAGGAGGAACAACCACCTTGCAAAACTCACTTTGCTTTAGACGTCTTTTTCTAGCCTGCCATGGACCTTTTCAGTTGTGTGCCTTCAGTCCCATTCCCGGGGTAATAGTTACCTGTGTTGTAGAGACAAGCTTTGTGCTTGACAGACGCCGTGTCCGTAGCTCGACCATCAGGATTTAGGAAGGTGCCATTAACTGTTTGACTTGTCTGTGCAGTTAGATGGAATTACTGCAGATTATAGCCTACATATCCCAGTTCATTAGCAGTAGTAAAACATAGCAGAAGTGTGAGATTTCACCAGAGTCATCCTAATTTATGTCCTAAAGACATGCTTGGAAGTTTGTGTTTGTAAATGCACTCACAGCTTGCACAGTGTGCAGAACACAGAACGGGGGACTGAAAGTCGACCTCTGATCTCTGATCACAGGGAGATAATAAAAATCTCCTTCTTATGGCCAACAATATCCAATCCCTACATATAGGAAGGCAACTGAGATGACCTTTGAGGCCAAAGCCTTTGAAAGGAGATAGTAATATTTTCAGAGGTGCAAACATGGAGTAAAGTGTCTCTGAGGATGCTCCTTTCCTTGGGATGGATAGAGGAGAAATTGCTTTGGCCTTCCAAAGAAACCTTTCAACCCATCATGTCCTTCTCAGCTGGTCGAACACAGGAGGGATCGTGCGTGCTGACCAAGTGGAAGCACTGCTCTCAGTTAAAGGCACAAGAGAGACTTGATGGGAGTTAATAACAACTTCAACCTTCTTATTAGACTCTCTAAAGCAGATAAAGACAAGCAGGCATGTGTGCATTACCATACTGCAGAGACAAGCTGGACTGACAGCTGTTTCTGAAACCTGGGCATGGGTGTGGCAGGAGGTGCTGCTTTACTGGAGCTTTTCAGGGATGCCGTGTGATGGCAGTGGTGGGGAACTCGGGGTCATAATAATAAGGTGGAGATATGCAGTGACTCCCCAAAGCACTCCAGTGCCCACTGCTTTATTGGATCCCAGCACAGTCCTTCCTTCTGCTGCTTAATTCTTCTGATTACTCTGTAGCTGACTAAAATTGAGTAAAACTGTCGCTACCAGCAGTGAAAATTAAGATATGCTGTGCTACGAGTGTGCCTTTTCCTTTCACTTTGGAGGATAACGTGGTGGCCAGGCACAGTGGTGCTATGCCTGTACCGCAGCCCCCCTGTTGTGCTGTGGTGGTCCCTTGGCTCTGCTCAACCAGGAGAGGAGGAGGAGGAGGAGCTGGTGGGGTGGCACGAGGAGCTGCCCCTCCGAGCATCTCTGCTCCGAGGGACGGGATGTTCAAACAAGCTGCTGTAGGCAATGCACTGCACGCAGCTCGTAAAGTGGAAAATTACTGCTTCAGACTGCAGGGTGGAGGCTACCTTAGGAAAGATGATGGTGTTATTAAGCCTCAGCATGCTGGCTGTGAGCTCTTTTGTAAGAGCAACTGGGGACTGGGATTTCACTGGGGATATCGGGGGGTCTTAAGGAGTGTGAATATTTCAAGGGAATGGAGTTCACCTGAAGGAAAAAAAAAAAAAGCCAGTGCCACCTCGGTCTGCTGTTAGCCATCTATTTAGCCCTCTTGCACTTCATATTACTGTTCCAGTTATGAAAAATTGTTAGTCTGTTACTGATATTTTAAGAGCTGAGTAGCAGCTGTTAGGCTTATTGCAGTCCTGTCATTTGCTTGTAAATACTGTTTATTAGGAATTTCATGTTGAACTGTAGTTCTTCCACAATCAAACTTTCACAAAGGAAGAGTTCTGATTTTCCAGAAAGGAAAATGCAAATGAAATCTTTAATTTGCTGTAGGGTTAGCACTGACTGAAATCTTTGTGTTTGTGGCACAGAAAAAAAATATTGTGTTTTGAGTGAGTTCTGCATTGATCTGTACCACCCTCAAAATGCTTTCTGGGTGATGCATGCTGTGTTCCCAGTCCCCTCCTACTGCAGGTCCACAAACTGTGCTGTACCTGCCCATCCTGAAAGAAAGTGGTGCATGTAACAGGCTGGTTTAGCTGCATCCTGCAGTCTCACCAGTGCCCTCATTTTTTGGGAGACAAGGCAGCTTCCTGGTGATAACTAGCCTACCACAGATTTCTCTGTCTGAGGCTTAAACTGGACCATAGGAAATACATTTTGCACGGGGTAAGCTTTACCGTGGGAGAGTACATGGATGCACCATCCCTGGAAGTGTCAGAGCCAAAGCAGCTATTTTGATACGCCTCAACACACACAACTGCAACATTTTTGTTTTAGCCAAAAAATAACGTGTTAAAAATGTCAACTTTCCATTAGAATTTGTAATTTAAAGTATTTTTAATCAATTACTTGCAATTTAATCAATGGCAAAATTCCCTTTTGCATAGGAATTCAGGTTTTTGCTCTGGTGCACTGTAATCATTGATGATTAATTTTGAGACACTACATTCTGACAATTGCTGCTTTTCTGTATCAGTGGCTAAGTAAGGTATGTTTTACAAACAGTAGCAAACTCACTATTAGGGAGATAACTTTTAAATTAGGAGAGATGGTTTAGTGCTATTTTCTGGCTGCAAACGGTGACCAGGGTACAAGTTAAGTGGGGCTCTCTGACCCGCTCTAATTTTTCCTTCTGGCTTGACTCAGAATTGCTTCTTTCCTCCCAGTCACTTACTCCACTGTATTTTTTTAATTATGTTTTTGTGTAATTACTGCTTGAGAAAGGGCACTATCCCTCTATTATAGGGCTTCTGGCACAAGGGGAAGCTAAGCGTGATTGCAGCTTTAAAATGTGATCATATTAAAATAAGGTTTTTGTAATCAGGAACCCATTATATGTAGGTGGGTTTTTATCAAGATGCAGTTAAAAATGTCCTGGTTTCAAAGAAGCTTAAAAAGCAGTGTTAAGGTGATCTGCTAAAATTTTATTTTCGGTAATATTAACTTCTGATATCCCACAGCCCAGATCTAGAGGCTCTTTTCATTTTAGGGAACCGTGTACTGAAGGATGTAGTAGCTCAGGTGCTGTAGTGGTGAGTTATGTGTCCTCTGCAGTGGCAGGCTGTGATTAAGGGGAGTTGGGTTTCCTCCTTGCACAACTGAGAGACCAGAAAACAGCCATGGAGCAATCCGACTGCTTGCTGTGCAGCACATTCATGACTAAGGAACCGCTGATGCTGCAGTCCCAGGGGCAACCCAAAATGAAACCCCAGCCAGCAATCAGTGTAGCTAATTTTCTTTTTGCTCTTTTTTTTTTTTTAATTTTTTTTTCCTTTTGTGCAGTGAAAACAAATTGGATGCCATGGATAGCTGCTTGATCCAAGTGCTATACTTTCTTCCTCCCAATAAAGATAACAGTGTATCCCGCCCTTGTTTTTAAAATCTGTTTTTGAGCTGCTCAGTGGGAAGCTCTGAATCCTTCATGCAGTCATGGGGAATTTATTCTAGCGGAAAATTTACCTTTCCCAAGGACAGCAAGTGTAACATTAAGTATCACTAAAACAGTGGTGTTTACTCAAGACAATGAATATAGTCAAGTGTTACCCTCTCTTGCTGATTAGCGAATTCATGCAGAGAAGATAAGGGGCCTGCCTAGAGAGTCTTCAGTGGGGAGCAAAGCTCTGTGGACAACTATTTTCCCAGAAATAACATTGCTCTCTGAAGATATTAATAAACAGTAAGAAGTTTCTCATTCTGGTGAGATTCACTTTATTTTTTTACTGATACTTACTGTGAAAAACTTGATTCAAAAGTTTAGTGGCATTCTAGATAAGAAGAAAAAATCATGAATGCTTCTAAACTGACTCATGATTTGGTTAAGGCCAACCTGTCAGTTTGATAGGTCATTATCAAGTGCTTCTTAAACTAATTTATAGTCTTGGCTCCTCCAGTGCTTTGAGAACTGGAAAATTCAGAACTTGAAGCTTACTGCTGAAGCTGGCCTGCTGAGTTACTAAACTTTAAGGAAGGTGGCAATGGAGACTGTATTGTTTATCGTCTTCTCACTTCAGGAGTTATCAAGGGGGTTTTATAACAGAAGTCAAAATTACAAGTAGGAGTTTAAAATTAGGCATGAAAATGCAAATAGATTATAAAAATGCAAAATCCAGAGATAATAACCTGACTGTAGGTTGGACAGATTTTTCAGTCTAAAGAAATGAACATTTTTAGACTGCTAAAGGTCCTTCAAAATAAAATTTCTGAAAAATTAGTAGAAAGAACGAGGATGGGTTAGGAAAGGAGGATGGCAGTAAAGCTCAGAGAAAAGGGGCACTTAAGCAGCATTTATGTTTTTGTATCAGACAAGCTATAGAAGATTCATGTGAAGAAAGTTACTCCTTTTATATGATTTTTCCGAATTCAGAAAATAGAGGTGAACATAGTACTTGTTCCATGCAAGCAGCAAAGAATGGACATCAGCCAGCTGTCCCAGCTGAGGAACCCAACAGTACTGTTTCCAGACCAAGATGGAAATGAGAAAGGAAGTCTGAGGCATTATGGCGAAGTTGTATCTAGTAGTTAATTCTTTCAAATGTGCGTCAGACGTTGTTTTCCATAGGACAATGTTTCTGACAGGAGAATTTCAAATCTATTTTGATTTAAGAGGCAGTGAACTAGTACAGTGTGGCGGTTTTGAAAACCTTCTGTCAGAAGGTAGGTCTGATGACAGAACATGAGAATAGTATTCATATAGGATGTGAATAATTATAAGTTCAGATGGGAATATCTTGTGTTTTGGATGAACGCCCTTCCAATGGCAATTGCCAGCTCTGTGGTTTTCCTCTCCCCTTCTTGAATATCATATAATTTCTGTTCTAGACTTCAGCAGTGCTGCCAGTGAAAGATTCATCAAAACCAATATGTTACTGCAAAAAGGGTCATTTTTTACTTGTCATACTTTTTAACGAGAAAGTAGTCAGAAAATTTTCATAGCAGCTCTTATCTCAAATGTCATTGTTATTCTTTCTGTAGAGGAAAAGCTTTCTGTAAGCAGTGTTAAGTTCTTGTTTTACCTATTTCCTCCAAATAAGCCTTTTGAGAGACAGATCCCTTCAGATGAAAATGGTTATTCTGAGCCATCACAAGTTTTATCCTAGATTTTTGAGGCTGTCTTGTTTCAGAAACATGCAGCAATTGCTGGTAGTGATATACTGAAGTTCAGACTTCGGCGTAGCTGGACCTTGAGTTTGAAGCCTTAACCACACACATGTAACTAAGAAGTAGGAGTGCTTGAGGATAAACATCCTGTATTCCTCCAGACACAGAGAAGGCAAAGAAGTGAGCAACCTTGTACCCTATCCCAACTGGTACCCTGACATACTCCTCATATCTGCCATCAGGTAAATAAGATGTGTGCAGGTAAGGCACATATATCAGAATCACTGTGGATACATTCTCATATGCGAGTTGTGAGCTGGGTTTCAAGCCACAGAAAGAATGCTGCCTCATCATCCAGGCTTAGCAGGGTCAAATAGAACGTGTGCTTTGCCTGACTTGGCCATGTGGAGAGGACAGGTGAGTGTCTTCACTGGTTCTCCAGCTACCTCCTCCTCCTCCTTGCTAGCTTTTTGTCAAACTCTCTTGAGCCAAGTGCATTTCATTTAAAAGCTGATTTTATTTTTTTTTTTTTGCAACCATTTTGACTTGGTAGGAATGGGATGGGACTTAAACCTACAGGCCTCTAAAAAGTTAATTTTTGTTATGAAATATCTTTTATTCTGGCAGAAAGCCGTTGAACTGACAGTGAAAGCAAACCTGAGAGTGTTGACTGTACAAATGCCCTGCTTTAGAGAGCGTCTTGGTATTCAAGCACTGTCACTCAGGTCTCTAATTATAGTGAACTACTGAGGGGAAAGATGGACAAAAAAAGGTTTTATTGAAGACAGCAATAAAGATTGTTCTGTATGGCTATCATACCTGGAAACCTGAGTTATCTTCCCGCTGGATACTGCAGCATCAGGTGCCTGATCTCCATATAGTACTCACATGGAAAACTCACATGGAAAACCCACCATGACTTTTGGCAGATTTTAGTATTTTATTTAAAAAAACCCCAAACAACATGAGGATTTATTATTTGTAATTTAGAGCAAATCTAGGCAGCCACCCTAGCACTTTCCCAAATGCAAAATATCATAGTTGTTCGTTACAGAGAGCGCTTGGCTTATGGACACTGCTGCAGGTCCAATCTCAGATATGAAGGCACTAGTTGTATTTTAGGAACAGCGTTGGGAGAAATGGAAACCTGTTGTTTCAGTCAGCATAGGCCTGTCAGTGGATGTTCAAGTTCTGCATGACAAAACACAGTGTTTTAGTCACATATCCTTTTTCTGCTCCATCCTCAGCGATGAATCTGTCCTTAAGAGAGGTGTTCCAGTTTGGCTGCCAGTGAATAGGGGTTGATGAGTTCAGTTTTTCAGAATTTGTAATGTGGAGAATGGAAATATAAAGCTTGGTAAATTTAAAGGATATACTGAAGAATGTTTGAGTTATGAAGTGTATCAGTCACCAGGGTATACAACCAGTTGTTTAAAACTTACTTTTTGCAAGGAGACAGAAGTACAGACTGGAAGAGGAGGGGAATGGATTAAAGAATATTTAGATAAGATGAATGTACTCTAGTCAGCAGGGCCTGATGAAATTCACCCCAGAGTACTTAAGGCAATGTCTGAAGCAATCGCTGAGCCATTAGTGATTATCTTTAAGAACTCACAGAGGAGAGAGGAGGTCCCTGAAGACAAGAGAAGGGCAAACACAGTGTATTATATTTTAAAAAGGGGAAAAGGAGGACCCAGGGAATTACAGACCTGTCAATCTAACTTAAGTCCTTAAAAGGTTCAGGAACAAATCATTAGACAATCAATTTGCAAGTAGCCAGCTGATACGGAGATGGAACCAAAAAAAAAAAAGGAGAAAAAAAGAGGAAAATAGGTTTGTCAAGAACATTTGATGTCAAATCAATCTAATTTCTTTCTTTGTCACAGTAGCATGTGTAGTGAATAAAGAGGAAGCAGCAAATGCACTAGCACTTGATTTTTAGTAACACTTTTTGACATATATGACAGACTAAAGAATATGGTATAGATATAATTACAATAGGGTAGGTGCATAGCCTGTTGAAAAATAGCTCCACAGCAACAGCTAGTGCTGTATCACTGTCAGGGAGGATATTTCAAGGTGGTCATTCAGCAGATTCCCTATATGCAAATCTATCAAATAGCTTTTTATTGACAACTGAGTAACAAGCAAACAAAGTCAATCTGTGGATGACAAAATCAGGAGATGCTAGAAATCCTAGGAGGTCAGGATCTGAATTTGAAATAATCTTCACAGCTTGGAGAAACTACTCGCAAATGTTTAAATGAAATTCAATCAGGAAGAGTCCAAAGTGCTGTGCTGTGCCTGGGAAAGAGAGATGTAGATACTTTGGCGGGGGGGGAGGGTGTGTGTGGAAATAACCAGGCAGCAGCATGTTTGTAGAAGACTTGAGGGTTTCAGAGAATCATAAATTAAATGTTTTGGGTTACAGGAACAGGAGCATCATCCTTGAGATACAGCCCATATTTATTTTCCTTTCTTGGCTTCACTCATGCTATTGCAACTAGTTGCAGGTGTTGCCTTTTCTTGCAGATGAGGAGAAGGTGGCAAAAATCCAGGGAAAGCAGACAGAACACGGTGCGCTGTGAAGCACAAACTGTGAGGAATTGCTGAGGGAATTGAGTTTGTTCACTTTGGAAAAGCGAGGGCTGACAGAATAACATGGCAGCAGACGTCCAGCATAGAGGTGGGGCTGTGAAGGAGACAGTGAGCAATTGTTCTCTTTGGTTGTGGAGAGGATAACAAGCAGAAATTATCTTGATTTACCACTTAGTGTCAGGGCGAGAAGAGCTGGAGCAGTCACGCAAGGATGCTCCTTGCTGATACTTTTTTTTCCTTAGGACAAGTCAGACAGTGCCTGTTGGGAACTCCTGGCTTTGTGTCAGTGTGGGGAACTCATGCTATGAGGTTTCTCCTACAGCTGCACATTTCTACTTAGAGAGAAAAAATATGTAAAAATGTTCTTATCTCTCATGTTTCCATTTAAATGTTGCTTTGACTATATGCCAGAAATTGTTTGATTTGATGGTCTTGCATTGCTCACCATGAAAATGTCAACATTTATTCCCCATTACCATCCTCTGTATTGAAGATACTGCAGTATTTTAGTTCATAATAAGCCAGCTGGTCCATTACACATATTCTCTTTGTGAACATCAATTACTGCCTGCTTTAGACTCTCCTTCCTTCTCCATGGCAGCATCACTCCAAACCTTATTTCGTGGAAGATAAGAGACAAAACAGGCTTATATAAATATTAATTGAGAATGTTGTGAAAAGAGATTATCTGAGAATCTGTCCCTTGGAGAGAGGAGCAGAGCAGATTGTTGCATTAAAAACATCTTAATGCAGCTCTCCAGCAGAACAGACACCCCTAAATACTCTGAATAATCAGATTCAGACACAGGCAAAAACCCATGGCTTTTTTGTTGTGTTGCTAGCAAGGGTGCAGCTTCTTATTTACACAGTTGGGGTCCTGCTGACCCCCTCGAGAATCCGAGGGGTCTGTGGGACTGAGCCAAAACTGCTCCCGCAGAGGCAGCTGGGGGAGCGCCAGAACAGCCCTGTGTCTCCCACGGCCATCCCACGTGTTTTCATGGCACCACGCAGCCTGTCCCATGCGCGAGGGGCACAGCTCTCTCCGCTTCAAGGAAAGCACAGGCTGCGCAAACCTCGCTCCCAGCACCTGGCGTGTGTTCCCGCACACCACCCCTGCCAGGTGCCAGACCTGCACCGCTGTAAGAGAAGGCTGCGTGAGCATCTGCCTGAGATCAGTGGAGACTCAGGGCCCCAGCTGAGCCATGTTTCCACCAACACTTATCCCCTGCCTGCTTTAGGGGCATGTGGCTCAACCCACAAGTCAGTGACTATTTTTCCCCAATGCCGCCACCTATTGCAACTCAGGCAGTCCCTTCTTTAAATGATATGTGGGCTACCCCATCGCTGTGAGAAGTCCTTGATTGCAGAGTATGTTAGCAATAACCTCACAGTTAATGTCTGCTGGTTTGTTAGAGTGGCGAACACCCTCAGCTTTGCTTTCAGCTATTAATTAACCAACCAGTCATTAACTGCTGCTAACAATTGATTTACAGGGAATTATTGCTTAAATAGCGGGAGGTATTTAAGAAGAAAATAAATTAAAACAAAGAACTGCTGGATCCTTGGGCACGAAAAGGACTCCTTGTAATATAGAGCATGGCTGTTACAGCACTGTAATTATGGAGTGATAAACAGTGATTGGGAAGTACGTTCCTTTCCAGAGACAATGACATTATGTCTCCTGGAAAGAGTCTTTTTGTCTCCACTAATTGAATGATCTGAAATGAATGATGTTATCAGAAACCTAACTGAGGCAACTAATGTTATATTTATGGGTTATCAAAAATGTTTAATCACAGCTGCGGTCTCTCCGAGATGTGTCATGGACACTGCAGCATCCAAAAATACGATTGAGGGCCGGTGTAGCACATTATCTTAATTACAAAGGAGAATTACAAGTTCTTCCATTGGTTTTGCCTCCCTCCACGCTGGCAGAACAAATGAGACCTATTAACCTAAGCGCAAGCAAACACCACCTCCTAATGACATTTTTCCTCTCCGTGGACAGAAAGTGAACGGGTGGTTGCTTAATTTTTTTCCTGGGAAATAGTGACCCAAATCAATTTTCGGAGCTTGTGACACACGAAACCCCACTCACGACTCCTCCTGTTGAATCTGCCTGTGTTTTTGCTGCCAAGGTCAGCATATGGATTGACTAAGCAAGCGTTGCTGTCCTGGTCAAGGTGCATTTGCCCTTTCCTGGCCAAGTTAAGCCATGTTTCACTGCCCTCTCCTGGAGTGAGAGTCTGCCTGCTCTGCTGTCTTTTAGGTCTTTTTGTTACCCCAGCACTAGCAAAAATGCATTTAGTACTGGGGACACAGGGAGAGGACTGCTGCTTTTCAGACTTGAGGGTGTGATTCCTCTTGTTGTGAGGCTCTGCATGAGACAGATGGAGAAGAGATGGGAAGTATTGCTGAAAAAATAAATCCAGTGCTTCAACTTCTGAGATTGTTTGCTTTAACTGGATGTCCGTTTCCCTCTCACCTACATTTTTGGGAGCTGCTTTCTTGTAAATAGGCTGGTAAAAGTGTGACCCATCCCAGGTGACAAGCAGTTCCCATGGGGAGATTCAGGAATAACTGCTGAAGGTATTTTGCTTGAGGATTAGGATACAGAAGTAGACAGGAGCTAAGAAAAACATCTGACTTGCTATGGTAAAAAACAGCACATCTTTGGTCATTTTTAGAAAGTAAATTGGCAAAACCCTGAGCAGAGTCCTGTTCTGCTGCCTACTGCCAGCAGCTATGTCCTAACCTGTAGTCTTGCCTCCCTTGCTTTCATTTGCCTGGATGAATCTGTGGAAATTGTATACCTAAGCTGTGGGGACGCAGAACTCCACAACACCCGGCCCCCGCCGCCTGCTCCCAGTTTCAAAACCTCACTCAAAACCTTAGGCTTTGTATCCAAGGTTCATAAATGCTGCAAGAATTATTTCCTCAGTCCTGAAATGAATGCAGACCTTTCTGAATGAAACTTTAAACTCCCAGGCTTTCTCTTGTTCAGCTACAGCTGGCTTGACGAGCATGTGTCTGGTTTGGGTTTAGCTTTGTTATGGATATCCTGAAAAGCAAAATCCATAGTAATCTCTTGCTTTTGACAGCTCCCCTGCCCTTTCATTCAATAGATACAGCTACAAAACTATTTAACCTTTTGATTATCTGTAAAATACATAGCTGTTTATAAAAGGCTGTAGAGAACATCAAAACCAGAGCAGGAAACAAGGATCGGGATATTTTGCATCCTACCATTCCTGAGTGACTGGATCTCAGTATGTTTCTGTACCAGGAGGTGGCACTGACAATTGCAGGGATCTGCAGCAGACCTAAGCAGAAAACTGGCTGGTAAAACATCTCAGTTGATATGAAGTATGACTACTGTTGTGTCAGTCTTCAAAAGGGTCTGCATCTCTATTTGGGCTTTATTTAGCTGCCTCAAGAAGAATGGGAGACAGTCTTTTTCTAGCCAAAATTCTCAGTTCAGCCTCAAAGCAGCAGTACAGGAGTTTTATAGGTTATCATAGGATGTGTAAAAAGGAGCAGCTGCTAGCAAGGAGAGTATCAGTAGCGTGGTTCCCTAATGCATTTATAGTATTTGAGAATATCATCAAACTGTTATCCAGTCATACATAAGCCTCCCAAAATACTCCTGAGAACGTTCTGGTGCTCCTGGGGGAGGCAGAATTAATACTGGCATGGGTTTTGGACTAAAAGCTCTTTTGCGATGGTTGTAGAATTAGAACAGCCTTAATGCCTTCAGGCAGTGCAATGTGTGACTGCTAGGTGTCTGGGACAAGGTAGTGCTTTGCATCTTGGGGGGGAATGAAGAGATAGCAGAGTAAGGAATCCTATTTGAGGTGTTTCTCAGACTTTAGTCTATGGATGATGGTACTCTATAAGATATCAGGAAGTATCCTGCTTAAAAGTTGCAAAATTGTTTTGAAACTCTAATATGTGTGAGCAAGGAAAGGAGCAAAATTGCAGAATTAAAGTAAGAAGCGAACAATCACGTCAGCCTGCCTGAGTTTTGGTTCTTATGGAAAATATTACAATAACACTGTACAGGGTAGTCCTTGGGAAAAACAAATGTTTGCTAATTTGTTTAATTATTTGTTTGTTTTTAATATCTGGTATCACTCTTGCTTCCAGAGTGTCCTCTCAGGACTGTGAGGAAGGACAGCAGCTTCCTGCCTCTCCTGAAGATGGGGCTTTCTATTCCTGGGTCTTTCAGAGAGCAGAGAGGGATACAGTCTTGTCTTGAAAAATGTGAAGGGGGCTTGTGGTATCTCTTGCTTGAAGGTATTTTGGATATACTAGAAGTGTGTCATTCAAATCTCTTGTCAGCCTAAGAAATTTTAAAGCCACATTTGTGATCTCCAAATAGTTTTGTCATGGCAAAGCTGTAAGCATAAAAAAGGTACATCTTCCTCAAAGCTCATTCTAGAGCTTGCCTGTTTAGTCTCCTAAGCCCAATGGGGACATAAACACAAGGTGCTGAAGTACAGCAGCTGTGCACATGCCAGATGTGGACCTCTCCTTGCACAAAACCTGCTTCCAGTTCTGGGCTCAGCTCAGGCAGAGTTAGTTGGGCATCTCAAGCACAGTCCTCTTTTGGCTTACCCTGGTATACCTGAGGAGTAAGGTATAGGAGGAAAACTAAATAAATTGGGGTCTGTTGGAGGTCTCAATATTTTTAGGCAGTTGATGTGACTGGTTTGGTGGGGTATAAAGCCCAGTTCCTCTCATTAGAGCTTATCCGAACTTCCTCAGGCAGGGAAGCAAGCAGACTCTGTTTTCCTATTTTAGTTCTATGTGTGAGTATGAAGGAGCCAATAAAACTAATAAAAAAACAATTATTGATTTAATTTATCTAGTGGTGGTTGACTCTGATTGTATCACCAGCTCCTCTCAAGATAGTTACCATAGTAATGAAAAATATCAGTAAGGATTTGGATTTTTAGGAACAACAGATGCACAATTTAGTCCAAGGAATATCCAAGAAAGAAGTGATTAGGAGGAGATCATACTGGATTACTTCTCTGGTAGGTACTTCCCTGTGCATATCAGGACATAACCACAGGCCCTATTCATTTGCAAACCTGCTCTTTACTCTTACATCTCCCAAGATCAATACGGATTGTTTATTGAATAAATTTGCTTCTTTCTTTAACTAGGCTTTGACAAACTCAAAAGAAAATGTCTTGCCTAACAGTCAGCACAGCTCACTTTTTATGGTGTGGGAATCAACCTGCCATTTATTTAATGTCACCTTTTTTTTTCTCACATTTAATCAATATTAATTGATCTCTAGTGTTCTTAGTTCAACTTAATGAAGTATTGCACGTTTGAAACAACCATTTAGCTGATGAGGTAGATATGATAATTACTTTGTTGAGGGTTTTTTTGTTGTTATTACCTAATTAATATGGGGGATTTTTTCTAATTTCAGCTTTCCTTTGGAATACAAATTCAAGGGACTTGATACAGAGAGAATGATTCCATTACTGTGATGTTGAACAAAATATTAGAAAAACTGCTAAAATCTGTGCCAGAGCATTAGTAGCAGCATTTGAAGTGAGCTTATTTTATGTTCTCTCCGGTCAATTTTTTTTTTTTTTTTTTTTTTTTGGTGACTATTAGAGAATTTAGGTCGAGCTACAGTAAAAGATGCTCTGAATAGAGCCTATGAGCAATTTTAAGACCTGATTACTTTGTGAGTTTCAGGTCCTTGAATGAGCTTTGTGTGCAGTGTTGCCTGCAGTCATGGATAATTCACAGACTGGTCATTATCTTAAATGGGGTTTTTTTGGTGGTTTTGGTTTTTTTTTGTTTTGGTTTGGTTTTGGTTTTTTTTTGTTTGTTGGTTTGGTTTTGTTTTTGTTTTGTTTTTCCTTTGGTTGGGTTTTGGTTTTGTTTTCATTTGATTTGGTTTGGTTTAGGGTTTTTTGTTTGGTTTGGGGGTCTTTTTGGTTGGTTTTGGTGGTGGTGGTTTTTTGGCAGGGGGTGGCTTGTTTTTTTTCACTTTGAAACACAGAAAAGCATTTATTCACCCTGTCAATTTTTCTTAGACACTTGATGTGTCATTAAGTCCCCATTTAAGAGTCCAAATAAATGTTTCAAGGGTTGAGTGTGAGCAGGAAAGGTCTGCAGCAAGGCCTGTGAGCAGCTCTGAAAACGCCTGCAAAGGTTTTCCTTGCTCCAAGCTGTGCAAAATACCTGAGCCAAGGAAAGAGGAGAAGGCTGACATATGGATTAAGAATTGTTGAGCATTGAGTGGTTTTGAGGCTGAAGATCTGGCAGCAAGTAAGGTGAACCGAAGTGTAGCTTATCTGTTTGGCTGGATTTCCAGGGCTAACAGGTCCCTTGTCCAGGAAGTAGACAGATTCCTGAGGGAGGAGCGAGGCTGAAAAAATATTTTTCACTCAGGATACTTTCACAGGTGCTCTTCCCTTTTGATAATTATTCCCAAACAGCTTTTTTCTTCAGCTGGGTGCAAGGCTCGGCTGCGCCTGGTTGCCAGAAATTTGCACTTGAAGGGCCATTTTTTTAATGAAATATCAGGGCAGGGGGCTTCTCAAAAGCCTTGAGATTGATCAGTAGCTATCTGGACTTTTTTTCCAGCACTACTCACCAGAAGTTATTTCTACTTCACCTACAGGATTTTGTTCAAGATTATTTTATCCAGAACATTTAAGGTATTGACAGATTGTAAAGAATAGGAACAAAACACTGATGGAAAGCCTGGAAAAGAGAAAGCTCTGGGGTGACCTTACTGTGGTCTTTCAGGAACTAAGCGGGGCCTACAGGAGAGCTGGAGATGGACTTTTTACAAGGGCATGTAGTGATAGGACAAGGAGAAATTGCTTCAAACTGAGAGGCTAAGCTTAGATTAGATACTAGGAAGAAATTCTTTACTGCAGGGGTGGTGAGGCACTGGAAGAGGTTGCCCGGAGAACACATGAATGCCCCACCCCTGTAAGTGTTCAAGACCAGGTTGGATGGGGCTTCAGCAACCTGGTCTAGTGGAAGGTGCCCCTGCCCATGGCAGGGGGTTGGAAACAGATGGTCTTTAAGGTCCCTTCCAACCCAAACCGTTCTATGGTTCTATGAAAGAGGAAATCTTTCCTTCGGCTGGTTTTATTTGAAATATCTGATGTTATTCCTGCATAAGCGGAACTCCTCAATGAAGAAAACATTTCTTAAAGAAAAAGAAGTGTCATATGGTGTGAGAAGAAGCTTGCACTTGGCATCCATGCAGAAAGGAGGGCATAGATGCAAAATACTGGTCTCTGTAAATTCTTTAGTTTCCTGGTGATGGAATGAAAGCCAAAGAGAAATTCAGTTAAAGAGGGTTTAAGAGACTCCAAAGTACTTGTAGGAATTTTTCAACCATCTTATGGTGTTTGGTCGTGATGCTCTGATATGTAATTTCTGTATGCAAAAAGTACCTCTCCTGGGAATGATCATCTGATTTCTGTAGCTTATTTCCACAAGGGCTGAGCAGGTTTGTCATATAACCGATTCAGCCATAGCAGGTCAGCTTGATATTTCAGCTTAAAAGGCCCAAAGACCAGTGAAGGTATGAGGAGAAACACCCCTGCCATCTTGCTCTTCATCCAAAGCCCAATTTCATAAACATGAATGACTCCTTGGAGAATTAACACTTGCTGTTAAATACATAGAGAGAAGGGAGACCTTTTAAGTACAATGTTCACATCTTTGTGCGCATTCTTTTCCCAAGATTAAGATCTTTTGGCCTTGAGTGCAGGAAGCTTCTCCTGTCACCTTATGAGCAAGCTTGAAGTTCACATAAATGCAAATATGCCCCAGGAATTAAATAAAAAATAAAAATATGAAAGTGGTAAGATCTTGATTCAGGATAGGATCCAGGTACCTGCAACCAGGACACGCCTGAAATTCCTTTGCTTTGCTCCAAGACACTCTCTGGGGTTTATGTATTGGACGCAGGGAAACTTGAAAGGCATTGTTTTGAAGGGCTGCTGGCTTTTCCTACAGTTCATTGCAGGTCTTGTTAGGAAATGAAGGAGAGGAAACTGGGCAACCGCACTGCTCAGCCGCAAGGAAACACACAATGCGTGTGATGAAGCCAGCAGCTGCAGGACAATGGGAACGGGCTGGGGCTATTTTTGTTAGATGTGAACAATCAAATGAACGTGTGAGACCTTATCATGTTCCCCCCCTTGCCTTCTCCCCCCTTTCTTCAACACTGGAAATTTTCACGAAGAGAAACAGCTTTCCTTTTCTCTTGGCGAAGTTGATTACCATAATAATTTTCTCTTTCATCTCAGAGCAGGTTTCTTTTGGAAGTCTTTGATGGCTTCCTCTGAGCGCAGTTATTGTCTTGCTGTGGCTGAGTGACTTGCAGCTGGGTCATACTCGGCATTGCGAGACATGGAACAGCATTTATCAGGATTTACAAGTGAGTAAGGGTCCCCTCACCTCTCGCTTGCTGGATGTGGAGGCTGGAAGCATTTGTCCCAGAGTTATCCTCAGGGCAGAAATCTGAATTTGAACAGGGCATAGCTTTCACAGATGGAAAATAAACAGCAAGTGTTTCCATCCTATCAGATGTAATGAGAAGAAATACATAATTAAGATGGTAATCAGTGCTCCAATAGCTGAATTCCCTGTTATCTTTATGACTCTTTTCTCAGAACAGTCCTTTTAAATGTCACAGCAATATTAACTCCAGCTTACAAATGGAAAAATGGGGGGACATAAATGCATGATTCATGGTGTTAAGTGAAGAAGGAAAGAAAAAACATATTTTGTACTCTCTCTAAACAGAATTACATTCTTATTTTGTGTTCAGATATAAGTATATAACCCTCTCAATATGGTTCTGTCTAATTGATATAATTTCAATGTTTTATGTACCAATATCAGACATAGTACCCTATATTCTCATAATTCGTAAATATGAGAGGAATATTAATTTGTAAATAAGCTTTTCCAGCATCTTGTGATATTTCAAGTATGCACTGAAGCAGCACTTTGGTTCTGCTATTAGTTCATTTTAATCTTCAGTTCTTTAATGTGTAAGTCTTTCTCCTGTTATTAAGCTGCCTATTAGTCACATATGATCAATATTTTTTGAACTTCTATCTATTATCTTAGTATCAGTGAGATCTGGCTAGAACTTTGTATGACAGTTCTTGCTACTACTTTAATTTCATTATAATAATATGTTTACATTAGTAATAGTTCAATCAAAATTGGATGTGTTTATCACACCACAGTTAGATTAACAGCTTCTGTCTACTTTACTACAAGGAAGCCACTAAACCGACTGTAATTCCTAATTAATATAGGTGTAATTTTTAGAATTTAAATAGGTTTTTAAGTCTTGCCCATGTTGCTAAAGGTGACGTGGCTGCCCCGTAATTTGTCATCCAGCTACTGCAGAATCCATTTCCAAACAGTCGTCATTTCATTCTAATTCCAGTTACCAAACCCAGCAAGATTTAATTGCAAGCGCTTTTTTTTTTTCCTTACTGCCTTTTCTTCACCTAGACTTGGTTTAATGAGCAGTGCTGTTATGTCATGAAAGCAAACCTCAAAACATCTAATGACTCAATCCATCATCATAACACAGGCATGCCTCCTGCAGAGGAGATGATGCTGAGGGACAGAGCTGGTGGGAAGCTGTCTTCCTTTAACCCCTGAGGATTAACATCCCTTTCTCTTAACATCCCATTTGGGTGTTAACATGGGGTGATAACAACTCCTTACTGTAGTGTCCAAATGTGCATCTCTGTTCCAGATTTCAGTCTACCAGTTCACCATCATTTTTCTCAAAATCAAACTAGATTTTGTTGGGAAAAGCTGCATCTCAAACTCAGCTCAACACTTAGAATGAAGATCACAGATTTCTCTGAGTGGTGAAGTTGACATAAATGAATAATCATTTTTTGTCGGTGTTTTGGCTATGTTTCAGCTGAGGACCGAAGTGTGTTTTTGAGCATGCCTCAGGTGCACACTGCTCCCATAGCAGTGGGCACCAGTCCCTACTCAATACCTCCCTCCTTCCCCTCTTGTCAGAAGAAAACCCACCCGCACAGTACCAGGACATTTTTTTTTTTGATAGGTCACTTATCTAAAGTACCAGGCACTTTCTGGGCATGCCACAAGACTTGGCCACTGCTGAGCTCAAATGTGCCCCAAAGAGATTTGATCAAGTTCTCTCCCTCTCATTAACCCTCCCTGTTGTCTTCACAGCTGTCACAGGAGAGGGAGTTTTGGAGCTGCATGCTAGAGAGCAAAACTTCGGATCAGGCATAATGTGGCATCCTGATGTAGACCAGCGCTTTGTAGGCCAGGCAAAAGCTCTCACTGAAAATAGATGTCTAATTCCTATTAATTTAATTTCTGTAGCTGCTCAGCTCCGTAGTGATAGAAGCTTTAAAGAAGGTGTTGGGTCAGACCCTACCAGAGATATTTTCTCTCTGGATGCAGCTCCATTGGACCAAACTGCTGAAGATCAGGGAATAAGAGATTCCAGACAAGTAACCCATGTCTAAGTGTTATAGCACTATGCTTATTTACTTGCCTTTTTCATCCCCTGACTTTTTCTTGAACAGAACACACTAAGATTCAGAAAAGCCTTTCAACAGCTTACATATTTCCATAACTTGGTTTCCCAGGTTTCCTAGCAAAAAACGCACTTCAAAACTTCTTCTCTCAAACAGCTGAAACTAAACTGGTTTCTTGCCCCTGTGACCCACCTCTGGAAAGACTGCTGCCCGCTGATTTTGGGTCTGAATTGCACAGTGAAATGCTCAGAAACTGAAGCCATGTTTTGTCAGTGCTTCTGAATACTTAAGAGAGCTATCATCAGGGAAAGACGGCAGCTTTCTTTTCAAATCAACTCAGAGGGGAGAAAAACCAACAAAAACAAGAGAAAAGGGAAAGAAAAGCTCTCAGCTTACACAACACAAAGCTTATTTTTTATGTTGTTGGAGACAGACAATATTTTTAATCTGTTTCTCACAAGTGAGTCTGAGTTCAGTGGACCTGTGATCCCTTTCCACTGTCTCAGAGGTAGTGAATCAAAAGCAGATTGCCAGCAGATCTTGAATATACTGGTCTTTCCATCTTACTGGAGTAGTCAAGGTTGATGGGACCCCAGCTACCTGACTAACTAACCCTGAACCTGCTTTGGGAGCTCTCCAGTGTGAGCACATGGGGCCTCTGAAAAGCACCCCCTTCTCTCTGCTGCTCACCCCTTTCTTAGGCACTGACTGCGTGGGTGTAAATGGTGCTTAAGCTGGGCTGACAGGATCCTGTCCCGTCTTCTAAGCAGCTTTTCTGTATCTCACCATGGGAAAAAATCTTTCCCATTTCCAGTCCCTGTGACTGAGACTATAAATGTGAGTCCTTTTCCCAGTGAAGAAGCTTGACAGGTTAGCAATGGCAGGTTGTTAATACTTATGATGACTTCAAGTACAATATCAGATTTGTTGCCTGGCTTGGAGTTTGTCTGGACGAGTTGTTTTATTAGATAGCAGATGGTTTGGAAACTGTTTGTGGTGACAGGGCTGAGTAGAATCTGAATTCTCTGTTCCCAGATCAAAAAGGAATGGGGTAGGGAAAGAGGAGAGCAAAACTCCCACGTTTCCCATTCAGATTGAAAAAATGCATATATATATATATATATATATATATACATGTGTATATTATTGAAGGACGTGAGGTTCAGTGTGCTGATCATGGATCCTTAAGCAAATCTGATCAAACATAGGATGAATTTCCTTGGTACACCCTTACTGCTAATATTGAGAAAGTGAATTTATGATCTTTGAGTGTGCTACACTTTCATTTGTTCTTCACCCTTCTCCTTCGCCTTTCTTTGCCTTTCTCTATCCACCTTCCACCCCTCTCTGACCTTCTGTCTCTGCCCATCTCTGCCCCTCTCCTTTGCCCTTCCTTCTCCGCTGCTCTTCTTCTCTGCCTTTCTTCCTTCCTTTTCTTCTGCTCTGCCTGGCTCCTCCTGTCTCCATCCTTTTCCTTATTTGCCTTTCTTCTTCTCCCCTCCCCTCTTGAATTCACCCCCCTCCCGCCACCTGCCCATCTCTGCCTTTCTTCAGCCTTTTCTGACCTTCTGCTTTGCTCTTCTACTTTGCCCTTCTTTTTTGCCCTTCTTCTCTGCCCGTATTCTCCACTGTTTTCTGTCCTTATCTACCCTTCTCTCTGCCTGTCTCTCTCTGCCTATCCCTGTCCTTCTCCTGTCTTCTCTGACCTTCTGTTTTTCCCTGCTCCTTTGCCCTTCTTCCTCATTCACCTCCGCCCATCTTCTCTGCTGCTGTCCCGTCCTCCCAGTTCTCTCTGACCCTCTCTGACCTTCTGTTCTTCTCTCTGCACATCTTTACTCTTTCTTCTCTGCCTTTCTTTTCTGCCATTCTTCTCTTACTTTCTTTTTCACCCTTCTTTGTCCATTTCTTGCCCTTCTTTGGTCTTCTCTGCCATACTGGATCTGTTCTGATCTGTTCTGCCCTTTTTTGACATCCTCTGACATTTCCTGCCCTTCATTGTTCCCTTTGTGACCCTTTTGCCCCCTTAGTCCCTGCCCAGCCATCTCTATACACCAATCTCAGCCCTTTTCTGCCCTTTTCTGTCCTTCTTCACCTTCTTCAACCCCTCTGCCCTGCTCTCCCCTGTGTTACAAAACGGTAACTATAGGCCAGACACTCAACTCCCTTTCCCTTTTTTTCTGCCCATCTTCTCTGCTGTTCTCTGCCTTTCTCTGCCCCTCTTCACCTCTTTTTTCCCCTTTTCACCTGTCTGTGGCATTAGGATACCTGGAGTATCCTGTTAATTTATTTAGTGCTATTCCCCAGGATGAGTAAATGCATTTTTTTTTCTGTACTCTTGAAGCTAATGCTTGATGATTGCTGCACATCACCATAGAAACCAGGACAGGTTCTTCTGCAAGTCAAAGGTTAATTTATAATTGTTTTTAAAATCATCTCAATCAGGTGCATCAGCTTAGACAGGATTTGTCCACAGCTTTATTCCTTACCGAACAATCTATCATTCTATTCTAACTCTTCCAAAAATACATTAACACGGCTCCTGCTTGCTTAAGGCAGATTCTCCATAAGGTGTTATACAAGATAACTGTCTGGTTTGGAGTGTTTGTAGCTATGTTTGTAAATGACAGAGTTACTGACAGCACAAGCTCTCTGTGGGATGGCTGAGGACCAGAGCACAGATGACTCATTGTGTATGATGTTGTTTCACACCAAAGTGTTTGCTCTGTATACTGAACATGTGTGCGAGTCAATAGCAAAAAGTTCAAGAGCAAACACAGCTTAGATGGAAATAAATTCACAGTGACTGAAATCATTATGCCCAAGTCAAAACCAACCATATAAATGCCTTTTTAAAGGAGAAGTTTTACTTGGGTGGTCTCTGTGTCCTCCACCAATGTTTGAGGGTCAGGCAGTGTGAACAGAGGGTCTTGGCATTTCCTTGCAGCAAAAGCCTTTTCATTCCAGAGATGGGGTGAAGTGACTCTGGTCACTGCTCAGATTTCCCCCATATAGCAGGAGTACCCAATAATCAGGTTCTGTTTTTCCCTTGGAATCACAGACTTTTGCCAAAACTGGTTTTCTCCCCCACCTGTCTCCACAACTGCCTTTTCGGAGTCCAGCAGACATACGAATAGCTGGTTTTGTATTGGGAGCTATTTATTTGCCTTGTTGCCAATTAACCCTCCCCTACGCCCCTTGGACATCTATAAGGCATAATTTAAAACAAAGTCCTTTTGATTTGATGGTGCTGTTAATATCCTCCTAGGAACAGCTTTAGTCTCAGCCTGGCTCAGTGGTGTGGAGGTGTCTCCTCATCTGCCTCTTCTCTCCCCAGCTAAAGTAATAAGAATCTCTGAGTACCACACAACATTACTTCAATCCCTCAGGGATGCCTGACTGTACCTCTGGGCCACATCTTCTTTCGGTAAAAAAAAGGCTCTACAATGTGTGTTGGAAGATTTCTAATCGAAGGGACATTATAAACATATAAAGGCAATTGCACTGTCTCTTCTGTGAACGTGTGGTAAAGGGACACAGAAATAACGCTCTTATCTGGCTGGAAAATAAATTGCTTTTATTCTGGTGTGGGAGATTAAACTGTACAATTTACTTTCAAAATCAGGTTTCTCATGGTGTATGGGTATGAGCCCACAAAGACCTCGGGAGCTTTTGCTGGGCTTTGAATTGTGTCCATGAGAACCTGTTGTGGGTGACAGACTGGTTCAGATAGTGCGGTCCCATAGGGATCACTGAGGTGAATCACCCTTAATTACATGGAGTTTTCTGTGTGTGGTAATGTGTGTGGGGAGCTAAGGAGCAAAGGAAATCCTCTAACTCATTCCTCCAAAATCTCTGGCTATGTCCCTTCCTCAAAGTCTATTTCCCCATCCTAGACCTGTGCTTGAAGCCTGTGTGTTTCTGGAGCCAAGTAGCCAATGAAGACAAGACATCTATATTCTCGAGAAGTGTCCCAGGACACAGCTGACCTTTATCAGCTGCAAGGCTCCAGATGTGGCCAGGATGGGACAGACAGGCAATTCCCATTTCCTTATGCCACAGACAAGCCACAAGGCTGCAGTACTATCCCTTTCATTTCTGCGCTTGCAGAGGCTGAGCTGCAGCACTGGCAGTTTCACCCCAGGCGAGCCACCTCCTGGGAGCAGCCGGAGGGACAAGTTCAACCTTGAAAAACAGCCAGCAGGATGTCATGCAGATCAAAGGGGTATTGCAGAGCTCAACTGCAAGAGATCCCTTAGAGACTTTTTAAAGCATTTTAGCCTACCCTTAACTTCCTTAAAATGGAGGACAGGTTCCCTCTGGAAGAAAAATAAAAGCAGAGATTGCTACATGCCTTGAAAAACATGAGCACCTGAGGAGTATTGCCATCTTCTGTACCCCTGTCTGCTCAGTGAGCATGTTGCTTACGACAGGTTTATTATTGCTGTTGTGCCTTTAGAAAAACTACGCTACAACTCTCTGAGGCTGGAAAAATTGTGTTCAGATGATATTTAAACATTTTAAATGTCATCACAAAAATTTTAAATGTGGCGGACATATCCAGTGTCCCACGAGGTGTGGGTAATGTGAATGAGTGTGAAAGAATCTTTTCAAAAGCAAGAGGTAGAGCAGTTATTTCAGTATTTCGTGTGCCTTGGTCAATTTATTTTTAAGGAGATGAAGAGTGGTTTTTTGTTTTTTCTTTTTCTTTCTTTCCCCCTTCTCCTCCCCCCAGTTTCCATTCTCTAGTATCATTCTCTCAGTGGACATAAACTCTGTAAGTGCATGAAAGTATCCGCATGTCAATGCAGATTTCCAAAAGCATACAAGCTACGCTGAGCCATCCTATTTTGCAGTTAAATTCCATGTCTCTGATGGATTTCCCCCCACTGTTGCTAGGAGATGAAGGTAATGCCTAACAAAGGATATATTGACAAAAAATTTTCCAGAACAAATCTATCTTGTTATGGTAAATAGAGCCTCACATAAAATGGATATTACAGGATTTATTTCCCTAGTGGTGGCACTGGCAAAATTGCATATATCAAGTTAAGGTGAAATTTCCCTATCACAAATGTGGTTTTGTTGTGTTTTGTTGACATAAGGACTTTTAGTGTGTTTAATGCCGAAAGCACCGTTGCCTTGCAGTGTGTTTTGTTGCTAGGCTAATAGGATGAACACATTCTACATCAGCGTTTTTTCCCTCTTCCCTTCTCTTTTAATTCCTTTTAGGACGAAATGTGGCTTATTATAGTGGTTTCCCTTTTTTCAAGACTTTTCTGGGAAACACGGATTCCTTCTTTTAAAGCAGGGAAGAAGTGTGCATGACTCAGGACGTGTTGAGATTTGGCATAGAAGCAGCCAAATGCTATGGAAAAGCAGCTCAGCCTCTTGCTTTATAGCCCTAGGCACATCTACAGTAAAACAAAACAGAACAAAACACAAAGTTAAATGGAAATATAATAAAGAGAGGAACTTCAGGAATTCTCATGGAAAGATTAAATTTCTAGAGAATGACAAGTTTTCTCCCTTTCTTGTGGTAACATAATGAACACACAACAAACAGTTTTAACAGCAAAAGCCAACATGGCTTAAGTCACACAAAATAAAAGTCTTTGGTAGAGAATAAGTCTAGTTTTGGTGTGGCAATTATATTCACTCATCCACTGCTGTCCCAGCAGTTCCTATGCCCCTGTAGGAGTCTCCGGCTCTAAACACATGTAACAGTTTACATCTAGAAAGATGTGAAGGCTGAAAATGAGATTGCCTCTTACCTTTCAGGGTTGGAAAGGAGTCATGGTGAAACACAGTTCCCTTCATTTTCCTACATACATCACTGCACACAGGGAACAGACAATTTGAACTTTTTTGAGTTAAAGCTACCATGTCCCTTACTCCATAACTGTGTAAATATTGGACTGGTTTCATCTCATGTGTGAATCTGCTCACCCAGGCGGGCCATCTGCACAAACCAGTGGCAGATGTGGCCCCTTCCTTCTGTGTTCACAAATGGATAGTGTGGAAGGGCACTGAGGAAGAAATTGTCACTTCTTATCATCTCACCCCTTGACTGGTCCCCTCTTGGGATGCATGTTTGCCTTCTGACTTTCAAGGCACAGCGAAGGTAAGCCCACCAGTTGGGCAGAAAAATGCAGGTGGAGAAGGATGTGACACATCAAGCCTGGAATCAATCGACTGCTGTCATGACCATTCCCTTTTTTTGTGGGGAGAAAGGCAAATGCTAGTTTTGTGGTGTCGATGTGAATGCCTTTGAGAAGCACTCTTTCCACCACAGTTCTGAATGTCTGTGTCAACTTTTGCAGCACAAACAAAAGTTGCCAGAAGTCAGAAATCTGCATTCCATTTATCTATGCACTTGCATGGGGTTTTAACTAGACATGAATGCATAGAGATGTTATCTCTACTTGTTTTGATGGGTGAGGTAGAGGGGACAACTGAGAGGGACCTTGCAGCTCCTTACTGTTACTGCACTTATCCGGTTTTCTGCTGTAATATCCTGTTTTTAGATGCTTGCAGTTTAGCCAAGCATTAACCATTTAGGATGACGCTGACCGTACTGGGATGGTGCAGACCTGCACCTGCAAAATATAATTAAAAATAAAAAAAAGTGATATATCTTTTTCCCAAATCTAAGACAAGCTGGGGGCGGGGTGGGGGGTGAGGGGGTGGAATATTTTATTCTATATTAAAAGATCACTGCAATTTCTTCACTTTGAGATTTGGCATGGTGGTAGCTGTTAGGTCATAAAGCTGTTTGCTGAACATATGGCAAACCAAGCACGTTTAGCCAAAATAAAAAAATAGTAACAATAAGTCCTTAAACACAAGCAGAGCACACTTGTTTTCAGGAGAGACTTGGTTCCCATGACTGCATTGCTTAAGGATTTGCTCCTGCCAGATGTATCCTGAGGGTTTCCCTCAGCTTGCAGCTTTGCAGGGTGTGGATCCTCTCCCCACAGACATGTCCACTGGGCCTTAGGCGCAGGGTAGGAAGCACCTCTTGATTATATGCAGAGGTACAGCTAAAGAGTGGGTAATAGAGCAGAGCTGGGAGCTCTGGCAACTTCCACCAGAGCTAAAATAAAACTCTGGGCTCTGCTAAGTAGCAATGTCTTCTCTGGGCTGGGGGCCGCCTGCAATGGGATGACATAATGCAAACAAAGCGTAGCACCGCAGCCAGTACATTACACCGGGCAACCTGGAGTGGGAGGTTTGGGAAACAATCTGTTTGAAGGGAAAAGGTGGAGAAAAGATAGCAAAGGAGATTTTGCAAGAGAGGGAATTTGCTGGGTAAATCTGAAGGCAGATTGTGAAAACCAGATCTAAGGAGGGCCAACAAGTTGGATAGTAAAAGAGGCACAGGTGCAGTGAGTACCAGGACACAGTGAAGTAACAATATCAAGAAATTAAAAGAACAAGAAAGGAAAACTGGAGAAGAGAGAGTTTTTTCTTCTTCTTTTACATCTAAGCCAAGTGCTCATATTCATTATCCAGCTCAGTGTAGTTCATATACAAGGGTCATTTATAGGGGGTGGTTAAAAATCAGAGTAAAGTTTTCCTCAGCCGTTCCCATGGGCTCTGCAATCTTTATGAAACTGGTGACCGCTTTTCGGAAACATTGATAGGGAGGTGGTTGTAAAGCTCCCATTTTCTACTGCCTGTCGTAGAACAGTGACTTGCAGCTGCTCCCGAAAGCCATATTCACACCACTGCTCAGCTTGAGAGAGCTCCCAGTGTTGTGAAGGGCAGCGTTCTCCACAACTTTTGAGTGTCAGCCAAAAGTTGAACATGGACTTTCAAAGCACTTGAGTCTCTGTTAGTTTAAATGGATCTTAGAGCATCAGGAGCAATGGCTGCAAAAGCATTGTGAAAATGTTGGTGGCCGGGGTGCATTCACAATGGAAAATTTTTGCTGACCAAAGAATTCGTCTGAAAGATGCTCGCATATATCGGTGACTACATCACTGTCATTTTTCAGGTATTTACTGAACTTCAACAAATTGTTTTCAGCAGGCTTGAATCAGCATTCAGTAAGTTGATCAAATGTGACTGAACTCTGTGGACCCCTAACTGTGAGTTAAATATATTTTTTGTTCCACTGAATGTTTTTTGAACAAACGTATTTTCCAGCATGCTCCCTGTAGAATAGGGCCTGCCATTGCCTACATATTTAGTTAGCTAATGCATTAGCAAATTAAACCTTTTCACAGAAGCTGCAAATAGGAGAAAATCCTACCTATATGTAAAATTCCATTTCTTCTGTGATCCTGCCCTAACAAGTAGCAACCATAATTTCTTTCCTATCCATCCAAGCTATATATCTTTCAATACTTGAATATAATATTCATCTGCCTTGAGCGGCTCCTGACTTTGTGAAGAACAGATGGCCTGTGATAGCAGTAGGCTGTTGCACTGAGTGTCTCAAAGCTCACTACAGTGTGATTTTAACTGCTTTGGTTTCTCCTACATTCCTAACACTGCTCTTCCTACATCTTAGTTTGTTAAGCGTGCCTTGGACTATAGTCTTGTCTCCTCTTCTGTTTTCCTCCCTCCTCAGCTCATCCATAAGTGTTATTAATTCAAATCTGCTTCAGATATCTGTGTTGACTGAAACCAGGTTATAGGGCTCTTTACAGAAATGGTTGGAGCTGACTTCAGGTCTCAACTTTGCTCTCAAAGAGTTGGTATTAAGAAATTTTCTGTGATTTGTTCAGGTATGTAGACATGAAAAAAGCTTCCTTAAATGGTATAAGATGGGAAAGCTCTGGAAATATAAACCATAGTTTATAGTTATCTGTAAATGATGAAATAGCAGCTCATTTCCTGATTCAAGTATGAGCACATACACATTGTATGATAGTCCTCATACGAGAGATACTGAACACTTAAAAAGCATTACAATATCCCACAAAGATTTGGGGGAAAAAAAGATCTCTATTAAGGTAACTTTGTTTTCCCTAATCAGACCGTATGAGTTAATTGCATCAAAAGAAAAATCCTTTCAAGAGTTCCCACTTCATTATGATGTAGGGTTTTTTTCAAAGAAAAATTTATTTATGAGGAAGTAATTAGTTCTTAATTCTTCATTGCAGAATTGCTTCAAACCAGCCTGTCCTGTTTTTCAAAGCACACACACTATAAAATTCTTTAAGTTCCTTTCAAAAGGAATACTGGTTGTGTTAAGTCACTAAAAAAGGTACTTTATTGTTTTCCATTTTGCATTCTGAATTTCTTAGAAACTGCAATTGCATAATCTTTATTTAATGTAAGAAGTAATTTCTAATAGCAAGACCAGAATGAAGATCGTCCAAGAAAAGGATGCAAAGTTAACCAGGTAGATGGAATGGGACGTCAAATATAGTTCCAGAATTTTCTTGGTAAGTAAGGAAAAATATTCGAAACCTTAGCAGAGTGTCTTGAATTCTTAATGGGACATGACTGTGATGGCACTGTTGTGGTCTCATCCCAAAAGAGACATTACAATTAATTACAAATTCATCAAGATTGCAATATTTATTATTATTAGACCATTTTTCTCATTATCCTTCTTATTAATATGAAATTATGATCTTTCTTTTAGTGTCCTGATGATGTGGTTTTCCTTCCATACAACTGCTGTTTAACTCATAAAATATACAGGATAAATTCATGTCTGGATACAAGTGTGGCATGCAGAGCTATCTAGCTGCAGTGCTTTTAATTAGACCACAGCTATTTTGCATATCAAATATATCTGTTTGAATTTCAGCAGGAGGTGATGTAATTTAGATACAAAGACTGTAAAGACATGTGGAGCCCTTTGTGTGTAAAGATACCGCTTAAATGTAAACCACAGCTCTTTGATAGGAAGTATACAAGGTTTGATCAACAAAGGGGCCTGGGCAACACCAGTGGCTTTCAGTGGAGATGAAGCCACTTGGATCCTCACTGAGGGGAAGCATCTCCTCTTCTTTCCTCCCCAGGACCCTCCTCGAGTGGCCGTGTTCAGGTTCCTCAGATCTGTGAGCAGCCTGGCAGGAGGGCCTAAGGGAGGACTGAGTAATTTTAAATTAATTTTCTACTTTTGTTCCTCTCTTTACTCCACACACATTTGTTGCTGTAATAGAAAGAAAACTGGCTTTCTAGCACACTTCCAAGTTCAGCCCTGGACATGTCGCATATTGGGCCCTTGCACAAAACCCCTGCTGCTGCAGCTGTGTGGCGAACACTTGCTGTTTGCAAAAGCATTAACCATTAGAAGTTTTTATTTCTCATTTGCTATTTCCTTGCCAGGTTTTCCAACTGCAAAGACAGAAGATAAGGAGAATACACTGGTTTTAATCCTGCAAAAAACTCAGAGGAGGAAGACACATCCATGATTACACGTGCAAACTTCAGGAGAGCAACACAAAGGGAGTTTTTGCTTTCTCTCTTGCTTTCAATTTCTTTAATTTTTCCGAATAGTTTAATTAGTTCAGGTGGTTTACTTAACAACTGCACTGCTTGGGTCTGCTCTGAAAAGATTTGAGTGAATCAAGTCTTCCCCTTCCTTTTGCATCAAACTAACAATGTAAGGATGCCTCATTTAGCAAGAGGGATCTAAGGAGTAGACTAACAGAAAATGAAGCCTGATAACAGAGTTTGGTCCCCACAGCTAGGTGCTGCCTTTGGCTTCCTGCCCACTGCAAGGCAGAAGGTCACACGTAGCATAAAAACCATAGTGGTTTTTCAGGTATTGGGAAGCAATGTGTTTTGGTGTTGTTTTTTTTTTATGCTACTGTCACTTCGGCAGAAAGGCTGAAGTAAGGCCCAGGGCCCAGTGCCTGCTGCCCGCCGGTGGCGAGCTGAGGCAGCCTGGCAGGAATGCTGGCTGAATGCTGGTGCCACCTGCTGAGGGCCGGGGAAGTGGCAGGGATCTTCCCTGCGAGCTGCTGTGAGGAACCAACAGCAGCACTCCACGCTTTGATTGCCTATGTGTTTTACTCCCCAAGGCGGGGAGTTCCCCCGACTTTCCTCCCATTCCCTCCCCTGGCAGCGGGAGGAGCAGCCCCAGACTCAGGCTCCCGGGGTGGCTGTATGGACAGCGAGACCTGGGCACGCCTGGTTATTCACAGCTCCCACCGCTGTCAAGGAACGCTTCAGCGTTGTTGGTGTCTATCAACAAGAGTCACTTCCCATCATATAGTTTTGATAATATGGTTTTGTTTCACGAGGAAAGGCTGAAGGCACTGGATGGTTGAACACCAGCAAACCCCGGGCAGGGTTTCCACTCGGGACTGTGAAGCCTGGAACTCCCCTCAGGGCAGCAGCCTTGCACCCTCCTACCCCAGAGCCCTCTTCACCCAGCAGCTCCTGCGCCCCTGGGTTAAAGTCACCCATGCCAGGCAGCAAGAGCAGAGGCCTCAGAGGTAGCAAGTCCTGAAGAATTGACTGAAAACTGGTGTCTGGGGAGAGGACAGAGCCCCCTGAGTCGTGTCCCTCGTAAGAGACATAGGCACTGTTTGCCTTCCCCGTTGCCTGGCGAGCATGTGCGTGTTGAAGCTGGTCTGAGGAAAGGTGCCCGGGCAGAAGGCAGTGCTGGTAAGAGGGGTCAGGCATGCTGGGGGCACGTGGGGAGGGGTAGGAATAGGGAAAATGGAAGCACTGCAAGAGTGGGAAAAGGGAGAGAGAGGAGTTACCCAAACCACTGGAAGACCAGGCTTTGCCAACGCGTCTGCTCAGTGTGGTGTGTTGGCTTCTCAGACCTACACCACCCTCCCCTCTTGCTTGCCTAAATGGAGCATGGCTTAATTCCTGCTGTTCCAAAGACGGGTTATTACTGAAGCTCCTTTCCTCTCGACCTCTGTTTCTCTCCTCATTGAAAGTTTACTGGTATATCCAGATACGCTGGTTTTTGTTTGTTCTTAGGAATTATTTTTATCATCCAGACAATTTGGGATGTACCAGGAAGGCAGGCAATGGCATTGCTTTTACTTTGACGACAGTTGTCATGATGGGTGGCGACAGCACAGTTTCCATCCACTGTGTAGATAGGTTAGTTATTTGAATGTGACATGACCTTCAGATTAGGTAATCATGGGCTGTTGTTTTTATCAGGTCTGACATGAAAAAATATTACTTCCTTGAAAACCAAATTAGAATGCATGATTTTTCCTAAGGAAACCGCACACTTTTTGGGTGTATCAGGGAGATGTTTTAGTGACCAAAATCATCCTTCTCTTATGTATATAAATGAAGTAGAGTAAAATACGGCCTTGACATTTCTTAATGATGCTGTGCACATGTGATGCTGTACAAGACAATGGTTCCTGGGATCCTGGAGCTTTAGATAATGTAGACACAGGCTTGTACTTCATTTGCTTTTTAATCCACTGGACAATATTATACGAGGAAAATATTTATTCCACAAAATAACAAAAGAACTGCCTTTATTCAGGGATTATTCTGATTCATTCATATGCAAAGAAAATATTCCAGTAGTTGCTGTCAGTGTTTTCAGGACAACAGTCTGCTTGAGTTGTGTGCCTAAACCTTTTCTCTTTTATATTGAACATTTTGGTATAAAATTTGTTGAAAAATAAGAGCTTAGCCAGTGCATCTGAACACTGAAGACCCTTGCACGCTGGGTTCAAGCTGTGGCAGGGTTTTCTTCGGGGAGTATATGTTAACTGCTGCCAAATATTATATTTACATCAGGAAGCGAGCTTTCCGCCACTGGAAACATGTACTGCCAAGTACAGCATTCCTAAGTAAATATGGAAGCAGCGATCATTGTTTGTGGTCCACCTATTCACCCATCCAAAAGCAAAAGGATCCGATGTCTGAAAGCAAAAGGGAGTTTCAAAAGTAGACAAGACCACATTTCTCCTCATTTGACTTAGGTCCTGATTAGAGTCCTTGTGAAGTCAGTGGGCAGAGATGCCACCCCTCTGAGGCAGGAACCCGTTCCAGAAACTTCATTTGTCATTTGGAAGTGCAAGGCAATTTAGCAACCATCTCTGGGTGATGGACCTCAATAAGAGGCAATTTTCAGCATTATCCTAACTCTGATTCCACCAATTTGAGGCAAGCCAGGGCTGGCCACCTGAAAATTCCCACTGCTGTGTTTTTTGTGATAAGTGGTCTGAATTTTTGTGAAAGGTGAACTGTGACAACATGACTTGCAACTTTTGAATATATATGTGTGTGTATGTAGTGTACGACATTATTAACATAAAATTAATGTAGATTTGATATAACTTGTCTCTTAAAATGAACACTACCTGAAACAAAGTAATGTTTAACTTATTTTGCACTCAGTTCTTGCCCTGGGAGAAACTCCCACTAGGTTTGCCTGAGAGAAGAATGAGAAAATAAAAAAAAGTGGTTGTGTAGGGTAACTTACCTCTAGTTAAATAAACAAGAGCTTCACTGGACATATGTCTTATCTGAGACTACTAGATTTATTCAGGCTTTGGTCTGCCCACCTCAGTTGCCCAAAACAGTTCCAGTTAAATACAGAAGGAGGTTAGGATAAAGCAACCTATTGTTTGTATGCAAAATAGTGGTTACACCCATGTGGATGCTGTGGGAGGCATGCACTTTATTGGTTCAAATGGATCTGATCCAGGCTAGAACAACCACAGAGTCCTGTGTTAGTATCTGATGAAGAGAAAGAAGATTTTTTTAGGTCCAGATGGTTTCTTGTTGCAGTTCTGGTCCGTGAGAGCAGTAGGCATTAGGCATGGTGCAGGGTAATGTCAGAATCTTTCTGGCTACTACCACCCAGTTCTACAAGAAGGAAACTGGGTTACTGCCAGATTTGCTTGCTTTTCCTACTGTGATATGCATCCAGCACAGCCCAACCAGTCTAAAAGATCTGGGACGTTCTTTCAGTTTCTATCAGTTCCCTACAATTGCTATCTAACATCATTTGTTTATTTGAGGAGATAGAGCATTGTGGCTGCTATGTTGTTTATATCCTATTTGGGGATGTTGCAGAAGGTCTTTAAACAAAAAGCTTTGAGATTGTTTTTTGTGGTTTTGGTGTTTTTTTAAAACCTTTGTGCAAAATAATCTGCTGTACGTTTATACCTTGTGCTTACTTCTGTTGCTCTTGCGGCCACATATTCATTTACGTTTCTGTAAAAAGTGTTTTTCATCCTCTGCTTATTTAACGTTGTTTAAATGGCAATGTTTCTATTGTATATTTAATACATATATATGCATGAATATATGAAGCTATTAAAGCCCTTCTCCTTCGGGGGGCTGTTGCAGACTGCATTTCAATAGACATATAATACATTTTAAAGGTCCAATTAACCAGCTTTAAGAGTCCTGGAACTCCACAACGCACTTATGCCATGCTTTCTATACGGAGATTTGTGAGGGTAGTTATTACTGCATTGTATGGCTTTTTAAGTGTAGTTGAATGCAGTGGGAGCCAGGGAGGCTGCGTTTTGATCATTACATTTTAATAGTTCCTGCTTTTTTTTTTTTTTTTTTGTGGAACTCACATATATGCTGTCCCTTGTACTATACATTATGTACCACTGTAGTTTGAGCTTTGGCTTAACATGTTTAAATCTCCAGTCTGTGCTTAATGACAGGATGAAGAATGATGTTTTTCTGTCTCTCCTAGGAGGAAAGCCTATCAAAGGTATTACTTGTGGTGGCAGCATGCTTACTATAGACACTATCTTAGAAATGGCTTGAGATAATTATTAACTATTATTTATACTCATATGATTGGAAAGAAAGAAAATAAATTAGTGCTGGCCATTACATTACAGCCCTGAGCTAGTAATTTATAGACAACAGATCCTATCAGTTCTTTGGGGATTGTCAATTATCCAGCTTGGACAATACTAATACTATTAGTATTTGGAACACAGTTCTGTTAAGGAAATTCCTTCAGGACAGCTTAGCATCTCTGATTTTGGAATGGAATTGTTGCAAGAAGAAAAGTGAATGGAAAAGAATGAAGCTTAACCACCATTTTAACTAAAAAACTGCTTTGAAACTGAAAAAAAAATTCAGTATTTTGTATTTAAACATTAGTTTAATTTAAAAGATATTAATATACACATTAACCCAGTGATGATGCATGTCCTCTATATGCGTGTTATAACATCCTGAACCAATTGCAATGAGGGAAGTCATTTAGATTTGAACATGAGTAAGAACTAAAGTGTGACTCAGGACTTGCTGTTGTAGTAATAGAAAGTGTAGCTACTGGTTCCTTAACAAGTTTTTGGAAGGTGGTATCAAGCAGCCAAATTACTTAAGTGAGGAACTTCTCACTCTCTTTAGAGGAACAAGTAGCCAACTTTTTCCTCTTTACAGAATACTGAAGTGATGGAATGGGAACAGACAGGAATTCTACTGCGTCATTTAATTCAAGTTGTGCCAGTCTGAAATAAGAATAGAGCAACGCATTCCTTCCCAAAAGAGAGGAACTGCAAAGTGCAAAGACACATGCAGTTAGTGTCCTCTTCAACAACTCCAGTGGTATTCTCTTAATCCCTGCTGCTCTGCTTTGATGGGCAACGACTCAGTTGCGAATGTTAGCAGTGGCTCCAATGTCCTGTGACAGTTGTGTAAAATCCGATGGTATATGATTCTTCCTTGTGTCCTACCCTCCTGTTCAGGCCAGGGCTACAGCTACTCTTAACTTTCATGGTCATTAAGAAAAAAAAAAATTTTGTACGTATCTCAACTACTTATTTGGGGGGAATATATGGGGAAATAATGCTTGACAATTAGATGTGATCTGTAATCCACAGAATTACAGAGTACCAGAGACACCACTTGCCTATTCTGGCTTAGCAGGTTCTATCCTACTCACAACATCACTCCTGAGACCTCTGTTTACAGAACATTATGCCAAATACTTTTTTTCATTCACCGTCTGGCTGCTCTGTCTAAAGAACCTTGAAGAGCATTTTATCAGTTTTGTTTTAAAGCTTTGGAAGGAAAAGCAGAGTGAATTCCTGAGAGCCTGCAGGAATTGAAGGCTAAAGAGCAGAGGAGCCATGGAAGAAAGCTCAGAGTTATGAACCTGTGTGTGATTCAGCTTGTAGGGATCTCAATGGAAATGATTTTACTGATTTTGCTGGGAGCTGAGCCAAGTCCTTTTACAAGATAGGGTAGCGTTATGCCACTGCAAACTGGGTGATAAGGTTGATATTGAATATACAGAACTGGATATAGGGAAAAGTCTGGACGAGAACAGGTGATGAAATCCTGTTTAAGAGAGGGAAAACATAACAGGGTAGCTGATTCATTCTTGCAATGCAAATAAAGGATGCAAGAACCTAAGGGCAGATTTAGCTTCCATTAAACTCCATAGCTGTTTTGCCATGGCTCTTAATAAAGCATGTGTTGCAGCCATTAGAGGCCAGGTTTTGTCCCTCTCCACATTACTGTCAAAACTCCAATTGACTTTAGATAGTGGGGAATTATGTCACTGATTTTGTAACACATAAAATGTGTTTCATTTATTTGTTTTGTGTAAAAGCTTCTACAAGAGAAGAGTCAAGATATACAAGGAAGGACAAGTTGAAGCAGCAATTCGGTGAAACTGTGGAGCTGCTTTTAGCATTTATATGTTAAAACTTCCTTTTGAAATTGTCTCACTGATCTTACATGGGTTGTTTGAAGATAAAAATAGGACTAAGGGTGGCACTTTCAATAGGGATTTCCTTCTCAGGTCAATTGGATTTCCACACTGGGAGGTCAGGGAAATGCTTTATAGAGAGAGCAAAATCTAAATCAAAGCCCATTTAAAACCCCTAGTCCAGTGGAAGTCCTTACCCCATGTCAGCTTCTTCAGAAAAAAAACCTTAAAGAAGGTCACATTTGCTATGAATTTTCTATGGCCGATTGCAGTGATACATCTAATTACTGATGCTAGTCTGACCAGTAGCAAAAACACACTGCTAGTTAGACCATAGTCTACAAGAAGCTTGATAAAAGTTACTCCAGCCCTCTTGTAAGGTTCTTGATCTTGTTTGTTAAAATTATCCTGTAAATAATCAAGGAATTCCAAAGACACAGGTCAAAACACAATTCAATTCCATGCACACAGCTAGTTTATCAGGCAAGCATTCAGATGGGACATGAGGATCCTTGTGTGTTTCATGGTCATGAAATACGTGAATACAACCTTGTCTGATGATTTGTTTTGTGTTTTTTTTTAAAACAAGCATTGGGGTACAGTTGGAGACTGCAGATGGAGAAATCAGTTTATTGCAGGACCTTTGCATGCCAGTTTGGAGTGTTTCGGTTATACCCTTGCAGACATCACAAACTTGTTTAAGCCACATTCAAGATCCCCTAGATTAAATGTTTAATTTTTCTAAAAGAAGAGATCAAGACTCAGGCTGCTTGGAAGATGAACTTGTACGTAGTAACACTCTAAGAGGTATGTTTGACCTCACTAAAATAGTCACGTCTCAGTGGGAGGGTTTTACTGAGTTTATCTAAACTAGTGCAGCTAAGAGGTGCCTTGGAGAAATCCTGTATGCCAGCTCAGAGAAGAAAACACCTTCGCATTTATTTAAAATTGCTCTCCCATGGCAGGAGGGTAAGGAGCTGATGGGCCTTTCTTGCAGTGGACATTACTTATTGCAACACTACACGTGCTACTGTGCAGACTTGTCCAGTAAAACAGTAGCTGGGGATGGAAGGAAGGAAATCAATGAATCACAAGGAATCTGTGCACAGCCCTTCCTGCTTTCTTTTCAGAGGTTTCATTAAGCCTCTGACTAATGAAAGAGCTGAAAACACAGAAGGTCCTGGTAATTACTGTGAGGTTCTGCTTGAAACAAGTCATAGGTGGGGTGTTTTCATAGTTGTAATAATGTTTGCTTTTATAGCTTCCTTTGCTGCAATATTGAACCACTCTTCAATCTCAACCAAATCACACACATTAGTGAAAAACAAGCTCAATTTTGCATTTCAATTACTACAGATATCTTCCACTAAGTAAATCTTATCAGTTTACTAACTTTATTTTACCAGCAAGGATGGTGAAAATAAAGCCAGGATTTGGCCATCCCTGAATTAATGATCTGAGTCTTGTATACCTGGCAATGCTCCAAGAGGAAACTCCAAGGGAAAGCCCTTGAAAATTGATCTGCTGAGTTTCTTAATGTTGTGCTTTGGCACAAGTGTGCGCTAAGATCTGTGGAGAAACTATGAGTGAGCTCTTGAAAATACAGTTTCAACAGTGCACTGCAACTGTTCGCTTAATATTATCTTCCACTGTCATGTCATTGTAGAATGGTTTGGGTTGGAAGTGATCTCAAAGATCATCCAGCTCCAACACCCTTTTCCCCCTAGGCAGGGTCACCTTCCGCTAGCCCAAGTTGCTCAAAGACCCATCCAACCTGTCCTTGAACTCCTTGCAGGGCTGTGGCATCCACAGCTTTTCTGGGCAACCTCTTCCAGTGTCTCACCACCGTCACTGTAAAGAACGTCCTCCTAATATCACATCTAAACCTACCCTCTTTCAGTTTAAGCCTTGTCCTATCAATCCTCATCTTGTTTTTCACCGTGCTTGCTGCAGTGAATTTCAGAGGATAAGCAGTTCTAGAAGATAAATCCAAAGCCATTCTACAAAGTTGGAGATCACTCTTCTGTGAAAATCTTTTCTCCTTTTATCTAAGGAATATTTAAGGGTTTAAGCTCACATGAGTTGCCTTTTTGAGCTTTGTTTTCTCAGTCTTGTCAGTACAAATATTTGCTACTTTGCTCTACTCACTGATTAAAGTGGCTACAGTCTTTCCTTATGCTGTTTTTAGTGCCCCTTTGGATTAATTCGCTACCTCTATATCATCAGCCAACACTATTATCCTATAGTCTACGTTGCAGTCCTGCAGAGGATGACTTTCACAGATTTATTTAGACACTCAAGTCTTACACTAAATTCAATTAAGGAATTCAGAAAGATTTTTACTCTTCATAAAATTATTCGAATGCAGTCACTTAAAAAAAAAAAAAAAACCCAGACATAAAATATATGGTATGTGGACTTCAGAGACGAAAGCTGCCCTGGTCTGTAAGGAATGAATTAAGACAAATCAGTGCAAGGTGTTCTGAAAATAACTGAAAAGGACGCAAAAAGGCTGTACTAATTAAAATTAAAATCAGCTTCTAAAAGGGGTTAGTAAAAAGTTACAGCTTTTGTGTATAGGAGAATCTTGAGAAAATAGGAGCATAATTACATTTTTATTTGAAAAGAGTACTTTCTAGGAATAGAGTAACACATTTGGTTTTGATTTGTGCTTCTGGTTTGGATTTGGCTTCTGCTTAAGATTTGGCCTAGATTTTGGTTTCAAGCATAGCTATACCCTGGAGTCACGCTTTTTGTGTTCTGGAGGGTCTTGACAAGGAAAACAGAACCCCTTTAAAGGTAGCCAACTAAAATAGCTTATTTTTATTTTTATCTTCCAATTCCTTCTAGGACATCCGGTTACCGGTTACGGAGCAGAGACAAATCCACTTCTTCAGCAGAAAAAGGCAGGTAGTTTCGGCTGTTAAAGCATATGAGGTCCCTGGGACCTCAGGGGTCCCTTGTCTTGCAAAAGGTGGGAATGGTGCCACTGCATGGGCTGGAAGCTCCATGAGAGCCTGTGTAGCCCTGCTGGAGGCTGGGCAGACAGGCAATGAGTGGCTTTTGCACGGATAATGAAAGGAAAGGAAGGAAGGAACTGTGGCAAATGCAGCAAGACCTGAGACCACTTCACAAGAAGTCAGAAGGAGGAAAGGAAGCAAGGCTGTGGCCCTGGAGTTGCTCTGGTGCTCCGTGCTCCTCCATGGGCCCTGCCATCCTTCCTCTCTTCCATCCCCAGAATATTACGGCAATGGTGAAAGTTGAGGTGGTATCTGAAGTGGAACTAGAAGATGAGAGCCCTTCTGATTTTGTGTTTGACCTGAAAGTAAAATTCTGATAGTAACTGAAAATCCTGGTACTCTTATTTTAGAAGCCTAAATTAGGCTCCTAAACCTCACATTTAGGTGCCTAAAGAGGCTGCTTTCCCACAACATACTGGACAATTACCAGTAGCAAAGATCAAGCTACCAATCTTGGTGGCTAAAAAGGATTTAGGAGCCTAACATTAGACACACACTTTTAGAGCATGCTGACATTGAGTTTTAGCCCATTCCTGAGTTATGTACTTTTATTTTTGTGAGGTTTTTCCTCCTCTTAATGTGTTGTGTTAATAGATGGTGTTTGCAATATATTTGCCCTAACCCATCCCAAAGCCCATTATCGAATATTACAGGAGCTCAGACATACTGACCAAGGGCTGCCAGCAGTTCTCCCTGCTTTTGCAGACCAAGGAAATGTATTTGGCAGAAAGTGATAACTGCAGTAAACTGAAGGAGGATGTAAACAGTAAAATAGCCCCAGCTTTTCGACATCTGAAATAATTTTCCGAAGAAACTTGAGGAGGAATATCAGCCAGCTACAGAGTGTGAGCACTATCTTCATTTTTCTCTCCTGGCCAATTATTTATCGTATTTTTATAATCTCCAGGAGAATAATTTGGCTAGTGAGACCTTAGCTGTATGGGTCTGCCAGGTAGTCATATGGTCAGAACCCACTCCAGCTGAGTGTGTACTGCATTGCCTGTTGTATAAACAAGGAAAAACTTTACTTGTTTTCAGTGCAGGTACAAAGGGGAGAAGTGAAGTTAGACTGTATGAAGATGTGACATGGGGGGCAAAAACCACACAGAAGTAATGCTTGTTACCTGTCAAAAGCAAGTCAAAACTGTTGGAAACAGTTAAAAGTCTCACAAAAGCGAAAGCAAGACAAAAAGAAGTGTTCGGCCAAGCTTTTAGCCCCGTGTTGTTATGGGAGGTGCAGAAGCCAGGGAGAACTGGCCACGTTAGATTGCTTTGCTTTCTCTGTTCATTACCATGACAGGTTTATATGCAAAGCGGTACTCTTTGGTTACTGCAGCAGTTGGACACTGCAGATCACATTAGCAAGGTTGTGTGTGATTGTAAGCAACAGCTGATTGCTGTATAAGGAACAGATGAGTTGCACAAGGGCAGCATCGATTGCTTTAATGACATATAGATCACATCTATCTTACCTTTCAAACTGAATGTGATGTGTGCTTTTTGTTCCATGCCCAGCTACTTAGTCTATACTTGCTTGTTTTCATGCACAGTGAATGTCACAGGCCAATGGTTCATCGAGTTCACAGCTAACTCAATCCTAGATCTGGTGTGGTAGACAATTCCTGTTGTTACAGAAAATTCCTGTTGTTGTTGTTGGTATTGTTTCTAACTTGCAGGTTCCGTTCTGTCACATAAACTGGGCTAATGCCCAATGGAAATACAGATTATCCCTATTCCATTATCACACTCTGAATGAGGCCAACATACTGATACACATGGGAAAGCAATATGAGACCGGAGTAGGATGCAGGAGATTTGCAGAATATAGAAATGCAGGACTGCTATTCACGTGCCACCGTTCCTTCTCCAGAGCCCGTTTCTATGAACGCCTTAATGTATACCTTTCTGTGTTAAGATGTCCAGCTGAATTTAATAGGAATAATGATTTTGCACTCAAAGTATAGATTTGTTAACCTGTCATCAAAGTAAATAGTGAATAGGTACGGGCAGAATTTTCCGAAGTAATCAGACCTAGTTCTCACTGAAATTGGTGAAAGGTTGGTTCTGGTTTTTTTCATTGACTTCACTGGGAGCACAGTTAGACCAGTCTGGAAGGATCTGAAGAATCTGCCCAGCAACTTTGTCTAGAGAGCAGATCTGGCCTGGCTCGAGTGAAGGTCTGGTCTGTCTGAACATCAGAAAATATTATTTTCAGTTAAATTTCTTAACCAGTGTAGCTATTTGCTCTCCAAAACATGAATTGGAAGGATATATAATGCCAATTCTGAAGATGATCAAATATTAAGAAAATTATTAAACAGATCTTTCAACAAAATGTAGGAAGACTCACTAAATTATAAGCTTGATAAAATATTATTCCATCAGCTCTACTGTTTGAAAGATTTTTTGAAAAGAATCCATTTTAGAAGAGGAAATAAAACAAAAATATGGCCCGAATGAAGCATATTTCTAATGCAATTGCAAATGTTGTCAGCAATCTAGCCTGGATGAAGACACCTCCCAGTCATTGTTATTCTTGAAGGATTTTGTGACTCTTCCTGTTGTTTTGTGGCGGGTGGCTCAGTGACTCACCCCGGGGCCTCCCAGCTAAACAACAGGATCCCGGGGCAATGAAAGTATTTCTAAAGCCAATTGCTACCAAGAGATTGAAGTGCAGGAGCTCTCCTTCCCCTCCCCACTCAAAAAAAAAAAAAAAAAAAAGGGAAAGAAAAGGCAAGGAGTGATTTCTATAGAGAAGTACTCAAAGTTGGGATACCACAGAGGAGGGGCTGGCTGGCCAGGCATTGCTCCTCTTGCTCATTGGTGTTCTGCTGGAGCAGCACTAATGTCTAGATATTACTTCTCGAAACACATGTACTTTCCAATGCTTTTTACTTTCAAGTACTGAGCTGATCCAGTCTTAGTAGTAAGGAGATCCAAGCATCAGGTGAGGTAGTGATTTCCAGCAGGTATAAGCTATGTTGAAACAGTCTCTTCTTGTAAGGTTCTGTCGTGCAATGAAGATGACAGAAAACAGTCATACCAATTAAACAAAAGAAAAATATTAGGTTTCCTTAAGGAATACTGAACAAAGGGCAACACTTTACATTCCTCCTGATGTGGATTAAGCCATTCTGCAAAACTGAGCTTTCTGCCAGTACAGTCATACCTCGGCAAAGGAGGAGTTTTGTGCTGTCATTACCTGTACTTCAGTAAATGTGATGAAACAGCATGTCACGTCACAGGTTTTGGCTGTTTCTACCCATCTTTTGTTAACACATGGCTCTGATAGGCCGTGCATGAGGAACTGACACCCAAGGTAGCCCTTGGTAGACTTTGCATTCTATCTTGTTACTCTAATGGACTAACCCCCGGGCTCCCCAGTTGTGTTCTGCACACACAGGCTGAAAACGGGTCTCCTTATCTGTGGGTGATGACAGAAGTTAGATAAGTGGTGGATTAATAAATTATAAATGATACATTTTCCAGACTGGAATTCTACCTCAGGACTCTCAGGATAGCAAGGGCTCTATAGAAATAAGGGTCAGATCTCTGCTTCAAACCAAGGTGCATTATCTCTGTCAGATATTTAACCTGCTTTTACGTGCTCCCAGTGATGGCAATACTCACTGTCTTCAGACAAACCATTCAGGCAGTAGACAGTCAGAAGAAAACAATATGCCGTAGTTTTATTGAGTGCTTACTTCCTTCATTAGCGTGATTAGGGTACTCAGCCTGAAATGGTAGCTGTGTGAATACCATTGTCCCAGCCTTGACATTGTTCCTTCTTTATTTGCCCATCCCTCAAGAAACAAAAATAACTCATCTGTAGAAGCAATTGATGTCCACCTGCTATTCCCTGCACTGAACAAAAATGAAAGCTGAGTATTACCTTCAGTGGCTGAAGTGCTGAACTTCTGAGTGTAACTTCTGTTGATTTACCAGAGCTCACTGGGGTTTCGCTTTTCAGCTGAGCCGTGGGGATTAAAAGTCTCCTAACCTGATCCAACTGTAAAGAAAAACAAGTTATCTTAACTTGTTGGAGCATAATATGTAGGATGTATGTAATCCTGTTGTTCATGGAGAGAAGATGTAGGAGAGAAGCAATTTTTTAAAACTGTTCTTTGCTTAGCCATTTTCTAATGGTCCCCCATACTTATCTACGTAGGTCTTGACTGCGGATCAGCACTTTTTTAATGTTAAATTGAGATAAAGTGTTGTTGCTGCTAACATCTCAGAGCATAGTTTTATAACTACAACTGTATGACAGTGATTACCATAAAGTTAACTTAAAAAAGTGATTGGCATAATATGTAGTGGTTTGTTAGCAGATTTTTGTTACTACCAGCACTTTTCATTGCTACTGAACATTACTAAGTGCAGTATGTGGCAGCACAGGATGCTGGTAGTCTGTTTTTATCTGTTGTTTGGTGCGAGTTTTTTCACTTAAAAAAGTTTTAGTTCTTATCCCAGCTGCCTGGAACAAAAGTTTAGGTGAGCATAAGCAGAGGTGAATGTGAATCAGTGTGTTCCTGATGACAGACTGCCCAGCAATATGACAGATTACCAAAAGCATGTATGCGGGAATTTTTGGTGCGTTTTCCAGCCATCTGTGGACGATCTGAAATACCTGCTTTTAGCAGGTGCCCAGAATGCTTTTATTTTCAGTTGGATACTTAACTGCCTAACTATTACATGCTGTGGAAAGCATTTATTCCCGTCTGGATTGCTGAATGAATCGGAAAGTAGAAACGCAGAGAACAGGAAAATGTTTATGATATCTGTGAAGGGGCAGATAGGCAGGCTTCTAGGAAGCTGGAATGCTGGGGGTATATTTTGGCACAGGGGTTTTACCTACTTTTCTTGGCGACGTTGTTTCCTTATCAGACCAGACATGCATTGTATTTTGCACATGTCAAAAAGTGCTTGCCAGCAGGACTCATTCTGATAGCGACAACAGGAAGTCTGAAATACACCAAAGGAATGAAGGCTTGGGAAGCCAGACACCAAAGAGCAGCAGTAACAGCTAATCTGGACAAGGAGGTTAAGCCACAAAGAGTTCAAGCCTATCAATGCTGGAAGTCAGATTGGAGGAGATGGTAGATAGCTACAAACAAACAAAAAAAGCTACAAGGGAAAATGCCAGAGAGAGAAGAGCTGTCTTAAGTTTGAGAGTGGCTCTGTTCAACAGAATGTCTCCTAGATGTTGTCTTGGAGCATTACTTAGTCTCAGATTCGTAATGTCTGGATTCTGGCTTCTTGTTATGAGTTCCAGAAGAAGCTGTTCATTATGAATCGTCTCTTTACCTCGCTTTCTTGATGGAATAAGAGATGCAGGAAATGAGTGTGCTGGCCCGGCAGTTCCTGCATACTCTCTATCTGCCCAGCATTAAATTCTGCACAGCTGCCAAATCTCCTGTAACTCTCCCTTTTTCCAGCCCCATGTCCCGCAGCTCAGAAGCTTCCAGAGTCTTCTAAGAAGTAGCTCGAGCCCTCCATATCTCACAACAAAACTGAGCAAACATTTTTTTGTGACTCCTGCAATGAATTGGTGAAAACAGGTTTATAATAGATGCTGGGATACTAGCATAGCTCTAGTGTTGGCTGCTAGGAAAGCTGCAATACTTGTATTTAAGTACAATAGGCTCTTTATAATCAGATATTTTATAATGTTCTAAGATGTTTCTGGCACTAGTGGTCTAAAAACAAAGCTGACACTGTTAAAAACTATAGCTTAGACAGACCGACACACAGATTATCCCCTCATAAGACTGACGAGAAATCTGATACATTTTCCATTGCTTGTGCAGAAAAAACCAAATGGAAAAGAGAAACCACAGAAACTCAGCTCAGCAGCTTAATGTCCAATAACATCTTGCACAGGAAAAATGACAAGTACAATTGGAACAGAAAGCATATCTTGCTTTTCAGTTCTGAGGTCCACTGCGGTCTCACATTGCTGCCTATTTTTTAACCAGGCTCAAGCAGAATGAGCTCATTGCAGTTTACCACAATAAAGACAAGATATATGTCTGGATAGATAGCAGTTGGATTTATTCAGCCTTTTGGAAAATTAAAGCATGGTTCAAACACATACTTCTGTTTTGTTTCTTCCGAGACAGCCAACCGTATAATCGTTCCATGCGCTTCGAATAACATGAGAAACTGAGACTGACTCACTGTTTCCCATTTCATTAGTTCAGGACAGGATGCAGATCCTATAAACACATTCCGTGTGAGTCTTTACATGACATGAAGTTCCTTTCTCTAGGTTTGCAAACCCACTTCTTTTTTTTTTTTTTTTTTAATATCCCTGGAATAGCTGTTTATGGTCTCTCTCTTCCAGCTCTTCTGGCTGCCCATACTTAAGCATGAAATATAGCTTGGGACAGCAGTACTTGTGCCTCCATAACTTCCTTCTCTCAGCTGCTGTAATTACACTTAATCTTCTCTCAGACTAACGAGATCAAAATATCTATACATCAGGAGCTCACCAAGAGAGAAGGAATGAACATAGAGTGGTGTCCTTAGAAGGACCTTGGCTGTTAAGGAGCACGTTGCCACTCCAAGCGAGGAGCTCACGAAGTCAAGGGAAAACCACATGATGACCGTCAACAAAAACAGCTTTTCAAGTACATAACTGCTGAGTAACTGAGTAACTCCTGAAGCCAGTGAACCAAGTCATAAGGTACAGGGTAAATTGGTCCCTTCCACTGAAACACGTCTAATAGATTAGGATGTAACGACTGAGCACAGAAATGAGACTGTATTTATTGATACCCAAGACTCATGAGATGGTGAAATAAACTGTGGCTCAGGATGGAAATACAATTTCTGTACCAGGAACATGAAGCAAGTAAGTGCAGAGTCCTCCTTCTGACTTGTGTTTTGATTGCAGCAGCAATTTGATTGTACAGTGGGGAAGAGATGCACAGAGGTATCTAAGGAGTGTATGGCTGCTGCACCCTTTCAGTAGTGATCTGTACCTTCTGAATACCTCAAACATACAACAGTCCTTTGAAATCTGGCACTCTAGTCGAGTGGCAACTACATTTCTATGAATATGGTCCACTTGCATCAATTGCAAGTGAATAAACAATCGAGCCAGATCCTTCAAACATGTTTTCAGTCCTTGTAGTATATCAGTAAAATTCCAGGTATGTAAGAGTAGGAAAAACATGGTCTTCAGTTATGGCTATTGCTGCATTGCAATCTGTTGGTAATGCAAATAAACAACCCTCTGATAGCCAGAGATGCAGTAATTCTACTGGCCTTGAAAATATCTTTTGGAAGAAAAAAAAAAGCAGACAAACAAAACGCCCAGACTAAACATGTTTCAGTCTTTAGGGCCTACATAAAGGCATCTAGGCACTTAGAGATGCAGTGGAATTTTTCACATTAGCAGCTGGCTCTGAATCAAATCAAGGAGATTTAAGCAGTTCCATCCTTCAAAGTAAAGGTCCCTGTCTTGGGTTTTTTAAGCAATTACATACATTTATGAGCCCAATCTTTCATATTTTTAATATTATTTCATGCAGAGGAATTTGGACTCTGACATTTTTAGTCCATGAGATGTTCCAATGCTTCCATAAAAAAATTCAGATCAAAATAACTTTAAATATTTTTATATGTCCCACAGCATGAATTTTTAGAGTAACTTCTATACGTAACCATCAAAATATCTTCGTTTTCTACTGCTAAATTCAAGTTCTTTGGAGTTCTACTTTATATTAAAGTTTTAATATATGTAATGGAGTAAACCCCAAATATTTTAAAAAGCAATTTTAAAAGAATATAAAGCATAACTAAACAGTGTATTTCTGCACTGTTACAACTGTATTTTTCAATGCAAATTTACTCTGTTTATGGAAGTATAGCTAAATGTACAGGTAAGTCATATGTAATGTCTGATAAAATACTGCTTTAAAATACCACTTCAAGCTTTGCTGAAGTACAGATGGAGAAAAACAATAGAGTTTGAGATAGCTTGGTCTTTTTCTATCATTCTGCTATAAGAGTTAAAATCAATGGAAAGGATAGTAAGCATCAATGGGAAAGGCTGGAAAATTTAGTCAGTGTGTTTGTTTCTTCACTTTAGTAAAACACGAAAGACTCATTATTTTTTCAATCTTTTTATTTTTGCTTATGTAAAGACTTTGACAAATTGACTCTTCACACCCATATTGGAAATTGTCAGCAGCCCACAGCAAGGCTAGCATAGCTGTCCATGTTATTACCTGTTTTATGCAGTGGTGCTTCAAGAATATTGAACAATATGTAAAATTTTTACATTCTCTAAATCTGATGGGGATTATTTGAACCTCCTAGGACAACTGTGCATAAAAAGGCAATGTTTTGCTTCAAGCAACGTGAACCAAGAAGGAACATATAAATATAAATACAGTCTGAGACCAATAAAGCTGTAGCTGCAAATCCACCATGGCACTAAATGGTTTCCCTTTAATAATGAAATACCACACTGGCAAAAACAAATATATAACTCAAGCTATCCCAACCCAACAAGATAACAGTGTTTTAAAACAGACAGTCCTTTCATTCTCTGGTGTGCTCTTTTTTTCTCCAACTAGGAGAGCTAAATTCTTACTAGAGAAAAATGTGAAAGCTCAAGACTGCCACACAGTCACTTGTTCAGGGGCTTGAAGTGAAACTCCAGATATTGCAGCACTGGCAGCAATGCCACAGCTGGCAGCAGTACCGATGACCAAATCTCTCTTTCTAAAACAAAGCACACGTTGGCACTGAAGCTAAGTTTCTTGGTTTGAGGAAAGAAAAACATGTATTCAATAACGGAAAACTTATTTGCCAGTAGGGAGGAAAAGAGAAGATTTCTGTTCGGCGAACAAATATCTTTTGCTGCAAAGACCTCTGCAAGTTTTTAAAACCTTGAATGGTTTCTTTGTAGAGCAAAAAACCTGTTTCCATTGACAAGACTTCTAAAAATCTCTTCTGCAGCTCAGATAATCCAAGTCAGAAGCTACAACTACAACTCAGCTTTAGCCAGAGTTTTTCTTTTAGTGAGTTACATGAGCTGCTTCTCTGCTATTCCTATTATTTCTTACTATGCATGCTGCTGCTGCTATCCAAGTTTGATCCAGCCAAAGTTAGTTTCCTTTGAAGCTGATGTTAGTGAGTATCTCAGAGGGATGTACTTCTCCTAATGCTTCAGGGAGGCAGTACGTTGCCTTAGGACTCTCTGAGGTATGGTTTAAGGCAAAGACTCTTGTCCCTTTCTCTTTCTTTCTCCCCAACCCCTTGCATGAGGCTGGGGAGCCTTTTCCACTCTTGTACCTGCTGCAGGGCTGCAACACTCTGTGCCCTTTCTGCCTTCAATGAGTTGCAGGTAACCACATTTGCCATCTTCAGCAGCAGCAGCAACAATACTCTGAGGACCCCTTGGGATGCTGCTACTCAGATGAGCAGCCAATACTGTCTTAGGCATTCAGATAGTTTGTCTGGGTCTCAGAACCCAAGGTAGGGATCCTGTCCTCATGCCTTCATGAGTTGTCAGAGCTTTCATTTCAGTCAAGAAGATAACATTCCTTCTTCAGAACTAACATTTCAGGTGGTGGTTTGGCAATGAAAAAGTTAGAGTCCCCCTTATCGCATCAGGAACCTGGGATGAATTCACCCTCTGTGTTCAAATTTGTCTTTTTTTATTGAAGGCCTTCTGCTACAGTAGTTATTGCTTTTCTAGCCCATTCTAGCTTCAGGAGCTATGGCAGCACAAAACTAGAACAAAAACAGAGCACTGGCACTAACTTCCTGCCATATGCTCCAATCAACTTAGCAAAGGGGTCACTGTGTGGCCCACCAGTTTCTCAGTGAAGTTTGTATTACCTGCTGTTCTTTTTCAATAATGGGGAAAATAGAGTCTTGCTAAGGAGAACTCACATTTGCATCTCTCATGGCTGTAAATACATAAGCTTGTCCAAATGAAGTGCCAGCAATTCATTGTCTACCATCAGATTTCTGCTGAGCACCAGCCTCTGTCATCTGCAACAGGAAAAGGACGTGTCATAGCCTTAAGATGTAGCAATGTGATTCCTTTAAACAAAAGTTGTGTGGGTCTATTCTCCCAATTAAAAAGGGAGAGGACAGGAGGAAGTGGTGTCAAGTTGCTCCAGGGGAGGTTCAGGTTGGATATGAGGAAAAATTTCCTCACAGAGAGAGTTGTCAAACACTGGAATGGACTTGCCAAGAAAGTGGTTGATTCTCTGCCCCTGGAGGTATTTAGATGTGTAGATGTGGCATTTAGGGACATGGTTTAGTGGTGGATTTGGCAGTGTCAAGTTAGTGGTTTGACTTAGTGATCTTCTTAAAGGTATTTTCCAACCTAAACAATTATGATTCCACACATGATGCTGAGCTGCTACCATTTTCCTCGGCCCACAAATAAAACTGCACTGTGGTTTGGAAGCACTGTGGCTTAGCTCATGGGAGTTCCTGCATGTGAAGCCATTCCAAAACCTCCCCCTATAGTGAGAAACAGTCATCAGGGAAAAAAAATAAATTTTGATTACTGAAATAAGTAGAGTTGACTATTTTATGAGTCAGGCTGTTTGTCAATTTTTCCACCAGTTTTTCCTGTGGGATGACAAAGAGGGAGAAGAGCAAACATACTGCACTGCACTCTCATTGTGATTGAAGTTTTGTGATTAAATGCCATTAGCTGCCTTGAATTGTTAAGGCACAGAGCACAAGAGCAGTACAAGAACATGCTTTGATAGCCTTTATCTCTAGAACTCTGCTCAGATTTCTTCCACAGAAATTGGAGAAAGGCTGTGAGAAGGAGGGATACCAAAGTTTCCCAGCTCAGTGGGTCCCGAGGAGAAGAGAGCAATTCTGTGGTGGTTGATTAGACAGCCCAGGTAAGAGGCTTGCTTTGGGGACTGTATTCCCATCCCATGGCCCAGCAAGTACCTATACAGAAGAATAAAAAAAACACCTTTCCATAGTTTCAACTTTTCACATTTTTTAAAAAATAAAAAAATTAAGAGGACCCTTTCCATTTAAAGAAAAAACCCACAGCCCAGCTCTAACTCAGAGAAGCCCAGAGCCTCTCCCTGCTGGGGCACCTTGCTGGAGTCATTTCTTTACTTTATTCTGGTGGCCCCTTGCATCCTGTTGGTTTCAGGATGGCAGCTCTCTCAGGAAGGCATTCTCTCTCTACCTTCAGCAGCTATGATTTTCACCAAGGCCACTTTACGCAACCCAAAAACAAGCCAGATGAGGGTTCCTGTTGCTTGCTTTGCTCCTCTGTTCCTCTCTGTATTATCGCCCACTACATGGGCTCCCTCACTTCTCATAAATGTCCCCTTTAAAAGTATCTCGAACTACAGTATGGAGGCTGGTGATGTATAGCATATTCGAAAGAAAGATTTGCCTCTGTTCAGAAACCTTCCTGACCTCGTGACCGAAGAAGAACAAAATAACGTATTAACAAAAACACAGTTCACTGCCAAAGAAAAGGAGTTCCTGTAAGAACTGAAACAATAAATCTCCTCTGTACTGAACTCCCAGAGGGAGTATGTTGTGTTTCCTCCTGTTCTTTATCAAAGTCCCCAAAATAAGCAGGAATGGGCAGTGACTAGGCACAGTCTCTACACACCTTTTTCCATGGAGTAATTAAGGCCTGCCCCAGAGTGAGAGAGCACTCCCTGCCCAGCTGTGTAAGGGAGAGCCCACAGCATTACCACCACTACCACCAAGCATGAAGCTCCTGAGGATTGCCTTCTTTTTCTTAGCTGTACTCTCTGTTTGCACTGTGGGAGGTAAGTTCTTTGGCTTTCTTGGATAGACTTGTCACATCTGTGGGGTGTTTTGTGAGCAAAAGCTTAGCTGTCAGTAGCTGGATGCTTTTTTTTTTTTTTCCCCCTCTGCAGTGATTGAAAGGCTGTGAGTTGGAGGAAAAGAAGGTACTAACTGGTAGTTGAGTTATATGTGTTCTATCAAAAACTTTCCTGCCACTGTATTTTTGTGGCAGCTTTCTTTTTAGGTATCAAGAAGCTCCTAAATCTAAGAGAAGGTAAAAGCAGAGATGTATTTACAAAAGTTGTCAGTTGTGTTTTTCTTCCAAGAAATAAGGCACCTTTTGTAGAGATGGCTTGGGGGGGGTGGGGGAATCGAAATGTCTGAAAGATTTTGCAATTACTGCACTTGCAAATCAGATCTATCTTGATGGATTTCCCTGGCATTATACCAGCAATAAGTTTGGCCAAGAGTATCTCTCAGAAATTATTTTAGTTTTGCCCCCAAAGATATAGGGGCTTACAACATTTATCAAGTGTCAAAAAATGAGGGATGGAAGCCTAGGGGTGATATTAGTTGGTAAGTGCAGTAATCTTTAAACATGATTCTCAAATGCACAGATTTAATCAAATTTTTTTATGTTCACGTGGTCACTGATCTGATGTTTTCATTATTCTTCAGCTTGAAAGACCATGCTTTTAAAGTGAAATTAACTAGTAGCCCTGAAAAGATGAGAGAAACTGCAACAAAGGCCAGAATCTATCATCACCTTTGTCAAAAGATACATTTGAAGTAAAATCTGCCTTTTGTCTGTACTTTCCTTTGCTGGCCCTCTGGGCCAAAGCTTCCACAAATGCCTACAGATTGTCTGCAAGGGGTCTATGAATCAGAACTTTAAAAATTGATAATAAATAGCCATCTATCTATTAGATAGGTATCTAATAGAAAATAGATAATAGATTAACTGATCTATACAAAGTTAATCAACTTTTGCTCAGATTATGTGTCAAAAACTAGTCTTTTGTGATGTGTGTTATGCTGTTGCTTGGGCTCACTGCTGTTAGGAAAGCAAATCAATAAAGGAGATTAAAAATAAGCTTGTACCACAGAAAGAACTGCTTTTAAAACTATGTTAAGTAAGTACAAGCCCTGAAAGTCTGTGTTGAAGTACTATTTATTCTCTGTCTGCTACTCCTAGTAAAAATAGCCTTCCTGTCATTGTTGAAGCTTTAATTTCACAATTTCTGAAAAGCAAAGTGGAGTTGCATCAAAAAGAGCATTTTTAACACAACAGTCCATAAAGCTTACCAGAAACCAACATGCAAAGGTGGGAGGAATTCTGTCAATTTTATACAATCCTTTCTTTAAAAAGGATTTTCCCTCCTCTGCATGATATGAATGTGGCAGAACTGATGACAAGTGAATAAGCAAATTTTATATATTATGCATTTGTTCTGAACAATTTTGTTTCTGTATTTTTTAAAAGCTTTATTGTAAAGTAGATATGGTAGTGAAATTCTGTTGGTAAATTCACAATAGAAAATTAAGAATATTTGTGGGGAAATTTGGGGTATGTCTCTATCTACCTTGTGAAAGTAAAGGTGCATAATCTGGTCAAGCTTCCTTCAGGCTACCCTATGCATCAACCCATTAAGACAGAAATGGTTTTATTGTCTGTAGTATGAGGCTGGACCAAGTCTTTGTATTTCCACTTTTTGTGATCCCCAAAGTGTCCCGGGCTGTAATGGCAGGATCTTATAATCTGAAGAGGGGAACTGATGGTGAGGAGGCTAACACCAACCTCCCTTGTGCTCAGTCTCTCTTTTTTGAGCACTGGAGACAGCAGCAAGACTTTTCTCCAGTTGCTTAGAAACACCTTTAGTGTCTTAAAATGATGCTCAGTAAAATTTAGAGAAGGTCAAATCACACCCGGGTGTTTTAATATTCCCTCTTCCAGGTTTTGGGGTATTTTGCCTTCAAAGCTTACAAAGACAAGTATTCTGTGGGCTTGCAACCTTTTCATGTAATACACACAAGTTGCCTGTCTTTGTATCTTTTGTGTATCACACACAAGTGGACAAGGATGTTTCCACTGTCGTTAGTAAAATACGCACCAAGTCTCCCATGGGGCTTCCAAATTTCATGCTTTGTCTTCAGCCTGTGTGCTGGCAGGGCCTTTCTTTGCGATTTTCTAATTTGTCTTGGAACCTTGCATCCTCAAAAGCCCCTAATGTTTTGGTGAGATCATGTCATCACATTATTAGAGGCTCACTGATGTTCAAGTGTGGAGGTTGGTGGCCTTCTGACAACTTATCCCTCCTCTGAAGCCTTTTCTCAACTCTTTGCAAGTTAAATGGCATGCTTAAAACAGGAGTTCCTTCATGCTCATCTCAAGGTGTTCAGTCCTCCTGGCATATTGCTCTTTATTCTTATCTGATCCAAAACAACTCAAATACAAATGCTTTTTGGGTTGATTCACAGCATTTTCAGCTTTAAACAGACAGCACTGGAATATGTCAAAAAACACATTGTCAAATTATAGTAATCAAATATAAATGCTCAAGTCTGCATTAAGATGTAATTACTCTTGAAGTGTGTAAAGGTGGAGTTTGTTCTTCTAAAAGATGAGGGCAGAGGACTTGGCATGCACTTATAAAGTAAGCGCTTAGAGGTAACATCTTCCCATGCCTTGGTCTTGTAAATATAGCATGGCTGTGGCAACACAGCACAGCAGATGTCCTCCACAGAGTGCTTGTAGCACATCACAGCATGCTTCTCACTCGGGCACCCAGGTTGTTTTCTTGCAGAACTGATAGCAGAAAAGGGTGGGTTGTGCTCCCCTTAACATCAGTCTGGATGCCTTCAGTTTATGTACTCAAACATAGGAGCTGGAATGGACTGTCTCGTGTTGAAGACATGCAGTGGGTGGGTTCATCAGTGTCTGATTACTGACCCCTGTTGACAGCTAGCAGTAACTTTATCCAAGAGCTCTGTCAGAATTGATGGCACTACAAAAAAACAAGGGTGCTTTTCGTTTTGGAAAGGTAGGAGCAAGTTTTGGCATTGAGAGCCTGGCCCAAAAGCCCCTGAAGTAATTTGAACCTACTCCCTTACACTGTGGATCAGCCCGAAGTTACATGTTTTCCATCCCCCTTCCCCATTAAGGGGATGCTGTGGAGCATCCCAACCCTACAATGCAGCTGATTAATCCGGACTCCCAAGGCTGACAGCTTAAGAAAAGTTCCACTAAACTAGGGCTGCTGTAGTGCAGCTGCCTGAACTCTGCTCTTTTTTGTATAAACTAGAGGAGATGGATAGTCTTTTCCTTTTCCATCTTCTGTGCTCACAAGCCTTCAAGTCTTCTAAAAATTCATTTTAAAAATTAAATACTATCTAAACTGTTTTGAGCAGTTAGAGGTTTTGAGCACAGTCTTCCCTCAGTCTGGGTTACTATTCATGTCAGTTCTCTGGAAGACCAGCAAGGCGCAGACTGTCACAGTTGGATCATTGTCTCGTCTCTGAAAATTTGAGATATGTGAATAGGCTTTGCATAAGGCTTTCTTACACCTTTAATTTGCTTGAGCCGAAACTTTGAATGTCTTGAGAATTTTCCTGTTTTGAAAAAAAAACAAGAAGTGCTTTGTGTGTTCCTAGCATTTTGCAAAACTAGCTGTGTCGAAGATCAAATCATAGTGCTGAAGAATATCATAACCTTTAATAGAATATTGAATTTTTATCCCTGGGCACATTTGTTTTGTTCTTTTTTGTTTCCCCTGCCTCCACATTCTTTTCATTCATTAGATCTTTTGCATATGGGGCCGATTTTTGCCTAATGGATTTTAGAGGTGTATTTATTACTGGACAGTAGAAAATTGCTTGTTCTAGCCCCAAACCTGAAGACAAGTTTACTGCATTTACTGAGGATAGAAGCAGATGGCTTGATACCTGCTTGATTGTGATTTACAGCCAAAATAAATGGAAACCAAATATGAAGGGCAAGTTGCCTGCAGCATTCAGCTCCAAACCTGAGAATACATAATGCCATGCCCAACAAATGGTTGTCTCCTCTGAAAATTTACCAGAATGTTTTCTTTTTTTATTTAGCTGTCTCTTTTTATCTGTATTTAAACCTAGAGTTCTAATTAATATTTATTCCATTACAAATTAAGGGAAAAAAAGATTTTCTGAGGCTTGGTTTTGTTTGGTTTTGTGGGGTGTTTTTTCTAAATAGGAAAAGTACCTTGAATTGGGCTCAAATTGTTTATACATCTGAGTCCTATGTAAAAAACCTGAAAAAGTGCAAGTTAAAAGTAATCTCTGAGAAACTCTTAACCTAGGGAAGGGAATACTTTGAACTGGTACTATTCGATAGACTAACTTAAAAGTCTAAAGTCAGTAAAATTGCATGTAAAGCCATCCTTATTACTTGTGGCCCTCATGAAGTGGGGGCAGAGGGGGTGTTGTTTGTATTTTTTCCTCAACAACTCAAGAAAGACCCTTTAATTTTTTGGTGGGTTTTTTTTTTTTTAAAAACAGAGAGGCAATGTTGGACTTGTGTGTAGTAGCTATTATTTCCAAATACAAGTCAAGAATTACAGACTTGGCTCCTTTGGAAGACAAACATCTACTTTTGTGTTCAGCTAGCCCTCTAAAAATAGGTTTCCCAGATGTAAATGGAAGGTTCAAACCCCTGACTTGCACCGTGTCCTGCCATGGAAGCCACCATCGCTGTTCCAGCAGCTGAGATACAGGCAGTGATACCTTGGCATTCACCTTGTGAAAACTGGCCCTTGGATGCCATAACAGCAGAATGCTGTATCAGCCAGACCTACCTGCCCTAAGAAAAGTGGGTTGACACAATTTAATATGATGCTGCCTCTAGTGGTGCCTTCTGACCCTACCTCCCCTGTGTGAGAAAACTGTGCTGATTATCACTTGCTGATAATTATTTTGGAACAAAATTCAGCAATCATGATCTGCTGGGGTATTGCAGAAAGAGGGTAAGAAGGCCTCTGCTGCCATCCTCACATGTCCTAAAAGCTGGTCTGGAGGGGTCCAAATTAACTCAGAAAGATTTTTTGTCTCAGCAGTCAGGGAAGACAAGATCCCTTTTCAAGCCAGACTAACTAGCTAATGCTCCAAAGGTTATGTTTCAAACTAGTAACAGGACAAGGATTTTCTAACTGCTTCTGTGTGGAAAGTGGATGCTTGCCTGACTTTGGGACAGGTGCAAATTCTGCCCCATTTGTCAGAAGATTATTTTTACAACAAGTTTTAATCTTCTTTTTTTTTTTTTTCCCCCAATGGCACTAACATGCTCCTGAGTGTGTGTTAGCTACATGCTGTAGATAGCAATGCATCTCAGGTTTCTGAAACCACAAAGCAAGTGGCACGTAGTTTTGCATCATATTTATCTGCTGGAACCTTTCTGCCTTGCCTTATCACTCTAAAGAAATGATGTGTTTTGCTGGGATGGGAGCAGATTTCTTCTTTCATAACCTTTAACAGTAAATTAATGTCATTTTGGGGCTTGACAGATTTGACTATTGAGACAACTACTGTTACGAATGGCAAAAACTCTCCATTTTAGTTGTTCTGAGGAAAACTGTGCCAGGAGATTTACAAACCTCCCTGACCAATGATTTTTATTCTTTTTCTCTGCAAAATATTTTTTGTCGAGATGCACTTTCATTGCACATTAATTACTTGAAGTGATCAGAACCCCATATTTTGCTTTGGGTTTTATTAGTTTCCCTACTTTTTCTCATGCTCAACATTAAGTCTAGGGTTTTATTTGAAATACAGTGTTGATAACCTTCTAAATGTTACTGCATGGGGTGCTATCTATTCCTGTGTGAGGACAGTCTGAAATCATTTTTCCAGACAGATGAATTACTCCTCCTCGTCTCAGCATGGGTTATATATCACAGCAATATAGTTGATGTAAATATCAGTGTTTGCAAACTCATTCAAAGGTTGTGGAAGCAAAAATATCACCAAACAATGTTAGGTGAAATGGCAAAAATAGGTAAGGATTACTCTCAAGAAATGTGAAATTCAAATATTCCCCCACACACACACACACAAATTCCTGATCTCATGTCCAATAGAAAAAGGCAACTTTGGACATGACACATGGCTGATGCTTCCATAGCCATTCAAAGTCTCCAAAAGCCGAAATTTGGGCTTTTTCTTTTCCCAGGAATTACAGACTCTCTGAAACTCCTGTCAAGTTGTCAAACCTCATTTGCCCTTGACTCGTACAGATGATCATAAAGGCAGAAACCTGTGGCAAGATGAAATGTTTGGGGCCAGTGTGCAGTTTCATTGTAGTTTCTCATTCCTGTGCAGGACTGTTAAAATCTCTTTTTGAAAACTACTGAATTCTTTGAATTATGGAGCTTTCTGGACATCCTACTCTGGAATCTTACTCAGTTTTGATGCAAAACACATAGTTCTTAGAAATTGTGGCTGCACCAAAAGCTGGCTGGTCAGAAAAGTTCTTCCAGCAGAGCAACTTTAGGTTCTCTTTACAAAAGTTTCTTCTTATAAGAATGGTGCATTAATATATTTGCTGTGATTCAGAAGACAGCAAATGTATTTAAGAAACTATTGGATTTGCAGCAACTCACTAGTTTCCAGCATGTAACTAAAGGAAGAACTTCCTAGAGATCTGTGCCAAATAACCCAATACCCAGGATGTGCTAACAACAGAAAGGGAAGGACACAGCACACATATCAGAGGAAAAAACCCTCCCAGTGTAGGACTGGTTCTCTGCACGTTTTATCCTGTCTAGTTCAAATGTCTTCAGAGGATTCCATTATTTCCCTTTTGCGTGTCATGTCCCTGTGCTAATGGAGTCATGTGGCTGGTATGTCTTAATGCTCTTGAATTTAGGTGAACTAGTGCACAATTCATCTTATTGGCTTAGAGATACTTTCTTGTAGTGCACTATCTGCTTTCTCCCTAATTGCTTTTACCTTCCATTTCCAAGAGCTGGCAGAAAATGCTGTTTTCCAGATGCAAAAGGGAAATGGGAATTGATCATTTCTGGGAGAAGAGTAGAAGAGTTTGTGTAGGAATGGAACAGCTTATTCACAATAATTGTAATTGTCATGGGGAATAAAATTACTCTAATTGCCAATAGAAGTGTAAGGGATGTCTATAACTGCTCACCAACAGATTAATAGCTCCCAGCTCACCATGACTTCCCAGTGTATTGACTGGGACCCTGGATTTTGACAAGCCTGAGCATCCTGAATGTGGGCCACTCTCCGCTCCACAAGGAAGCTGGTTATCAGCGTGGGAGCTGACATGGCTGCTGCAGCAGTTCCCACTGCTCTTTGACAGGTCCTCGGTGCTGACGGTCTGTTTCAAGTGCTTTCCTAGTAAAAACTTTGGGTTTTAATAGGAATAAAGCATGTGGGAAAAGAGTTTCAGTTTTGCATCTGATCTTAGCAGTTGTGAATTGGTAGAAATTCAAAATAACTCACAGACAAGGAGGTCTTCATCAGCTATGTGTGACAATTAGAGGGATGAGATATTTTCAAAGTATACTCTTCATCCTTGCATATGAAGTACCTCCAGTGAGACTTACTCCACTCAGAGCTTGCAAAGCCCATTTGGGGCCTTCCCTTTGGGGTAGTTTGTACCATTTAACCGTTGCTCTAGGCAGTGTGGAAAAGATGAAGAGAGTCTCAATGGACTGTTGAGCATGGAATTACATTAATTATAGAAGCAATTTACAGTGTTTGCACAGAGTGTTCTGACAGGAACTGGTTTTTGATGCTCCAGAGGCTTTCAGAGCTTTGTCAGGAACAGAGTGGCATGGGCGGGTGTGGCTCAAATGGGTGTCTGGGCTGATCCCGGATGTTCTAAAAATAAGTACATCATAGCAGACACTGCAGTGACCCTTTCCTGAATTGTACAATTAGTCATATTTCTGGAGATGCATTTGGATCACAAACATAAAGCAGAAGAACTAGGACTTTACTAAGTGCTGCAGCACATTGCAAAGGAGAGCTACTGACTGAGCTCAACTCAGCTTCCTCTCTGGCTGTTTTATATCTGCCCTACCCAAACACACTTTTTCCTGGGAAACAAAAATAGGCTTCCAAATAGCATGGTAAGGAAAAAGCATTGTAAGCATTACCCAGAGAAGGACACGGTTTTCTCTCCACCTTCTGGGTGGAGGTGACTTACACCAACACTCTTATTCCTTCCTGTTTCAGCAGAAGGGGCTCTCCTTTATTTCTTTTTCTTGTTCTACTCAGCAATGCACAATATTTAAAAGGCTTTCTGTATAACATTGCACCCACTAAAGACATTTTCCAAATTTATTTAGCATGACTAACACAAGGAGGGGGTGGCAGTTCGTTTTTCATACTATAAAACAGCCCTTAAAAGCTCCTACCTTTTATCTTACACATGGGCAAACAAATATATCAGCATCAAAGGGTGACAATCTGGTAGCTTAAATAGCTTTAAAGGGTTTAATTAAAACGTATTAAATAGGTTTAACAGGTTTAAATAAAGAGAAGTGCAGAGCTTGGAGCCTTCATTCAAGGCAGGCTGGAGTGCTGATGAGCATGCTGAGCACATTTATTGTTTTATGGAGTGCAAGCGATGTACTCATCCCTCTGTAGTACACAGTAATAAAGATATCCACCAGGCTTCACGCAGGAGCAGAAGGCGCAATGAGAAAGCTTGTGATTAAAAGCTTTTGATAGGGAGTTTGCATTTCTTCTGAGGCAATAAAAAAACCCCATCAAGCTGGCTAGTTAAGTGCGCAGATTTCTATGTCCACACATGCAGAGAGGCAAAGCATGCAGTGCTTGGGGTTGTTTCAAATGCTGAATAACATGGGGGCACTCATCCAACCTTTCCCATTAATGTTTTGGTGTGGGGAGTCCTCAACAACCCACGTTAGCTGAGGTTGGTCCTTGGCAGCTGCTTTGTCACTATTTCTCTGTGCAGTGGGTCCCGATGCGGGAGCTGTTTGCTGGGTGCTTTGAGCAGGCTTTGTGGAAGCAGTGCCGTTTGCCTGGGGAATCAGTAATTCCCAGCAGCTCCCTGCTAATGCCCGGTGTTGGGTCATGCCACACACCTGGGTGAGTGCTGGGGCAGTGCTGGCACCAAAGCTGCATTCCCTGCCTTCTCCCTGTTCCCTGCTGGAGAAACTGTGGCAGCTCTCTCTCTTTTCTTCCTCCCCTCAGCTCTTGCTACTGGATGCCTCCAGCCTACCCACTTTATGTTTCCTCTGCAGAACCCAAGTCCCACATTGCCCCAGTCACTGCTGCCTCTTCCCATGCCATGCAGGAGGAGCCTGTCCCTCCTTTTCCAGCTGTGGGGCTTTGCATTTATGCCCTCACTTCCCTAATGCCTACCTCTGTCACCTGTTTTCAGGTGCTTTTGCCTTCTGCAGGGAGAATGTTGTGCCTTTCTGACCCAGGAGCTTCTCCTTACTGCCTTTGTGTCTTCCCCTGTGCTCCTGCCTATAAGTTTTCCCCACTCTTTTGTAGCAGATTGTCTCTCTTGTGTGACACCAGTCCACAAACCAGGACCGGTACCTACAGTGAAGAAGCAGAAAGTTGAACTTAATGTAAAACCTCCATATGCAGGATTTGTATAGTGTGGTTTTGGTTTGTTGCTGAAGAGAGACAGGACTGAAAGGAAGGTAACAGCTTGGCAAACGGGAGGTGGTTTCCCACCTCCCTAGGCAGCAGAAACCACAGGCTTCCAGCCGGTTGGCATAAGCAGCAAAGAATGCAGCCTTTCTCCCTGCCTTAGCGTTTTGTGCCTGTAGTATCTGACTACATCTCACAGGGGTTCACCTTAAACGTGATCGGTGTGACTTTGTCCTTCCAGTTGCCACTGTAAGATATTCAATCCTGAGGTGGAAAATGGCTTACGTCAAGGGAGGCTGCGTTAACAGCATTTGCAGCAGTGAAAAACCATTGTGAGGCCAGGCTGGAAAAACACTTTGCAATTCTGACTTTTGGTGATAGTGAAGTGGCAGTGATCCAGCAGGGGACTGTTGCTAGGGACACAGCTTTCCTTTCACCAAGTGCTGTCACAGCATGAATAGTTGTGTGCAGGCCCTGTTACAAACACATCTGAATGTCTGTGTGAGGCATGTGCCATGCTTTGTGTATTGCTTTAGCATACTGAAGAAACATGAAGACATAACGGTTGTATTTTTCTCTGAGTTTGCTTCGAATTCATGAAGTTTGCAAATGGCTCTGTTTAAGTTAACATCCTTTATGACACAGTTACCAGCTTCAGCCACGCACGGGATTACATCAGAACCTTGATTCCCATTTAAAATCTAGTTGATATGACAATAGAGGAAAGATTTAAAGTAGGAGTCCTGAAGCATGAAATGTACTAGAAACAGTATTACTTCCATAAAATTAATTCTTTCAGAACAAAATATCTGCTGGGCTGCAGATTTGTTTGTTTGTTTGTTTTATTTCTGGAGTGTTTAATTTATAGATTTTGTATTTGTGATCTTAAAGGTTTTGAATGGGAAGAAAGTAATTGACGGTTTCAACCAATACTGTTAAAATTGCACTTAAACCCCTTCTAACAGTACATGTTGAATGATAGTTTTTGTGACTGTAAGACTTCTTTTGCACTGCCTGCTGGTTTTCTAAATAATTCTCGTAGTATTGGTTTGTCATTTTTGGTTTGTCAGCCGGTGCCTAAACTGTCACCATGGGGAGGCTGGACCAGACGACCCACTGCGGTCCCTTCCAGCCTTTCCCATTCTATGACTCTGTGAGTAATCCCTACTCCGCGCTTACAGCCATGTGTCTTCAGTGTGGTGATATATCCAGGAGAGCTGTGAACCGACAAGCCAACACACTGTTTATGGTAGCACAACAGTGTGGATGCCACAGACATACAGGAAATCAGGTAGATCCTTGGAGAACTGCCCAGCACCATGTTGTTACAAACCAGCAATAACCATTGGTGGCAGCTACTTTAAACCATCTTTATATGTGTCTTGGCAGCATATTACCCTGAAGCTATGCAGGAAACTGAGCCTGGGTTTCCTGAATACCGTAGCACTTTGCCTTCTCTTCCTAGGCTGGAAGTGCAACCTGGGCATCCGCAAAACATTACTCAAGAGGAAAGACCAAGGGCATCTAAATGCTAAACCTCACCGGGGAGAAGGCCCATGTAGAAGTCTAGTTCTACATCAAGATTTAAACCTTAAGTTTGATACCTAAATTAATGTATCCAGGTGCCCTTGAGTTCTGTTGGAAGGGCCTGTGTAGGATTTGAGCAGTGCCTAAGATTTGGTTTTGCCGTCAACATAGAGGAACAGTCTGCAGTGACTGGCAGGTGGGAGATCATCTAGGCAAATTTTTTTTTTCCTTTGGAGAATGTATTAACCTTTACACAAAAATGCATTACAAAAGAAAAAAGAAATTTATCCCAAGGTTTGGGGTAAAAGGTCATGCACTGGGAAAGAAAGACAAATGAGTACTGAAAACAGAAATAAGAGAAGTGTAAGAATTACACTGGGCCTGGGGGAAGATCAGATAGGAGAATGAAGAGATGAAGCAGCAACAAATGAAAATGAAAGAGAAAACATAGTAGACAGCAGTGCTCCAAGGTAAGAGTAAACAGGTTGTGCACATTGTCAGGCAGCAGCTATTTCTTGGGAACTCTGAGAGCATTAGTACTAGATTTTCTTACAAGGGCAGCAATAACTTCTTCCACAAAGGGTAAAATATTCGATGAACTGTACAGTCTTTACACAGGTACTCTATTATGGTCATGGGGCTGACAGAATTGTCATTTGCTGGAAAGAGATCACTATTTATTTCTGATGGCATGGCAAGATAGAAAGCAAAAACACAACTTTGACCTCTCCATGACTTGTGTGTCGTTGCAAAAGCCCAAGGTCAAACAAACAACCATAATACAACATCCCAAAAGGGAGTAGGTTTAAATTAGATATAAGGAAGAAAATCTTTACTGTGAGGCTGGTGAGGCACTGGAACAAGTTGCCCAAAGAAGATGTGGATGCCCCATCCCTGGAAATGTTCAAGGCCAGGCTGGATGGAGCTCTGAGCAAACTGTTGTAGTGGAAGGTGTCCATGCAAACAGCAGGGAAGTTGGAACTAGATGGTCTTTAAGGTCCCTTCCAACACAAACCATTCTATGACTCTATGATATTATACAGTAAACAAACATGATATAACAACACCAATTATAAATTCTGCGTTATAGCCTTGAAGCAATGAATTAACATGTACAGGTTTCTTCAGGATGCCTCCTTGGTAATTGCTCCTAGCTACAGCCTATTGGGCAGTGGTCTGATTTTGAGTGGGAATATATTACACCCTCATCAGGAAAATGGTTAAAATACCAGTTTTTGGCTGTTACATCAAGAGCTTCACATAGGCACCAGAAAACCTACAGAGTTTACAGTTCAAATTTTCCTTGTCCATTGTCTCTCATTTCATCTTCAGTGGACATAATAATAATTTTATGCCTTTGTTGCAGCCCCTCACCTGCTGACTGCTGCTGTTGTGCCTTCCATTAATCTTTCTGTCTCTAAACTAAACAAATGCAATTTTTGCAATCCTTCCTGGGCAGTTATTTTTCTCGGGACTCCTGATGATTTTTATGGTTCTCCAATAACTCCCTACCTCCAGGAATCCGCACCCTGCTCAACACCCTTCTGAAGTTGGACCAAGTACTTCATCTGAACGGAGGGATTTTAATGATATGGTTTTGTCTACCTAGTGCAAGGTCAAGTGCAAAAATGCCGAACAGGGGATTTCACTTGCTCTTTCTGTAATGATCGTGAGTTTTCCATAAAAATAATTTCTTTCCAAAATCCCATTATTGATGCCAAACCAGACAGCACTTAAATTCAGTAGTTCATGTCATGAATATAATCAGTATCTACTTTGAACAATCTATTAATCTTTAAAAATGTTTTTGCTTTGGCATTCCGTTTTGTGCTCTCTGTTTCATGTGGTTTTAAACTTTGTGGTTTGTGCCCTGTAGTATCCTGTAGGATATAAACAAAACTGCTAATGTAATATGCAGTCATTTCTTCCTCTTCTCTGTCTTGATTATAGCAATAACAGGCACCTAATTAACACAAGGTCAGAACCCGCTTATCTTAGTTTTCCCAGAGTAAAGGCAAAAATAATGAGAGAGAGGGAGGTAAGAAATTATGAGATCTCCAAGTTCAGACTTTGGAGGCTGAAGTTTGCATCAGAAGCTGCATTTTGAGGACAACTGTGGCTGTTGGTCAGCCCTGTCTAAATTCGAAGACTGCTTCTGAATTTAAAAGAAGATAGTAAGTTCAGTGTCTCAGTTTGTCCATTTAGAAATCTTAAGACCAGATACAAGTGATTGTACTGTTGCTTTCAGTTTAGAACAAATATACCATTTAAATCCAATCCAGAAGAGACAATAAAAATTCTCTGAACCTGGGGGGGGGGGAGGGGGGGGGAACCAACAACAAAAAACAACAAAACCACAACAGTTACTCTCTTTTCAGTTTTGTCTTGTGGCCATGTGTCAAATGTTTTTTGATCTCTTCTTAGTTCCTTCTCATTTTTCCCTGCCACCCTGACTGTCTTACTGTCTCTAGACCTTTCTGCCCTTCCCCTCTCGTCTTCCTGTCCTGTTATTGTTCTCCCAGTTCTGATTTCTTCTTGCCTTGGTATCTGCTCTAAGACATGTTTTTTTTCTTTGTCAATCTTAGCACTACCACCATCATCCCTTTATTTAGCCCAGTGTGGTATGTGAGCACCCTTTAGCTCCTTGCATGTTCTCCAGACGTCACAGATCACCTGTGCTCTTTTAGCTGGGTTTATTGCCAGAGAGCGCAGCAAATGGCAGCAGTTTCTGTGTGGGAGAAATTGCTGCATAGATTTTGGCTGCTCTCACATCAGAGTATCAAAGGACTCTTGTATGAAAGGGATCACTGCATCTAAATTTACTAAAAATCATGCAATTGTAACTTTACTTAATTGTCCTTCACCTGAGGCTGCAGGCAAGCTCACGTGAGCAGAAAAATGAAGCTTTCTGTCTCCCTCTTTGTCTAATGATAGTCTCTAATGGGTGAAAATTCTTGTCTCAATCATTTTTGATTTCTTGCTTTTATCCCCCATAGGAATCTCCTTAGTCACAACTTAACATTGCAAATAAGAGCATAATAAGCCACCAGTTCTATTCTTTTAATCAGTTCCCCCCCCAATCCTGTCTTTTGCAAGTTGCTTTCAACTTATTTTTAAAGTATATTTAATTATTCACCTTTTTAAGAAAACAATTAATTCATAAAACTCTGCTTTATTATACAGTGTTAATTAAATTTACCTTAGTTTATTGCTAACCTGTGATAAAATCAGCAAATAGTGAGTCATAACAAGACTGTGCCTTAAATTCTCTTTTTTTTTAATTTTAAGGAAAGCTTGGCCTATCAACATGGTTATTAAATGGAACATCTTTAAAGGATGAATAATCTAAGTATTTCAGTGGGCTTCCCAGAAAGTCATGCTGAGTTAGGGGAAGAGTTTTGAGAAAAAGGAGTTCAGGAATGAGCTAATTGGCCAGCTAGTGCGTTTAGCTGGTGTTACAGACATGGTAGCTACTGAGAGATGTTAAAACAAAACCATATGAAATGTAGGCACTGTTGAAAAAACATTCTGTTCTAGTGCTGTGGCCTTGTGGTGTGGGGGATTACAGAAGCTCTGTCAGCAGCACATAATGAGAGTGAAGAGATGGAAAAATGCTCACTGCTTAGATAAACAAGACTGCCTTTAGGTCTCTTTGGATTAAATTTGTTGGCCAAGTATTTCAAGTGTGGGTTATGAAGCATCATTCTGAGTGGGGAAATAAATGGCGGGAAGATCTGTATTTTAAATGGAGTGTGCACGAAACTGTGCGTAGTCAGAGTGTATCCACGTGTTCTGGGGAGTAGAGCTGGGGCAGCAGCAGGTCCATAGGAAACCCATTTTTTAATTTTCTGTAGGATATGCCCACAACAGGCTGGCCCAACATGTGCTGTGATGAGGCATTATGAAGGCAGCAGCATTCCTAGAAAAGATACTCAAGGAATTGGGACTCACTGGGAAGGGATTGAGACCCCTTAGAAACACGTAGGTACCAAGAGGGCTGATAATAAATACACTGCTGGAAGAGGTGCTGTAAGGGCCCGTCTGATTAGACCTTAATATATTCCTGCAGAGCCCCTGAGATTGTGTTATGTTGGGTTTTTTTCCAGGTTAGATCTGTGACTCTGGCAGGCCTCGGGTGGTGCTCGTGAAATGTTAATCAGAGCGCAGCACTCTGAGCAAAGGGAACAAAACTGACTGTTCTGCCCTGTAGCCAAAAAAAAGAGAGAATGCCAGCAGATATTACCATGAATGGAGTCACACAAGAATAGTGACATGCTGTCCTGACTCAGTTTTGCGATGTCTGTGTTACAGGATGCTAATGCAGCATGACAGGATGTCACGCTTCAAACGTGAAAGCACTAGGGGATTAGTCTGTGCCATTTTCCTCTCCCATTCAGTTACAAAGTTGATCTAGGCCTCCCCAAATGTACCCACACTTGTCTCACAGCAGTGTAAAATGGTTGAGAAATGCCACTGTTTCTGAGTCAGTGCAGTTTCTTTCTACCCCCTTCACCACCCCCTAACTTCTTGTAGTAGAAAAATATGGACAAACCAGCGATAAGACTGAAAATCTTGTTTGAAGCCAACAACCTTTCAGTACAGTCAGAAAATACAGAAATTACTTTGCTTTCTGTTTGTTGGGGTTTCTTTTTTGGGTGGTTTGTTTGTTTTGTAATATTGAAGACCCACCTACTAACTTGACCTAGAATTTTTAAGACTGGCACAATTTACTGCAGTAAGATCCCTATAGCTGAAGCACTGCCTTCAGGGCAGTGGGGAAAGCCAGTCATTACTCAGCCTGGTGCTTCTCAAGCCATGTTTTTATGAGTTCTCCTTTTCCTCTCGCATGTAGGGACCAAGGTGGTGTTGAAAACACTTCCTGAACTGCTTATACTAGCCAGGGAGCTAGTACCATTTTATTATTTCAAGGCAGGAGAACAGATGCTTACTCCTGTGGACAGTTATTTTAGTTAATCCTCCACCCCAAAGACTCAGAGCAGATGTGGTTGTACTCAAAGAGAGGAGGGGATAGTGAAAAATCTTTAATAGCTCCATTTTCCCCCTCAGTTTAGTCTTGGAGACACCTGTTGGAAAACAATGTGCAGTCCAAGGAAGTAGAAGATGCTCCACATTACAGAAGTCAGGGCAAAATTAAGAGATTTAGGGTATAGATTGAAAAGATTTTTGGCTGAGTTATATGATATGGTTGCTTCTGCTAATAGGCTTCTGAACTTGATTTTTTCCAGGAAGGTTCTTGCTGCTCTCTGCTAATATGACTGTGTAGTGCTAAATAGAACTGGAAGGTGGCAGAAGTAATATGATTCTTTCTGTGCTTATTTCAGAAGATGGCATTCCAACCCCTACTGTCAGTGCAACTGTTTCTGCATCAGGATCAAAATCCGGTAAGAGCTCCAATTCCCTGTTATCTGGTGTTCTGAAGCCCCTGTTGTCTTTTTAGCTTTCAACTTTTCAGACTTCGAGGAGAAATCAGGTGAATTACTTCATGTAGGGTGATTATGAAACTCCGTTGCAAAGAAAGGATTGAACTATCTTAGTATGGAGACAGTTGGTTTCAGCAGGTTTCATTTTTTGTTTCAGGTGAAAAAGGTGAAATTCTGTGAGTTTCTATATGCTCAGGAGTGGTTCAAGTGAGATTGGATATTAACAAATTACCAAAGACTGACAGTTCAAGAAGTCATCAGATTGAGAATAATTTGGGAAACAGCATCAGTTAAGGTATTCGGCTGCAGGAAGTAGCTGATTTAATGGGTGTAGAATGATGGAAGAGGAAGGTGGACTTTGACAGTAAAGAAATACCCAATACAAGCCAATGTTGGGCTCAGCTAATAGAAGTGATTACATGTGCATGAACCTGTCACCTGCAGAAATGCTGCTGATAACTTCTTGAAACTATTGATGTCAAGATTCACGTTTCAAAAGCTCCATTCTCTCTCTCTCTCTTTTGTGATTGATTTAACTAGATCGAACTTCAAGTCCTAAAACTATGCAGATCTAATGGAGAAAATACCTGCTTCAGATGGTAGAAGTCTGGAATTCTGGTTTACATCTTTAACTGACACATTCAGTTCTCTTTATTGTGCAGCTTTGTTATGGAAAGTTATGAAAAATCAATATTGGCCATGTTTCATTCATGTGAGCTGAATATCAACTCCTTTGTTAGTCTGAATATTGAAGACTGTTACATTTAGTGAGTGATGCATGTGAGAGAAGAAAACGTGAATGTGGTATTCTAATTTTTGATAGCTAGAGATACTAATGAGTCTGCTGTGGAGCTGAAAGCACTGAGATTCTGAAGTATACACTTGATGTGCAAGTAATGCAGGTGAATAAGATACAGCCAGGTGAAGTATGCACAGTGTTATGTTTATTACAGCAGAAGAATTAATCCTTTCAAATTGTGTTGCAATTCTTTTATGTTTCAAATATCGTGATGTTCATGTCTGTTTAAAAGACATTTCATACAGGCCGAACACCTCACGGCAAATTAACGCTTTGAATGTGTTACTGAAGTTTCTCTTGCAGCTTTTTGTCGCAGAAGGGAAAGCAGCGTTGTAAGTTCTGCCCACGAGAAAAGCATCAGAAAGCCACTATAAGGTTAAAGCAATTTATGAGTGTGGAGCAAGGAGGCCCATTCTGCTTATTGTGGGTGAACAGCCAGAAAACTGAGAGGAGAGAAAGAGAGTATGAGATGTATTTTAAAAGTTTAGGTGTGAACAGTGCATTTAGAGGTATTTAGGTCCTATGAGAGAAAATTACATGACATGTAATTTGTTCCTACTCTTTCATGTATCCCATCCATTGGAAGTGCTAGAGGACATAGTAGGTATGTAGAAGTAGTAGTTGTAGGTATTTAAATGAGCCCCTGTAGCTGACAGTAGCTTTTTCTGTTTGCATTAGATTACAGAACTGAAAGCTGGACTCTCAAAATTACTAGTTATGAGGGTTTTTTTAGTCCAGAATCCCTGGCAGTAATTTAGCCAGTCTGTTCCCTTGAGCAAGTGCCTGCGGCACATGGGACCTGCAGTATGCCATCCATGCACAGCACGACACAGTGACTTAAACCTTGCTATTGCCTTGGTGATGTTTGGGCAACTCTGTCCTCATATTTCCATAGCAGCAGCAGCAGCAGCAGCTGGGATGGGATCCCTGCTGCCTGCAGGAGCCCTTTCCCCTCCCCTTGGCCTCCAAGTCTCACTCCTCTGGAGAAGAGAACTAGCAGTCACTGTACAAAGGGCACCAAGTTCACCCCAGGGGATATCACTTACTAGTGAATACTATTCATACCATGCACAATTTCGTAAGCTTTGCTGCACTCCAAAGAGGAAGGTCTACTGGGTGCCTTTTTAAACCTGGGTGCAGAGGAAGAGGGTCTGGGGAAGCTGGCCAATGAAGAAGATTTGAGTGTGGCTTAAGGTGGACAAGCAGAGGGAAATTGCAGAGTCTCTTCCCCTTCAGCTCTTTACCTGGGACCTATAAACTGTGTTGGCTTGTGTCACTCACAGTTTTTTATGGAGATTTTATATCCCTCCTCCTATTAAACAGGTTTGCAGCAAAGTGCTGGTCAGAGGCGTAGTCCAGCACAGTGAAATCCACTGACACCAGGCTCCTTACCCCTCACTTCTTCCCTTGGAAGTCATGCCAAGCACCTCTCCTTTAGGGGCTAGCTGGAAGATACAGCTGCTAACTTTCAGTAGGCAACTTGCAGATTGTTCACAGGCCAAAACTCCCCTCTGAAACCAGCCATATACCATTTGAATCCTCCTCAAAATGGGTAAGAAAGCTCTGTAAGGGCAAGACTTCAAACAGAAATTCACTGCCTTGGTGAGAGAATGCAGCTGGAGGTATATGTTTATCTATGCATGATAAAATAGATCAATAAAGATGTGAATGCCTTTCTTGCAGTAACAGAATCTATGAAGGCATCAACTTCACAAATAACACCATCGCAAGCATCAGTGCCAACAACAACTGCAGTTGGAGCTGCAGTTGAATCCATCACAAACAGTAAGTGAAAATTGCTCTGTTAATTGTTGATGCTGTTCCAGTGGGCATTCAGGAAATTAGGCAGCAGTGTCTCTTGGTTTGGGAATTTGTTTTACAGATAGTGAACCCTTTGCTGAAACCTTGCAGGAGTGTGCAGGGCTTTCCTCCCTGTCAGGCTCAAGGCAGCTCCAGTCTAGGCCTTCTAACTGTATTATCTCTGGTCTTCAGTGGGATGACCCACCTATGGGACAGGGAGTGGCTTCCTCTGCAGGGAAGGGAGCCCTGTCCCTGTTGATCTTCGATCTAAATTAAATATTCTTTTGATAATTTAAAATTAGACTTCAAGAGGGGAAACAGGCGTGTTTTGTGTGTGTGCATATGTGTGTATACAAAACGAAAGGAAATAAATCGACTGTCTTTCCTTTGTTAGCATCCGTGTCTTCTTTGCCTAATGCTACACAAGGTATAACACGAGATACAACAACACAAGCAGTGGTAAAAGTGACAACTACAACAACAGCTGAAAGTTTCAGCACAACAAACAGTAAGTGATAATTTCATTGAGCCATTTCTGATTTGTTCTATGCTACATTTCTATAAAACAGTGTGGAGAAGTAAAAGGAGGTAAAAAAGATTATAGTTTGGGGTTTGAATTTGGTGGTCTAGGGAAGCAGGGATATTAATCCTACCATATTACGTATCTTTAATGAATCTTCTCCTAGAATCTTACACAAAGAATATTGCACCTTAAATTTGCAGTGTAGGTGATCTGAAGCCATTGCACAAGATTTTAATCTCCCTGTAACTGGAACAGATGAATTTGAAAAGGTCTTAATTTTTTTCCTTCTTTGTTTATTTTTCTATAAGTATTTAATAAAAAATAAATTATTCTGTCTGGTCAGAATGGTATCAGAATAGCCCCCCTTTGTTTTTTATGTTTATATATATTACAATACTACAGTTAATTATGTTCCGTATTACTATGAGTCATCGTACTGAAAGCAGAGACGTGATACTAATTACTCTGCATCAATCGTAGGAAACAGTTTTGTTCCCAATAAATCTTCAGAATAATGTGTGTGTTGCCTGGAACATCAGACTGGATTTTAGAAATATAAAATAAAATTAAATAAAGCCCGAAAATCCAGCAAGTAGTTGAATTCATTTAAACAAGTATAATAACATCCAAAAGGAGCTCAGTACACTTAAGATGAAATTAGACCTCCCTTTTTTGTCCATGAACTGCACTGTAAATGTTTCCTTCAGTCTTTTGATGAACCAGAGCTTTGAAATACTCCATTTTTTAAATTTAATTTATGAAAACAAATTTTTAAAAAGTGCTCCAAATTTTTACCTCGACACACCAATGCTATCAGAATTGATGTTTACAGCATACTGAACTGTGACTGATGATTAGAATGTGACTTCTCTTCCCTTGGCTTACTTGCCTAAAAAGGGACTCCTGTGTAGCAGCCTGCATGCTTTCTTTGTGCACATTTTCCTTTAAAGCCATCCCTGGTAGGCGCAAGCCTGCTAAGCTGCCTGGAGAGCTATTCCCCTTTCACTTAGTGGTTTCATCTTCTACTGTTGCAGGTTTCCTGCTGTGCTTTGTGTAAGGAGTAGTCTGACTGTCAGCCCAAAATCTTTTGGTTTTTGTCTTGGCTTTTAAATGACAATGTCAGTGAGTCACAGCATACATACAGCCTGGCCAATGCACAGGGTGCTGAAATTGATACCAAAGGCCACAAAGAATCTTTCAAGACTTGCATTTGTGACACCGCAGGCCTGCCAAAAGCCCGAAGCGTGGCGCACTGCATTACGGATACCATTCCTAGTCTTTTCAGTTTGGCAGAAATTCCTGGCCTGTGGGTACCAGAGCAGCAAAGCCACCTGGAACTAAACCTTGGTGACAGGTAGAGCTCCTGGCGGGGGAAGGGAAGCTAATGAGGAAAGGCATGCCTGCCAGTGCAGCTTAGCTCCAGCCACTGCTCTGTACTGAAGAACTGATGCTGGGGGTACAATGCTGCTGGAGGTATGATGGGCTCCAAGCAAGAAGCTTTCACCAATGTGCTTCCTTTCCATTCCTCTAGCATTCTTTTCCCACAAACTGGAGTTCAGTCCCTAGTTGCTTGCGTTGTGATTTGTTCTTAAAACTCTTCATTTAAGCTAAAAAAAAAATCCCCCAAAATTTGTGATTTAAAAAATGGTTGATAAATTAACCTGAAAGCAGGGCTTACCTGCCTCTCAATTGCCTTTGTACAGAGGAAAACTGGGGCAGTGTGTCCAGGACGCTGGGAACTGCCCGACATTAAAGAACTTTATCTTTTCTTTTAGTGCTAAAGTAGTGTTTGGAAATACGTGTATGTGAAAACCAATTTTAGTGGGTTTTTAAGACAAAATTCTGGTCTGCATTTCAAGAAGGTCATAGCCTTGGCTTCAGCACAAAGGAGTGGATGGGGCACAAGGTATTGGTTTCAGGACAGGGCATAGCACAGGGGCTGTGCAGATGTGTGGCCAGCCCTGCAGAAAACCCACAGACCCCCCAGCCACTGTGTGGCTGCTGGCTCCAGGCATCTCTGTATTTCCTGCCCGCACACTGGCATAGCGGGGTGCCCCTGGCTTCACTGCATCCTCCCAGCCCCTGCTGGCACCCCCAGCAGCAGCACAGGGAGGAGGGAGTTGTGCTGCCTGAAACAAGCACAGGCACAGCAAGATTTCTGCTCTCAAAATGGACAGGAGATGAAAGCTGGCTACTCTGTCTTTTTTTTTCCACTGTCACTCACTTCTCCCCCTTTTTGCACAGGCAAAAGGATATGAGACTGAGCCAGAAATTGGTGGTGCCTTTATGGCACTTCAAAATTTACTTTTACTACACCTGATTTTTAATAAAAAGCAGGTGCCTGCCTCTGTTGTTCTATAACAAAAGTCGTCACTTTCTCTGCTTCAGTCCCTGCTAAAAGCTTCGGCAAATGATCACATTCACACAGCAAAGATGTGACAGGGCTTCCTGTCTCTGCTGCAATTTCTGTGGCTGCTGTCACCTTTTATTATAGATTCAGGAAAAGTCCTCAGTGCTCCATACACTGTGAAATCATGCAGAAGTCTTTGTCTTTTTTTTTCCATGTTCTTTTCCTCTGCAGGCCATAAGTACAGTCTCTCCTTCTTAGCCCTCCTGCCCGGTTTATTATAATGGAAGCCATCATTAGATTGGTCTCCTTGGCCTTTTTATTTATCAGTATAAGGTGTCAAATCCAAGATTTCACATTTCATCACTTGTGCAGTTCAGGCCCAAACCCAAGAATTTATATGGTGTCACACCACAGAAAGTTGCATCTGCAATCAGGATTTCATATCCTGGGACACCTGAAGTTATCAAAGAGAATACAAAGATACAACAAAAATATAACAAAAGTTTCTCTCCTTCCCCCCTTGGATGTGAAGCAAGCATCTTACGCAAGGTCAGTGCTCAAGTTATTAAGTTGCAAGTAAGAGTGGATTTTTGACTGTTGTGTTTCTGAGTTATCTCATGCTACTCTCTTGGATGATGATACATCCTAGTGCAATTAGATAATAAATATTTAAAAATGAGGAAAGGAAAGAGTGGAGCAGATCCTTTTTATCTCTTCATCAAACTACTGGTAATTAAAAAGGAGGCTTTACTTCAGTAACACTACCAGAAGAGGTTTATACTAACATGTATTGCTCAATTTTCCTCAGGTTGTTACCACATGCTATAGGTAAACACTGAGTATATTTGGCTGCTGAGATATGTTAGGCAGAAAGAAGTTTTAAAACATGTGTTTTTAAATACTTGTGGTTTTTGCTTACCAGAAAATGTAAAGCTACAGACAGCAGATGCAATCAACTGTGGGTGTAAACATTAAAACTGAGATCTGCTTGGTTACCTCCCTAGCCAATTTTCATTCCTCTGAATGGGCAAAAATGTAATTGTGTTTGCTACAATTGGATTTTTCAAAACTTTCATGAATGTTTTCATTAATTCAAATGGCTTTTCAGGCTACTGATTACAGGGGCAAAGCCTGTGTGTGTTTGTGCTAAAAATATGACCTCAAGGGAGAAGCTTTAGTCTTACATTTGACAAAGCCCTCGTGATGCAATTTTAAGGTGGTTTGGGTACTGTTCCTTTTGCCCTGTAAGTGTTTCCTTGGTTCATTTATTGGTCATATAACATTTTAACACTCTTGCAGATATCTATATTCTTTGCAGTGCATAGAATATTTGTAGCTTACTTCAAGCATATTACAATGTCAAAGCTAGTTAGGTAACAGCTTGCTGTAAAGAAAATTTAAAGTACTGTTGGGAAATGCCAAAATATGTGTGGATTATATGTAGGTTAAGTAGAAAATCATTCTAAGATCAAGCGAGGATATGTGTTAAATTTCAGCTGGTTAAAGAAAATGAAGGATTTTCAGAGCACAAAGAGTAAGGAAGTATCTGAAGCTCAAACAGCAGCTTTGTAGAGCAGCTTCAGGTTCCCTGTTGTTGATTATCCCTTTGCCAAATACATGTTAACACACTGTCATTTATTTTATCAAAATATCAGCAGGGAGAGCTGCATCACCACCAGAGAGTTCTGCTGCTGCAGCAATCATCCTCATTTGGACAGCTATTTTACCGTCTTTACTGCTCTACCATTTTTATTCATAATCAGCTGTTGACAACAAACCCATTAACCCATGAGGCGAGCGCTTTCTCAGCAGCAGCAGCAGCCGCCCTTGTGCGTTGTGCTGCTTTTCTGCGAGCCCAGGCCTCCCCCTGGCAGCAGGCAGGAATCTTTGCTGCAGCTGGCTGAGCTGAAGCGTGATGAATTACTGCAGCGATGTGTCAGTGGGGATGACAGAACTGAGTCACCACGCGCCCGCACAGAGTTCCCCCGCCTGCTCCCGCGCGGAGCACGGGCACCGCAGTGAGGGCTTTGCGCTGCCTCCTGCAGTTGAGATCAAATTAAACCTTGCAAAGATATGAGTTCCAGGATTTACCAAAAAGGCAGATTTCTAGCAGGTGTACTGTGCTGTCAGTGCTGTTGTTGCGTGCGCGAGCAGTGGCTGGGTATGGATGCTTCTGTTCCCACAGGCTTTTGGTGCAGAAGCTGTCTGATCTGCTATATGTGTTGGTGGTAGAGCCTAGGCTGTGTATTAGGCGTAAGGCTTGGATGCTGCTTAAAAGCTGCTTCAAAGCCACAAGTCAGCAGAGAATTGGGTTGCTAGGATTTCATCTTACACTGGTACAGTGGAATTAAGGGAACATTACCCACCAGATTGCGTTTTTCATCTTGGGAAAGTGAAAACTGGCACAGGGATTTTTTGCACTGTGGCACGTCTACTTCACCCCTTGACACCAGGAGCACTGAGCCTGTTCTGCAGTCTGATGAAATAAATGCAACAAGCTTCATGCCAAGCCCTCAGTAAAGGTGTGAGTCATACCTGGTGCTACCTGAGTCACTGGAAGAATCTCACCCAGGATGGATTAAAAGAAAATAAAATGGAAATGCAATCATCCCTCCCGATCCCCTGCCAAAGCTTAAACCACGACATCAGCGCACAGCCCATGTTCCTGAGAACAATCTGTTCTCAAAGCTCCCATACACAAGAGGAGCACCCCAGGGCTGGGCTGCTGCCAGGACTGATAGGATGCCTGTAACGAGTGATCCCCATGGGAAAACAGCCCTTCATGGGGTTACAGGGCAACTGGCTGCCTCCCTCCTCATCTCTCCCACACACCTGATTGTTTTGCTTTGTTGTTCACAAAACATATCTATGTTCGAATGTCTCTGCACACGAAGGCTTACTGTTGTTCTCACTTACTTTTCATTCTCCCATGCAAGCTTTTACTAACGTACGACAAGGGAACCACAAGATGGTTACAAGCCTGTGCATCTTAAAGGGAGAGGGAGGTACTTTGGATTTTTTGCTATTTTTAAAAATTGATCTCAGATTAAAATTCAACATATAAAATTTGAGTTTGAAACAAGCCCAGAAGAATCAAAAGTGGAAAAAGTTTGCTCTTAAAGATTCATTGAAGGCTTCTATGACAAGAATGCAGGAATTATTAAAGTTTTCAAATCCTTGCATTTTACTGTAGTAAAAAATGAGTTAGAGGGGCTTTTTACACTCATCTCTACTTCAGGTCAGGCTTGCATATTGAAGGGGTACAATTCTGAGATTTCTGAAGGGAGCTGACATGAAGTTATGCTTCTCGTTACTAGCATCACAGTGAAAGTTTTAGGCTTAAGGTTGTTTTGCATCATTTCTGTGCCTCTGTCTTGAAAAGTACCACCCCTGGCTGCCTAACTTCTCTCAGTTTCCAAAGTTATATGAATCCCCTGATTCCAGCACCTTCAGCTCACTTTTTCTTAGCTCCTTGATTTTTCAAGCTTGCCTTTCCAAGGTATTGCACTTACTAAGCAAGAGGGGAAGGGAAGGGCCGAGTTGAAGGTGTGTAGTGGTCAAACAGGGAGCTTGTCAGAGTCTTTTTTCCCAAACGAAGAGTTCTTTGAGCGCCCAAACTGGTAATCAGAGTTTCTGAATAAAGCGTGTGATAAAGTTCCTCAAGATTTTCACACTGCATGTGCGTGATGTTTTTCTCTGACTAAAATATGTCTTACAGTCATTTCAGTTCCAGTGTTTGAAATTCATATGAAGGGGCACTGAAAACAGCTTACAGCTCAGTCCCATCTCTGATTTATATCAGGAAGGAAGTATAAGGTTACTCTTGGGCACTCCTATGTTTTATTCAGTAGGCATTGTCTTGCTTGTTGTTATGCTGAGGTTGGAGTGTAGACATAAGAATTATCAGCAGTGCTGGAACAGCTTAAATGATTTCTTGTAGTCATTTGGCGACCTTCAGTTCTGTGGGCTCAGGCAGTGCCCTGCACCATTGTCTTGGACTCACCTCAGGCTGCAAATCTTCTGACACAGGTGGTCTTGTTCTTCTATTGACTGAGTGAGAGCAGAAATAAGACGCTTGAATTTTTCGTACATGAATTTTCCGGGATATATTATTTCCTAGGCCTTAACAGCACAGAATTAAATAATTAACTCTGTACTTAATTACAATCCCTAAAACTTTATACAGTATCTCATTATGTAACAGTTGTGGCTGAAGGTTGATTAATTAATTTATTTATTTATCTATTCTCAAATTAAGAACATACAAGAGGCAATAAGCTGAGCTTCTGTCTTCTGCATATGTTGCTCTTGGTGCAAGACTATCTAGCTATTCTGGGCTTCCAAGTCAGAGCTCTGAGATGTCTTCTGGCACAGATGTGAGGCTGTTTCTGTTGCTAGGATGTGCTTTAAAGATGCCTCCACTATGCCAGTAGTAGCGATTCCATAGGGCCGGTTCATTGCTTGACAAGCAGTTATCAGAAGCTGTAGTGCTTTCACCTTAAGTATTTTCTATGGTGGTAGGAGCATTTGTCTGAGGAATGATCCAGAGCCTAAGACAAGTGTATCTTACCTGAACATCTGTCTCATTTCCAGCAACACAAGCAAGTACAACAGAGTTGCCACAAAATGCGAGTTCGGATGCTTCACCTACTAAGGGATCATCTTTTCCTTCTACAGTCTCTCCAGCAATAAACACTTCTGCTTCTGGAACCTCAGGTAATTCTTGAAAAGGTACAGTCTCTTCTCCTATACTAACGATGCAAATAATTTTGAATCTTTGATGTTCATTGTTCTGGAATGAGGACCACATCTCCTTATTCATGCAGGGTACACTGTGTCCATGTCACCTAGCCATGAAACTGTGTTGAGTGATGAGTGAACTTTGAAACATTCAGTTGAGATACTCGGTGCCATTACAGGACGATATAAATTACAAGTGATAGTAGTAATCTTTATATATGCTATATGTGGTCATTGTGTAACACTGACTGTCAGAGGAGGTCATCAAGATAAATTCTCTGTCTGCAAGACAGAGAAGGAGAAAGAGAAAACATAATTTTTACAATTGTTAATAAATCTGGAGAGCAAGTTAACACATATTACCAATTAAATGATGTTGTTCAACGTACAACATGGTCACATTCAAAGTCAATAATATATTAATTATTCCCAAATCCAGTCTAGTTTTATCATTTTTCTGGGTGTGTTTTGGTACACGTGCCCACTAAGAAACACTGTGGTGAATGCAGATGCCGGATCACATGAGTGATCATTTATTATGCTTCTAGCTAGATTAACTTTCCTATGTTTTGACAAACTACTTATTCAGGTTTTCTTAAGGTTTCTTGAGCCTTCACTTCATTCAGTGCTTACTCTCAGCTACATCTGTGTAAATCCAACAAGGACACTGTCATTGTTTGCATATCCTTGTTATTACTAACGTATCCCCAAGGGATACAAGACCCCTTTTACAACCTCTGGATTGTGTTTGTGGAAGATAAGCATTCATGTGTATTGTGATTTTTCCTCATAAAGGATAGGTTTGGATAGAAAAGTGGAGCAATATCATATGCTCAGTATGCACTGAAATGCTCAGAAGTATGCAAAAAGATATTATAATAAGTATTTTAAGCAAGCTGGGAATCTTTCATTTTTAACTCAAGACCACTGATTTAGAGAGGATCCTTTGCAATTATTTCAATAAGCCCATTGCCTATAATGCATATACTGTGACTTGTAGTTATTTGCCTATCCTGTTAGGTTTTGTGCCTTTTAGCAGATATATGTATGTTATAGAAACCTCACTGTTATACTGCAATAAAACAGTAAATTATAACTGTTTTAATTCAACTGTCTCTCACACAGGTAAGTTCCCCAGGTTAAAATTATATTTTAATACATATGTGACTATGGATGGTGTTTATTGAATTATCTAATACATTGTTTGTGCAATTACATTTTACATGTAAAAACTGTCAAGAAAGTTTTACAACCTTCCCTGGGTCTGTTTGCTAAAGTCATCGTCTTACGCAGCTCACTTTGCTGTAAAACCAACAAATCTTCTTGAGCTCAAGGACTACCCAAGATGCCAGAACTATAATTGCCTGGCTGAGACAGAAAGGACCTATCTGTCCAAGGGGAGTCAGCCTAAGCGCTTGGCATAGCCAGTATTCTGAGTGCCCATAAAACTGCCGTTTCGAAATCACTTTCCCCCCACACCAGGATTTCCACACTACCACCTTTCCTGTCTCCTCACAGCACCAGCTCCTTGCTTCTTTCTTGCGGCTTATATATCCAAGAAATCCCCTTACTCGCCCTGAAGTGTTACGTGGCTTATCCCAAATGGTTACACCTTAGAACCATCCTTGCTCCCTTATTCTCTGTGTACATTAAAGACTTCAAGAAAAAATGTTTTCATCCCTCCTAAACAGATTTCTTCTCCTGTGTGCAATTGCTCAGGGCCAAGGGAAGCCATGTGCTGCACCCTAATAACTTTAAAGCAATGGAAGTGTGAAGCCAGTTGTTTCATTCTGTGCTGAGACTAGAAGAAATGCTGACTCTCTTACTGCCATCAGATTACTTATTCCTAGGTCTTTGAAATTTTGCATTCAGGGACTTATGTAGGGGCTGGATACGTTTTGTTCACCGGAGCAGAGGCTGGTATGTGCAAAGGTGCTGGGGCTGCAGCCCATAGGGGATAGCACAGCTTGCAAGCCAAAGGTACCTGAGCCACAGCTTCTGCGAGGGAGCTCAGGGGAAGACAAATTAATGTGACATTTTTCCACAACAGGACGTTTCTATTTGGTATGATCAGCCAAAATTAATTCAGCTGGCTAAATATATTTAGTTTAGAGACCATTTTCCATTTAAAAAAAAAAAAAAAAATTTTGGTGAAAATTTCTTTTCTTGATGGAGAAAAAGAAAAAAGCTCATTTTGCAGAGAAATTTCCAATCAGCCCTATCAAAAGATCAGGGTGTGGGAGGAGTGCTACAGAGAGCTGGAGAGCTCCTGAAATGAGTGGGGGAGCCTAGGGAAGAACTTGGAGAAACATCAGAGAACAGTATTGCTGTATTAAAGAATCTTGAAACCAGCAGCCACAGAGAAGGGGTTGGGTACTGTTCACCCAGGCTAGAGAAGGCAATAAGGACTGTTTTTAGCAAAGAGAGCAACCTGCATGTGCGCCATTGACACATACACTTCTCCAAATTTGGCAGTCCTCCTACTCACTCTCCACTTCCATGGAGGATTGCTTGCTAATATTTAATTTTCTCCTTTTGTTTAATTAATGAAAAATTGGAGATTTAATGGATCAGTCAGAGTTTAAATACACCTGAGAAACTGCAAGTATTGTGGCTTTTCATTCTGTGATCTAAACAACAAAAAAATCCATAAAGCAGTATGATCTTAAGTTCACCCAGTAGGGTGGTAAAATTAAATGATCTATTATAATAAACTGTCAGATGAATCAACCTGCTACATCTACTGATATCTTTATTGCACTCCTCCAATTATAAATCCTACTCACTTGATTCACAGGAGGCATCTCCCTAAGAAAAATTTTTATGAGTAAGACTAGGAGGGTTTGACTCTTTGTGTACACAAACTGTGTAGGAACTCAGGATAGTGATATTAGGTAAAAATTACCCACCGTATCTTCAGCTCCTTCACAAAGAGAGAAAAATAAATATAGAATATTTCTGGGAGATGGAAAACATAGAAAAGCCTCAGTTAACACTGTTAGAAATCTATAGTATAGTCAGGGCAAGAGGGTTTTTTCAAGTTTTTAGTTTTGCTTTGGTTTATATTGTGGTATCCCCTCTGAGTAATCAGCCAAATTTATTCGTTTGTTTTGCCAGTGAACACAGTTGCATGTGGCTGCACTCCAAAAAACAGAAGTAGCACACTGCAGGGTATCCAAGCTGCTTAGGTAGCAGTTGCTGGAGAGCAGAGTGGGGAGAATTTAGTTATTGGTCTCTTTCTCCATCTGTCAAGCTTCTCACCAGCACTGAACTGACTCAGGCAGGTAACTTCAAATCAAACCATGGTCACGTGCCAAATTTTTTATCCTTGTCCTCCTTACTGCACAATGAGGAACCCAGCACAGCCAGTGTTACACACCTCACTTTTCATGATGAATCTGGAAATCTTCCCGGATTATTTATGCAGAGCACCTAACTTGGAGCCCCAAAGGACGTGATAAGCTCTGGACAGGCAGCTAGAGCAACTACAATAACTAGGGTAGCGAGTGAAATGCTACATTTTCTTCTGTCCTTCTCTTTCTGTAGAACAGCAGCATGTGAGCCCTCACCTAAAAGGGCACTGGATGGTTATTTAAAAAATGCAAACTGGAAGCACCTGTTTAATCACTCCAATAAGCACAGCTTTGTTTGTGTGACAGGACTGAGCAATCTCTGAACAGAGGGTGAACTGGCGCCTTGCTTGCATACTGGAGACTGAGAGAGAGAAAGGCATGAGATTTTTCCTATTTAATATTTCATGATCTAGTAGAACTAGGTGAAATATCTTCGGGAAAGATGCTTGTAGTTCTACTGTGTGTAGATGTGTGCAGTTGTTAAAAAATAACAGAGGCTCAGGAAAGGAGGGCAGGGGGCTGCTGTCACGTTTCCTGCCTGTGGTAATTTCTGCTGTCTGACTTTATTGAAGTGGCAAGGTCTGGCCAGGACAGCAAAGTGGTTTTCACTTGTGCCAGTGGGTACATTGTCACCCAACCCTTCCTGAATGCAGAGCCTGATGTCACCTGCATTCACCTTTGACAAACGGTTAAGTCTTTGAGGTGAACTCAGATATCAGTCTTGGGCTTGACATGCTATTTCTATGTATTTGTTTGTTTTAATTTGAGCCAAGACAGTTCACCTTGTTTCTAGGAGTGAAGTTAAGGGGAAATGTATAACTACGTTGTAGTCTTGGGGGTCTTTCACAGCAAAGCTCCACAGACTTGGAAGAGGTTTGAAGTTTTGTAGAGAAGTGACCTACTTGTAAGACTTGACAAGGTCTTCTGCCCTCCTCCAAGAATATGCACACACAAAGCCTTACAGTTTGCATGTTTGACCACTGCTGTGTGATCACATGGTATTTTTTCCCCATGGAATCCAACTCCTTATAGGCTGAAGGAAAGGCAGTATTCTGGTAACAAGCAATCATATCATATTTGGATATTCCCCTAATGCCAGGTATGTGTCCTGCTGCCTTCTGTACTGGGTGTTTTTCCAAACCTCCTTTGACATATGATTTATTAACTTCCTGAAAGCTTTTCCTTGATCTTGTTGGTAATGTATAAACACTGCCTAATGAATCAGCACAGAGATCCTCTCCGAGCAAGGTGACATTGCTTTTGGCAGATGGATTGTCGAGGTAACAAAAAGCTTAGGAAAAAAGTATCCTCTGCATTCTAGGAAGCCAGAGTGAGGTAGCTGTATAGCTTTGGGATACTTAGCATAACAAATATTTAGTAAGTTCAAAAAGAGCTCTTACTGCTGACTTTTAAGTACTTGGCTTTTCCACCTAAACATGCTTTTCATGAATGTTTGTGATTAAAATGCAGTTAAAGTTCTGTCACATAAATCATTAGCAAAAGGGTTATTTTCACCCCAATAGCTGAAGTGATACATGCTTTTAATTGGGTGTAGAGAGGAAGAAAAACAAGAGCAGCATTCTGATTTTCAAAGAGTACATTCACAGCAGTAGAATAATGTGTGTTACAGCTCTGTTGGTGGGAGATTTATGCAAATCATCAGTCCATGCACAGAAAGTGCAGCGAGGGCATAAGAGTAGATTTGTACTCCCTAGAGACCCTGGTTTGGAGAAGCAGCACTGCAACCCAGGGCACTCAGGGGAGAGGCTTAATGCCTGCCCAGAGTCACAGCTGCCTTCATGATGCTCCCTCTGTCTGTGGTCCCCGAGCCTGGCACAGCTGGGACATGGAAGACATGCTGGTGGGTCACATCCTTCCATGGAGCTCTCAGGAGAAGATCAGATGCACCCCATTCCCCACAAATGCAGTGGCAGCAGTGAACTCTGAACAGATCCAGCAAGGGGGACTTTTAAAGTGTCCTCTAGCCCAGAGAAAGGTGACCAAATGCTATGATTTGGTGCTGGTCCACAGCAGCTAAACATGAGCCAGCACTGTGCTCAGGTGGCCAAACAGGCCAGTGGCATCCTGGCTTGTGTCAAAAATAGTGTGGCCGGTAGGACCAGGGAAGTGATTGTTGCTCTGTACTCATCAGTGGTGAGGCCATACCTTGAATTCTGTGTGCAGTTTTGTGCCTTTCGCTGCAGAAAAGGCATTGAGGTGCTGGAGCGTGTCCAGAGAAAGGCAACTAAGCTGGTGAAGGGTCTGTAGAGTAAGGTGTATGAGGAGGGGCTGAGGGACCTGGTGTTGTTTACCCTGGAGAAAAGGAGGATCAGGAGAGACCTTATCGTTCTCTACAACTACCTGAAAGGAGGTTGTAGCCAGGTGGGTGTTGGTCTCTTCTCCCAGGAAACCAGAGATAGGACAAGAGGACATAGCCTGAGGCTGTGCCAGGAGAGGTTCAGGTTGGACATCAGGAAGAATTTATTCATAGAAAGATTTGTCAAGCGTTGAAATGGGCTGCCCAGGGAGGTGGTGGAGTCACCGTCCCTGGAGGTGTCCAAGAAATGACTAGGCATGGCACTTAGTGCTATGGTCTAGATGACCACAGTGGAGATTGGTCAAAGTTTGGACTCGATGACCTTGGAGGTCTTTTCCAGCCAAAATTATTCTGTGATTTATAGCTCAAAATAAATGAGTGGCTGCTGAGGATATATAGTGCCTGAGATATTTTTTCCCC
>JAWMRA010000130.1:23132260-23169328 GCA_035584735.1 Pseudotriccus pelzelni | reverse complement strand
GGAGAGACCTTATCGTTCTCTACAACTACCTGAAAGGAGGTTGTAGCCAGGTGGGTGTTGGTCTCTTCTCCCAGGCAACCAGAGATAGGACAAGAGGACATAGCCTGAGGCTGTGCCAGGGGAGGTTCGGGTTGGACATCAGGAAGAATTTATTCATAGAAAGGTTTGTCAAGCATTGGAATGGGCTGCCCAGGGAGGTGGTGGAGTCACCGTCCCTGGAGGTGTCCAAGAAATGACTAGGCATGGCACTTAGTGGTATGGGCTAGATGACCATAGTGGAGATTGGTCAAAGTTTGGACTCGATGACCTTGGAGGTCTTTTCCAACCAAAATGATTCTGTGATTTATAGCTCAAAATAAATGAGTGGCTGCTGAGGATATATAGTGCCTGAGATATTTTTTCCCCTGGTAGCCCCAGTAATCCAGTGTGAAATGCCTCACCAGGCGGGCAGTGTCAGTCGCTTGTCCCTGGTAAAACACAGTCTGTCTTGTACAAGCAGATAAAAGTTTTGCTGCTAGCTTACACAGGTGAACATTCTCAAAGACACAGATGGGTTAGGTGCTCATCTCTCTTTGACTTGAAGAGATTTAACGCGATGTAATAAAAATCACTATGGGAGTGATGGTTGTTTGTGGCTGGCCTACAAATGTGAGGCATTCACAGCCGCCCTTAATTTCCAAGCCTGCTACAGTCTAGACACACAAAAGCAGCAGCATGCTAACAAAAAGCTAACAGAAAATGAGCATTGTGCACCAAAAACTTGTGAAGTGGCTGGAGTGGGCCAGTAAGCATTGTGCCCAGTGCTCTGCAAGGTCAATTTCTTCCTCATTACCAATGCCTCTTATTCCTGCTGCTTAGCAGTCTGCTAGCCAAAAGCACCAAGATAATAAATGAAGATTTGTTTTTAAAGGCTTTTGTGACACTTGGAAGACGTGTCTCAATTAGGCGTTTGAGGTTTTTTTGTTAAAACACTTATTTGTCAGTTAAATGCCAGATATTCTCTCACGGGCACTTATTTAGTTTTGGCAGGAGGAGTTTTTTTAGGAATGTATCAATTAATTCCAGATTTTCTTCTCTTGAGTAGAAAAACAACCTAGCATAGGCTGGGCTTTTGATTCTGCTCCCATCTATAAGAGACGTTTGCAGACTTTAACAGCTCCGATTTTCTGGGCTTAGGAACAGTCTTAGCACGTCCATTCTGGGGCAGCATTTGTTGTGGGGTTATTGAGCATGTTGCTAGAGTCTGCTAGTTTGCATGACGTGAAGACTTGGGACATGTAAAATGGATACTAACAGCCTATTCCCTCTGTTTTATTGCAGGCCTTCCCGTGAACTCTCCAACGGAATCAACAAGTAAGAGCGATAGAAGAGTTTGCCCTATGCACACTGATGAAAATGCTGGTGTGGAGTGAGAGGGGGACAGCCTGAGGAAAGGAAATGTTCAGGGAACAAAGAGGCTCTAGGGGAAGAGTGAACCTGATAGTGCAGAGAAGCAGAAGATTGGTCTTTAACTTGTAGTATTGAGTAACTTTGCTGTGATTTCAGCAGTATACCATGTTGGATTAGCAGATACTGGAAAGAAAACAGGGCGGGAACACAAAAAAAAAAATCAGGGCTGGTGTATTGCGTGATGCAAGGGGAAGCTGATATAAATAGAGTGTTTACCAAGGGGCTTGTTCTTGTCAGTGGCTCTTGTTCCTCGTCCTGTAGTTAGAAGCGGCTGGTCCCAGAGTAAGGCAAGTTTCCTGTGCTAATGAACCTGTATTGTCTTATTTTCCTTTCTCCGTGCTTATCAGGAAACAGTCTCTTCTGTACTAGTCCCTGCAGTTCTTGCTGCTGCCGCTGCTGCTGCCAGCAAAATCTTGTCCCTCCTGTTACCATGATGGATGTACTTCCCCAGTTATTCTGATCCCAGATCCATAACTGGAAAATACCTTCCAGATCAGGGAAAGTAGACAGGATGGGCTAGCTTGTGAGAATCTAGTGAAAGATGTGGAGAAATGAGCTAAAGGTTTTAGTTCATCAATCTATTTCATTCAGTAATGTTTCTTTTTAGCTGTTGTACTACTTATTGATGGTCACAAGTAGTTAAAATGCCAAGCTATAGATTTTTCTTTCCTGCATTACTCGCACCTTGGTCAACTGACAGATAACCAGGAAAATAACCAGTGGATTTCAATCCTCAGTTGTTCTCCTGAGGAGATGCACAAATCCCCTGCACGAATGCAGGGGTACACATTCATGTTTTTCAGTGTAATTTGTTTCTGTTGACATTTTCAGTCAGTATCCAGGGCAACTCATTGCTGTGATAATTGCCTGCTTGCCCTGTATATCATGTAGTATACCAGATAAGATAGCAAAAAGGGCAGTAATATTTCCATGGGAAATCTAAAGCAGTCACATGGAATTAAAAATTCATAGGAATTATTTAATCACTTGATGATGGCTCAGTTTCCATCCTTTTATTATCAACCCTCAGCAGACAGACACCATGGGAAAAAGAACTTCTGCTTTAAAGAAACAGAGATAAAGGTCTTGGACAATGATTGTTTCCTACACTATAGCATCAAAATGTCTCAGCTGTTGGCTGTATTATTTAGGCACTACACAAACACTTAGTAAGCGATGGTGGTTTCTGTTTATGGGCAGACAAATGAAGAGGAGAGAGTGGGGTGGAGGAGGGGGGAATCCACAAAAAGCATTTTTTAATGGTGGGCCTGAGTTTAAAATCAGTGCAGCAAGGAAAAGGGAGTCCTACATGGCTGGGACAAACAAACCTTGTTTGTTACTGTAATTCTGCAGATTAGAGTTACAATTCTTGCCTATACAAAAGCTCCTGTAAAAATAGGGGCGTGTCTTCCAAAGAAAGTAAAGCAAAATTGTATTCCAGACCTCAAAATGGCCGTGTGAAATTGGTTTTAATTACTCAATTAATTTCATAGCTTCCACCCAATGATTTGATCCCTCTTCTGTTCTTTGGGAGAGGAACCGTGCATCCCTACAGGTGCAGATTGTGAGTAGGTACCTGAGCAGTGGATCAGAGCCTCCAACAAAACCTCAGTGGCTGATACAATGTTCTCACTGCTTATATACGGTGCTATAGTCTCTGCTAGGACCACTTCTTAACAGACCATCTTCCCCAGATGCCTTTGTTTGAGAGCCATTTCTGATATTTAAACGTGCAATGGAAATGTTCAGCTGGTCGTATTCTTCAGCAGCAGGGAGCACGTCTACTCAAGCCTCTGTCCAATATGAATACAATCCCATGTGATATATAAGTAACTACGGAAACACAAATGTTTGCATTTTCCGTTTTCTCTCTGGAAGTTCAGTGATTGTTTTTTCATAGACTGTATGCAACGAGGTAATAAATATTTTGGGTTGTTGATACCTTATTCAAATTCAGATTAGCGCCTGGAGGTAGAAATGCATTCCTTTAAACCCAGACCTAAAAAATGTCCCAGAGGCTCACAGCAGTCATTGCTCTGTCCAGATGTGGCAGAGAGAGCATGCACATCTGTCTATAATAACTCTTAAGAAACTTGCTATCTACTAATGTTGCACCTCCTTAGACTTCTTCATCTACTATTAGCACTTTTTTTTTTAACTTTTTAATTAGCAGTGAGTGAAATATTTTGGTCTTTCTTCTTTTGGAGACAGGTTTAATTTTCACTCTTTCTCATTTCTTACTTGTCAAGAGTTCTCGTCTAACACTGAACAGTACCATAAGCTCGTAAAAATGAAAAAGCTTGTAGCTCGCAACATGTAAGTGGACCAGCAGATGATCCTAGGAAGGACTGCAACCATGGGTAGTGTGTGTTTCTTCTAGGCCACACTAGGTAAACTTTTCCACCCCGCTTGCCAAGTTATCCAAGAAGAGAGTTATTGAGAAGAAATATAGATGTGAAGCACCAAGTGGCTCCAGAACTGGGGACACAAAAGTTCTTTCGGGAAGGTAATTTTTCAGGGTGAGTTGCTTGGGACTTCTGGCAATGCATGAAAGGCAATATTTCTTTTGCACATCTAGCTTCTGGCAGTCGTGGAAGCAGTCCTGGAGAAGATAATAAAGGGACAGGGAGTGATATCCGCTATTCTAGTAAGTATTCCTACTTTATTGTTCAGCTTTTGGGTTTTCAGTTGATCAGTTTTGCTTTCAGTGAGTGAGTGGAGTAGCAGACAAATGTAACTGACATTTTTATTTCTAGCCTCACCTGATGTAGGGCTTATTACAAACCAAACTTAAATGCCAATTATAAAACTCCTCTCAAAGAGGAACAGAGCTTAACAAGCTGACATTCCTCTCACTGTAGAGCAGCACAGTTATGCCCAAGGACTGATTCAAAGTGGTGAAACTGAAAAAAAAACCAACCATATGAACAGTCATTCCCTGTGAGAGAAAACATAAGGGAACATATGAAAAAGTTGTGCATGTACATATTGTACACATCACATGAATGTATTGGTATGAATGTATTATATGAATACACTTTTCATATTGTAGTGGCAGAGAAGGTCTATGAGGCAGTCTTCTGCAAACTCTTTAAGCACTTGATGTTTTCACAATGCATGTTACTTAATATTTTATTTTAATATTATGCATCTCGGGGGCAAGGGTGTTTGCTGCAGACCTGCTATTTCCTACCCCGGGGTACTGGCTTAGGAGAACACGTTTGATGTTTGTCCACTGTAAACTTGTCTCTGCCTTCTCCTTCTAGTTTCACAGATCCACACACACCTCCCTATATTAATATTAAATACTAATTGCGTCGGGAGACATGGAAGATGCCGTCCCTAATCATCGGGCAGCATGATGGCTGGTGCTGTGGAAGGCTGTGGAATGCAGCCTCCCCCCAACACTTAGGGCTTAGGCCAGCAGGAGGGAGAGCATGTGCTAAATGTGAATATGGCTGGTCGCTGCCAGAAAAAAAAAGAAATGGGGAGAAGCTGGGCTTATATATTTCCCCGGGAAAGCTTCTCTTCATTACATAATTCTTCCGTTTTTGCTTCTTGGCTGGGAAACACCTGTCAGGAAATGGCAGATGGTGGGAAATAATAAAAGGAAAGAAATGTCCTCATTTTAAAAGGAGATCTTTGTGTTTTTTATCCCTGGTTATAAGTGCTGTGGGGAATGTTACTGAATTATGTAACTCCTTGGTGTCTTTCTGGGTGTGCAATGTTGAAAGCAAAATAATTGCTGCTGTTGCTGAATTTCAGACAAGTCTTGTTTTCAAAAAAAAAAAAAAAAAAAGGAAAAATAAATTGCACGTAAGAAAAATTTATTTCTGACACACGACTGTCTCACAAAACCTTTGGGGGCCATCAACAGTGGGGGTGAATCATGAATATTTTGATCAAGATTATGGTAGTCCTAGTGGAGCAGGTACTGAAACTTTGCTCTCCTACTGGAAAATGGGTGAAACCAGTTCCACAGGGCAGCACAAGTGTCAGGGAAGGAGTAAGGGTGGAAGAAGGTGCCTAAATCCTTCCTCCGCAAAGCTGCTGAGCCTGAGGCTCAGTGGTTGCAGGAAAGACAACAGGAGCGGCATGCTACCTTGCTCATGAGAAATTGGTAAGGTTTGGTGAAGTGGAGATGGAGATGCCTCTCACCTTTGTGTGTGCAAGTGCCTGTACACAGAGACAATGCAAGCCAGAGGCAGCAGCCAAAAATATGTTCTCCCTCTTTTGCAGGTATTATCTTGCCAATTGTCATCACCCTGATAGTCATTACTCTCTCTGTCTTCTCACTGGTGGCTTTGTACAAAATGTGCCAGAAGAAAACTCCAGGTATTTGTTTTGCTTTCTCTGGATGGGGATGGGGGGAGGAGGGGGGAGCAATCAATGTGCTTTTTATTGTTAAAAGATCTCTTTTAGATTACCTTAACCGTAGCTGTTGAGGTACTCTGGTGGGAAAGCTTCTTGTATTTTGAAGTGTTTTGCTGAAAGTGGGAAACTCACACTTCATTTTCAAAATCAGTAGGAAGAACAGAGTGAGCAAAAATGTCTCTGATTTTTAGAGAATATGTATAATGCTGCAAGGCTTATTGTTCTCATTTTTTCAGCTACCAAGAACTAGCAAACACCTGTGCTGACACAATCGGTCAATCAGGTAGAAATAGGCTGTGATAACCAAGTTTGAAGATATTGTTTAACAAAATCGCTATATTTATTTTGTCTCTGTTCTAGATACAGGCAAAGAAACATCAGTGCTTTCTTTTGGGATACCTGATACCCACAGAAACACAGATACACACACACATTAGGCATGACTAAAATTTTCCAGTTACAGTATAATGTACATGGGAACAAAATGCCTGAGCAAGTGGTATTTTCAGAAGCAGTCATTTTGACTGAGCAGCTAAAGTCAGTATCTGCTTCACTGCTATCCATTAAATACTTTAGATAATGGTGTATAGTTCCATCAAGTTCCGTTTGCCAAATATTTCAGAGTTGCCCAAGTGGGCTACAGGCAAGTGTGATTTTTCATTAAATGAAAATGCAGAATCCAGGCTGTGGTTTTTCTGTCCCTGTGAGCTGGCATGAGTTAGGAGACCTGTGCAGAGCTTCAGCTGTGAAATCACAAGGCCTTGGAAATACAAAATCACAACAGGGTGTTGAAGCTGTAAACCAAAGCAAACAGTGTGTCACAACCAATTTAGCCAATGACATGGAAGAACAGACCCAGATAAACAGAGGGAAATATGGTCCTTCCTCTAGGAAACTATTAAATATTCTGAGTCAAGAGATAAAGAGATGAGATGAAGAACATTTCCTCACCAGCCTGCCCTATGTACAAATGCCACTAGGCACTGTGATAGTAAATTCACTCGGAAGATGGAGTAGATAACTGTGGTGCTTCCTGTAGGATTTGCCCAGATTTATCCAGTGTGCTTCCCCTCTGGATGGAAACCCCTGTGCTTAGTGCCATGGAGCTAGAGTTGGCTCCGTGTCCCTGATGTAACCTGCTGGCCCCATCCATCTGCCCACACTTGCACATAAGCATGAAATACATTCAGTATATGATTCATTTTGGGGAGAAACCTGTTCCTCATCGATGGGATAACAGTCTCTGCTCTCAGATGTCATGACAGGTTAAACCCCCAGGGTGTATAGCCTGGCAGCATGTTCCCTCACTCCCTTCACCCCGTATCTTTTAGCTCAGTTGTTATGTACTCAAAAACCATTGCAAGCTCACCTCCTCTGTGCCAACTACCCGGGGATTTGGGAGCTGCAGGGAAAAATGTGCTTCTGTTGTGCTCTTGGACAAGTCACATATCATTCTCCCTGGTTTCCAGAAGGATCAGTATTAGCAGTATCAGTTCACTTTCACTAGAAAAATAACAATTACCATTCAAGCTGGTTGATTGTGTTAATGTACTTAATGCAATACTGCAAAGTTACAACTAAGCCGTCTGCCAGAAACCGCAATAGCTATGTCTAAATGTTTATTTAAGTGAGTTCCAGCAGTCACAATGATATTGCCTTTGTTTCTTCTTTCAGAGAGACAAGAGAATGGCGCTGAACAGTAGGTTGAATCCTTTTCATTGCTTTGAGATCTATCACAGGGCACTTGTAAATGCAGCAGATTCTGCATAGGATTTTCTTTGATCTTTCTCTGTTTAAGCATAATAAGCAGTTACCACCCCAAAGAGAAAAATCCTGCTGGAAGTGTTGTGCTTGCAGTTATTGTACACCTGTATTTATGATAAGCAGCTGTTCCAGCATGGATAGAAATGTGATGATTCTCAGCTGTTTTGCAGGGAATCCTTTTGGAATGGATAAACAACTTATTCTGTGTCACAGGACTCACTGGTCCAGTATTTTTTCTCAATTTTTCGTCCCACTGATTTTTCTCTCTCCCCCTTCTTTCCCACCCCACTTCTTTTGTTAATGTTTTTTTCTCTTGTCAATGGTTTGTTTGCAATTCAACATGGCTAAAAGCTTTGTATTGACAGAAAAAAGATTACTCCCTCTTTTCTCTCAGATGTACTTCTTTTCTGTGAAGCACCGGATTAAACCTGGAACCATGAAACTTAATTTATTACATATTTTAAGGGAAAGGTATTATCAAAGATGTTGGTATATGGTGTTTTCCACCACCAAGACTTGCTCATGATCCCATGCTAAGACCATTTCAAGCCTGCCAATGTAGGCTGACATAGCTGTTGCCTTCTCCGGATCATAATCTTAAAGTTTTGTTTGACTGAACAACGTGCATGCTGTCTGTCTGATTGAATGTTTTCTGACTTCAACAGGGCCCAGTCAGACAAAGATGGAGTCAAACTTCTTTCTGTGAAGACAACTTCTCCTGAGACTGGTGAGCATTTCCCCTCTGTGTATATCTGTCTCCCTCTCGGAGTTCAGAGAAGAGCAGCTTTTGGGATGTCATTTCTAAGAGCAAAACCATCTTCAGTTTCTGTCAGGTTAAAGTCACTGCAAGCAATTCCTCTACAGTGCAAATCCCCAGACTGGGATCCTGTAGAGCTGCAGTTTAGCTGCACAGTCTGTGCTGTTGGTATTTCGGAGTGAGAATTATGACTGGCTTAGGGAAAATATTTTTTTTAAATCATCGATGGTACATGATCTACAACTAGGCTTGTTCAGGAGTAACGATGATCAAGGTCTTTATCAGCTAGATCTGGCTGTACAAGGAAGTTTGAAAACTGGTAATATCCATTGGGTCAAAAGGTTTGGGAGTCAGTGCTGTATGTAAACCAGGCTCTGATGGAGTTGGGTTAAGCAACCTCTACTTAGTCAGCCCTGTACTCAGCCACCCTTTGTATTAAAAATCCTATACTCACTGCAAATTCTTCTGTCATTTTCTTCAGTTTTTTACAAAATATATGGTAATAAAGCCTAAAGGAAGAGAGGTTATTGATAACATGCACAAAAGAAAGCAAATCTCAAAGCAAAGACATGGATGCAGTTACAGGTTCTGGAAGGAATGGAGTAGCACAAAATAAGACTGAGGCAGAACAATATTGTAACTAATCTGATTCACAGATATTCAACAAATAAATAAAATCAAACCCCTTAGAACTGAGCTAGTAGAGCTAGTGATGGTGAAACTGCCCAGCTTTACCCAATGCTTCCTCAGCCATGTAGGTCCCACCCCATCTGCAGAAGTCCTTCCAGAAAAACAGTCTTTTACTTTCTACTTTTTAGTTATAAAACTCTTTTTTGTTTTTAAGGGTTTTGGCCATGTGTTTCTCCTACTGACATTTCCGAGGCTGACCAATAGCTGCTCTCTCCTTTTGTCTGAATCTTTGGGAAGTCCTCTGAAATGCAGCACTTGATCTGAACTATCCTTGCTGGAGAGGCACAGTTTCGACTCTCTGGCCTTCTCTGCGACTCCCAGAAGCTTTTGTGCAATCCAAAAAATCCCACCGGGCATCTCTGGCAGGCCTTGAAACAAACCAGAGTCGTGCAAGGTCCCTACAGTGTTGCCGATACCAAGCGGCATGGTAGGAGGCTAGAGGGGGAGAAGGGCCTGCTCCATCACAGGATGCTTCATTCTGCCCCACTGCTGCTGAGCAAATGCAAAATACGCTTTGGCACTGAAGTGACTGCATTTCAGAGCTTTGTGATTAGGGAAATTTTTAATCTTGGCTTGGGGTGTTTTTTTTAGTATTTTTCTTTGGGAATGGACTTCTAGCTTTATTTTGAGTATGGAGCTGTGTATATGCTTTCCTAAAATTTATTTTTTTTTTAAACCTGGATGAAGCCAGAAACTAATTCATAGGTAATTTTTAGTTGATTTTGCCCTCGTGGCATTTCAACAATAAAATAATTGCATTGTCAGCAGCAGAATTGTTTGTGTTTTACAGCAGAGTAAATAAGAAAAGTTGCAGGCTCTTTTTCTTTTTTTTTCCCCACAAGATGAACTCTGGTGCCTGTTAATCAGCCACTGGTTCACCAAGTCTCTGAATATCTTTCATCCAGAGTATGCTTGATATTCTTTTTTACTGAAGTAGGATGTGTACATGCTATAATTAGAAGGTATGAGTCATAACCACTTAGAAGACAAGATTCTTGCCCTCTCCTCATTAATACAATTCATATTTAAACTAGCTGCCATTTTCTCTTGAATTCTTACATCGTTACATGTTTCAAAATTAAACATGCTTTCACAGAAAGTGAAATCCTGGTTTTGCCCAAGTTTTTAGAGTCACTTTTACATCTTAAATTAAAAGCACTCTGACAGAAGGGCCTGTTTCTTACAGAAGTATTTGTCACTCATGCAGGCATTTTCAAAGCTGTTAGGGCGCCTGCCCATTTGAATCAGATTTACTTGCTTCCTTAAAAGCTTGGGCAAAAAGGCAGGTGTTTCTTATGGTATAGACAGACACGAAAACTGTCTGACCTGTGGTCCTTCTTACAACTACTGACAACAATTGCACTGCATAAAACTTCTTTACATGGGTTCTTCTTTTTCCTTCCTCCAGCTGTTTACAAAGTGAGTGTTGTGGCCGCCTCTGATTGTATGTACCAACAAAACTACAAAAAGTTGTGACTCAAAAGACTAAAGCTAGGAAGTTCTTTAGAGCAGCGTTAACTTTGCAGGTATATCTACATAACCCTCTCACTATCAATAGGCTGCTCAGGTGCCTAAGCTCAAGCACATATACAATGAAGTTCTGCTTTGACATGTATTCAAATTAAGCTCTATTAAAATTATACATTATATTTTTTCAGTTTTTACTTTTTTTTCCAAACAGAAGATTTTCAGATTATATAATTGTCTTTAAAAGGTGTAAAGAAACCCCATATGAACAGAACAAATAAGGATATGACCTACAAATTGTTCAGGCAGGCAACCTAGAAAAACTTGTTTTCAGTGTTGTGCATGACATACCTTGATCAGGGATTATGGTGAGTTTAATCTTGCCTTATTTTATCTATCTAAAAGCTACGCCAGCTGCACATAGTTGAAAGAGATGTGTGTGTCCAGAGGGCTATTTATCCTGTCTGTCTTGGACATGTATCTTGAGCTGGAACGAGCTGACCTATGGCAGTCCATTGACTACTGAAGGATCCTATTTTAGGACTTCTAAAATTAAATTCTAAATATAAAATGAAAGAAATGGGAAAGGCTCCTTTTTCAGAAGCATAGCCAAATTAAATTTAATCAAGAATATTATTTCAAATACCTATAATTAATGTGAAAGAGTACAGGAAAACAGGAGTTGTCAATTAAGCCTGGACTAAAAAGTAATGATTTTTAATGGAGTAATGTCATCAGGAACACTAGGTAAAATGGAGCTTTAATATTCTCACTTTTTGAAATTCTTCTCAGAAAGATGGAATTGCTGATGCTTTGAGCTCTAAGGCACAACTGGTTGAGAATTTATGTGAAGTAAAAAAACAGACAGAGAAAACGAAACACCTTGAATTTTTCATGCACATTTGTCAGTGAACAGCAACACCTGATGCAAGATAAGTGCCCGTAGTTGCATCTTACTTGAAAACTCTGCTTGGTTAAAAAGGCTCAGGGTACTGAATCATCTCAAAAGTTTTGCATTGCTGTACAAATGCAGGACTTATGGCATCCATTTCATGTTGACTGTACACGTAAATTTAGGGTGACCCTCCATAGGGAGAATAAATGGTCTTCTACAATACTGAGTTCTAGTAAACCTACGTGCAAAAATATTTCTTATTTGAGGTTCAACATAGCCCACAGAACTGCATATTTGGCTTTTCAGTGATAGATACATTTCCTGAGAATATAAGATGAAGGCTTTTAATTGATGACTAGGAGATCAATACCACCATCCATGGTGTTAAAGTATTGGCTGTCTTGAAACAGACCTAACTTTTTCTGTCAGGGTTCATGTGTATTACACTGAAAAACCAGTAAAGGTATTGATCGCCTTTTTTTTGGTCTCATGAAGAATGTTGAGGGATGGAAATTCCTCGGGTACAGAAAGGTTGATAAATAGAGATTGGGGTAAGGCTACTCCATACAGATGAACAATGTGCGATAGAAATATTGATACTTGAGTAACAACTTGACAATTTTCTTTTATGGCCCTTGCCTGAAGTACCCATTCTAGAGAAGGTAAAAGGTACATAGTAGCAGCACACCCATTCAGTGTTCAACATAAAGTCCATAGGAATGTGCAGGTGACATAACATTTCAGAGTTGTTAGGTATAACCCTGGCACCTAAGCATAAGCTGATTCATTAGGACATGATTTCTGACCAGAGTGAGCTCTTTTGAGATGATAGGGTAGGATATGACTTACTCGACTTGCGGGAGCCTGTTCTACATTGAATTTCCTGAAAGGATATTCAAGGTGTCAAAACTAATATGGCTCAGACTTTGGTGAGGCACCTGGAATGGAAGGTGGCTGGAAAAGGGTCCATGGTATATGTCTGCATCATCATGGCTTCCCAAGGTACTCACTGTGGACAAAAATGAAAATTCAAGTGTTGCTACTAAACAGAGCTGGGAAAATGTACCAGGCAAACATGGATATTTGAGGAGACACCTAACCTGTTACATGTAAAACACCTTTAACTTGTTGTAATCACATTGGAGAAAGGGATCAGTTAATACCTAGAGGTGTTCTCAGATGGCAGTGCAGTATAAAATAGCACAAACTAAGGATGAAGAACTTGCATTCCCCATATGGTCCACATCTCTTCCAAAAGCTGCTGTTGTTCAACAGTAATAATGACCTTACAGCTGTTATCTGCTACTTCAACTGGCTCTACCTCCTCCCTGATTTTCATGCCTACCTTGCAGACGTGTGGGATTTCATGGTATAGACTCATCAGACCCTACAACTTCAGCCTATTTGAGATGACCATAGTTTTTGCCTGTATCATTCCTCTGGACTTCCTGCTTTTCCAAAGTCTTCTTTGCAAAGGCTTTGAGAATTCCTAACCTTCCAAATCAGAGGCCGGTGACTCTGTTATACATAGTGACCAAGCACCGTAATCTTCCCAGAACAATGAAAAAACCCTTGCTCTCATTCAGCAAAAACACTTGCCTTGGTCGCTGGAATGCAAATAAAGTTCAGCATCCCTCAAGACAACCCACTGTGGTTCTAGGCTTTGGACTTGGAAAATCCTGTGGTCTTCTGAAACAATGTGGCTGAATGGCAGCACCTGTGTTCCTGCTTTCCATGAACCTCCAGATGGCCGCTACTCTTTAACTGTTCTGCCTCACACATCAAACCACAGATGTGGTTTTGGTATTACGGGACAAATCAGGAGCTGGTTCCTGCTATGCTGAGTACATTTGAACATGGACCATGGCATTTAAGGAGGTAAGAGATCTTTGGATTTTACCTCATTAAGGGCCCAAGTCAAGGAAATTTACCCCTGCCGGGGGCATGGTTCTATAGTGAGCCATAAGGTTTCTCAACATGCGTTGGGACTTTCAGCTCTTTCTCATTGTGTCTAGGATCCAGGTGCATGCCTGCAGGAGCAGTTGAAGAAGCTGAGTTCCCAGGTGAGGCACTCTGTCATTGAAAATTCCCTTCCCTCTTCCTCTCACTTGCAAGGTGAGCAACGTAGGTCAGCAAAGAGCAGTCTCCTGGCATGCTGTGTGCTTAGGAACGGTAGGAGCAGATGTTTCTACTAATATGAGGATATGATATTGATTATTTGTTTTTCCTATTATGAGATGTAGCTTCAGTGCCTTACTTTTTTTTTCTCTGCAGGTAGGAAACCTAGAAGTTGCTTCATAGAAAAGGGTCCCCTTGCAACAGAGAGAGAGATCAAGCACCTTCTTCTCTTTCCTTCTCTTTCTCATTTCCTGACACTATTTTTTTAACCTTGTATTGTATAATACCGTGAAGTTGTGTTTTCTGTCTTCACAGAAACTGAAGAATAAACTTTCTCAGCTTTTGCAGCTTGTGTTTGGACTCTTTGTTTACTAGCACCACAAAGATCTGACTGCACACACTTCCAGCTGAAACTTTTGGACAAAACTGTGGTCAAAGGCATTAAATAGCACATGCTTCCCTCTCTGTCTCTAATTTGGTTCGTGAACGGTGCATATTTTCAAGGGGTTTTAAAGAAGTCTCTTACAGCCAGATTTCTGAGGGTCAAGTAATGTTTTCATCTCTGAAACATTTGCTAACTTTCCAGCCTGCGGTTTTCTGAGATGCACCTTGTGAGGGAGCCACCTCCTGCCTTTTGCTGCCCACTGAGCAGCAACTGCCTTCCTGTCCCTCACCTGGACATCCCTGCACGCTCCCCCTCTGCCGTGGTGAACTGTACAGATCCTTCTGTCCTGCTGGCAGTGGTGAGGAGCGGTTTGCAGGGCTATGGGGGCAGTGCGTGGCAGGGGAGTGCTGCAGCACATTGCAGGTGCTGGACCCACTGGCCCACAACAAACCCAGCCACTGCACCCACGGGCTGGTTCCCACTTAAGGCTGTTCTCCAGCATCTGGAATGCACCTCTCTTTCTTTTATTTCAGCGTGGTAAAAATAGACATTTTGATTCCTCTGTCTGCAGAGGTAGTTTTATACTTTTATAAGAAGATAGGCTTCTGCAATCAGATTTTATGAAAAGCTCACTTTAATTCATTGCTCTGAACCTGATTGCCACTTATGAGCAATTTCTCAGCAGCAGATATTACAATGAAATAGCAGCACAACTAATTTTTTCTTACAGTGTAATCTGAGATGCAGTACAACCTATTTTTTATGTCGAAGGTTAGTTTTGTATCCTTTTTCTTCCAGCTTTCCCAATAATGTCAGAGGGCTTTGCCCAGGTCAAAGACTTTCTGTACTCATAGCACTCATTTTGTACTCTCTTTTTTTGTCATGATGTTCTGCTGTGGATGTGTATTCTGAATAATATATTCAGATTCTGAATCAAATGGGGGAGGGGGACAGAGGACAAATTACAGTGAGATTAATACAATAGCCTTCCACAACGGTAAGGCAAAGAAACGTTTGTTTCAGAGCTTCAAAACTGACTTTATACAATGTGTAATTTCAGCTGATTGTGCCCATTACTTATTCACATACACTGGCATCATAATAGTTGGAAATTAGTGTAATTGTGAGTGGAAAATTGAACCAAATACTACACAAGTGAAATTTTAATTAGGAAGAAAACCCTGCATTTTCACTGCAGTACTATGTCCTTCCTGGTTATCATTTAACTTCACAGAGCTCTCAGAATCTGTGCACTCAGTCTACTTTCCATGCACTTGAAGCAAATGCACTGAAGGCTGAGGAGTTATGAATACAAAATTTTCCTATTACATCTTTCTTATCGTTATCCTTCTACAGCATGACTGCATTTTAGAGGAGGATGTATGCAGTGTGTATTGGATTGGGCCCAGTGCCTGGGCTGCTGATCCACTGGGGTGAGTTGTGGGCAAGGCTGCAGCATAAATGTTTGAGGGGTGACATATGGGAGGCTGTGTGTATGAAAAGCCAGTGCTGCACTGTTGCTAGAGCACCGTCTCCTTTAAAATTGAAGCTGAGGCACAATGATCTGAGCCAGCTGTACCTGCTCAGATCCTGGATCTGTGTAGCCTCAAATCCTGTTGCTGAGAGTGGCTATCATGAGATGTGAAGGGAAGGATAACAAATAGGAAAGGAGTACAGTAATGAGTCCTCCACTATAGCCTTCCAGCAGCCGGCGGCTTGGAGGCATCCTGAATCAGATGTCGTGTCTTTGGTGTTTCATAGTTTTCAGTGGCTTTTAATTCCACGGATTTGTCTTGTCCACTGGGATATCTGCAGCCTCCCACAGCAATAAGCTGGACAGTGTAACTACAGATCTGTCCGTGTTTTATGACAGTAGTGCTTAGAGACTTCATGGTGCCTTATGTCTTTGTGTTTGCCATCCAATTTCAGACAAAAATCAACAAACAGGTGGAACTCTGGAGAATGAGAGGGAAAATAAAAGGTCTAATGGAAGAGTTTGCTTGACAGCTAAACCTTCCATGTCAGTATCAATCTGATTTCATGTTCCAAGTATTCTGCCTAAGGCCTCTTTCTCAAACTCTGAATCATTTCTTTCAGTTTTTGTAGAAGCACGTGATATATATGAGGTTGGCTTCTCACTGCCCTCTGCCAATTTATCTGAGCCCACAACTCCTTCTCCACCAGAGAGGTGCCACAAGGCAGGACCACAGGTAAAGGGAGTCACATTGCACTCGTAGCTGTGCAGTTCACAGCTCTTTGACTGCACCAAATACTGTCTTACAGTTCCCTTCGTCTCCCATTTTTCTGAGTTCACTCACTTACCAAAGTAGACAAATTCACAATGAATTTTCAACCTGTTATTCGAAAGTTATTGCCATAGAACCTTTCCAACTGGATCAACCAACACCTTCATGCAAGATCTTGAATAACTGTATAGTGAGAAGCTGATGGTTCAAGTCTCTCTTTATACCTTCCACCTCCTAGAGTGCAACACTAGAGTTTATGTGTCATCCTTCCCTAAATGCACAAGCCAGAATAAATAAAAGACAATTTTCACTGATAGTGTTGTGCAGCAACTTTGCTCTTGTTGGTATATTTTGCATAACTATACCCTTTCTCTTTCAATCATGGCCTCAAGTTCTGCCAGGGGAGGTTTAGATTGGAAATCATGCAAATTTTTTCACAGAAAGGGTGGCAAAGCTTTGGAAGAGCAACGTGGCTGTCCAGGGCAGTGGTGGAGTCACCATTCTTGGAACTGTTTAAAAAATATGTGGATGTGGCACTTGAGGACATGGTTTAAAAGTGAACATGGTGGTGTTGCTGGGCTGATGGTTGGACTTGATGATCTTAAAGGTCTTTTTCAACCTTAACAATTCTATGATTCTGTGACAGCCTTCAAGGGATTCAGATAATCTATCTAGACTGAATGAGCATCTCCACTGCACCATGTATTTTCTTAATCAGCAAACAATTCACTGTGAAATAATTTCTTCATTCTATTAAAAATATCATCTGTTTTAACAAAATACTAAACACAAGTATTTGGTTTTCATTTCCCTTATGGGAAGCAAAGTTTGATTTTGGTGAGTGATGGTTTGGGGGCAAGTTTGGTTTTTTTCATTCTTAAAATTTATTTCTGTCAGTTAAAAGGTTGTTTTAAGACCAATAAAGGTGTCTTCCCACTTGCAGCTAGCCTGAACGTTCTTCTTGGTTTTCCCTTTGAAATGCAACTGGATATTTAGTGCCCAATCAAACTGCTAAGCCACTAAAATCCAGACTATTCTGGATACCTCTCTGTGCAGTCTCAAGGCACACTGCAGCCCTGTATCTAAACCCGTGCACCACCTTTTTATTCTTGAACAGAGACTGCCTGTGTGACCCCTTCCTCTCCAGTATATAATCGTTGTCTCTCCATCGCTGAATTGTTAGTTGGCACTGTTGATTACAGACCTCATGGTGCAAATACTTTCAGACACCTTTGCAACCACGGAGTGGCAATAGCTCAGTTTTGTTCCAGAAGCCTTAAGGGCTCCTGCCCTCCTGGAAGTGCAGTGGCAAAGAAATGTAGAGCATCCCTGCCTGGTTCAAACCCTCATCAGACAGACACTGATATTATAGGGCAACGTCGACCCCGGCAGTTGTTTTTGGTGGTTTGATGTTTCGGGGATAATGTGTATAGCACCAGGAAATCCAGACAGGGAGTGTGAGTGTCTGTGCTGCAGCCTCAGGGCCTGCAGGAAGGCAGATTCACCCCTCCTGGCCTGACCGCTGTGTCAGCAGGTACCACTCAAGCAGTCTGACTTCTGCAGCCAGCACTGCCTCACCCATCCCATCCTCTGATCCCAAGCTATTGGCATAAATGGGATGTTGCCCAGTGAGCTGTGTTGAATCTGAAGCCTCCCCTTAGACATGCTGTAATCCTGTGGTCCAAATTATCGACCTCCCATGTACGTCTGGCTGCAGAACAACCAGCTGAGAGTGGAATTGATAACAAAGTACTAATATTTATTACCACTATTGGATATTATCTTCTCCATGGTAATATATTTCTCAATGAATTTCTGCTCCACCTTCTTTTTTTAAGCAGTCTTGTCAGTTTGTCCCTTTTGTGCCCTATCAAGTCTTCTATTTCTGTATATTGAACAAAGAAAGTAAAAATTTGCAGAAGGAAAAATAAATAAAATTTACAAAAAGTGAGATGTCTTGAAAATCTCATTCTTTTGTTGGCATAAATTTACAGTATTTGAACTGGTTCACTTTAGCTTTTCAAAACAAGATTTTTTTCTAACAAAAACATTTCACCTACCAAAAATATGTCTTGTTAAAATGTTTCTTTTTCTTTTCCAGCAGAAACTTCTGCTTTTCTTTTCTCTATCTGAAATTTAATATCAGCAGAACTTGTGAAGCTCTAACTTAGCAACAATTTCAAAAGATTTTAAAGTAATTTTGTCCAAAATTGAACACTTGGGAAGCAAACATCATTCCAGCACATTTTTGCTGAACAGTTTTCCACAGATACCAAGTTCTAATCATCTCCAAAAGCTGCAATAAATTCAAGAGCCTTTTTTTTTGCTGTGAAGAAAAGTTGTCCAAAAACTACTTATGAGCCTTTTCTGTTTTCTTCAGGAGTGCAACTATTTAATTTGGCTACTAATTATTTAAACGCCTAATCAGTTAATTTTTTAGAATCCTAATTTTCATTACAATTTGCAACCTCAGGCTGTAGAGCATATGAAACCTTTTAATAGATATTCACCTTTTAATAGACATTGGCTTCTAGAATGCATCACTTTCTTGCCTCTCGTGTGTGTGTGAGACATGACTTTGTCTCCTGCAGGTGAGCAGAAAGACAGAAGACAGTTTCCTGGAGGCATTTGGGTTTTCCCACCCTTACGTCTATTTCCATGGAGCTCTGTCTGCTCTGGGAATGCCATTCCCTATTCATGGTCCATGTACAAATCTCTGACCAAAAAAAAATTCCACTGCCATTCCTGGGATGGTGTTTGGAAATAGGACATCTGTAAACACATTGTCATCTGGAGGCTTATTTGTCTGCCTGTAACTGCTGGTAGTGATTCTGCTTCTCCATGGAAGGAGGAGTGAGAACTGTGTGTAATCCCTGACTGACGTTCATAAAGGTTCATTTTCCTGCTTTGGAAGAACTGAGCTGATGTCAGCATTGTAGGAAAAATTAATTTTATAGTTGTATCTTCTCATTTTTATAATTTAATGTTCTAATCATGGTTACAAATTAATTAAAGTCTTATTCCCCTTCAAACCCCTTGAGAACTGTCTTGGAAATACTTTGTAGTAGTAGGGGAAATAAACTATAAAATAGAAAGAGCGATAAAAATCTATTGCATGGACATTTTTTGCTGATTAAGTAAATCTGACAAGGAGACTGTCTAGTGGTCAGTGATGTGTTCTTGCCAGCCTCGTTGGGCCTTTTATCTTTACATGTTTAACTAATACAAATATATTTTCTGTTTCTTAGGAGAGCACTCATCTCAGGGGAAGAGCAAAACTCGGCAACTCTTCACATCTCAGCAATAAATCCGTAAGTTTGTAGCCTTAGTCTTACATCCTGTAACATTAGTGTTTGTTAGTCTCTCTAATACTTTCTAGTCTCAGCATGTGCCATGTAACTAAACAAAAGGGTTAAAAAGGAAACATAAAATGAGCAATGACTTCAGTTGGCAGCAGCCTCAAGGAAAAACAGCTTAAACAAAGCTCAGCTTGAGCATACCATCATGACCAGAGACACAGGCCCGTTGGGGGCGAAGCTGCCACCTCACAGAGATAGACCTTTATAGGCATAGCATGTGACTTGAACTGCTCAGCATTTCCTGGGTGTAATTCCCTGGGTGAATTTTCTTTCCGTTTGTGTGAGAAGAGATTTTTAAAGGCAGGTTTCTATTAAAAAAAAATAAAAAATAAAAGAAGAATTTTTTTCACTCTTTTTTTTTTCCTAATCAAAAATATGTATCTTTTTCACTTTATGCAAATCCCCACACTTTTATTGAGGTGGTTTATTGTGGCTTGAAATTCCTGTTGGTTAACATGCATGGCAGGTGTTGGATGGTACTTTTATGTGTGAGAGGGCAGAGACCATCAGAACACCCCTGAAATCCACTGTTTGTGATGTGGGAGCTGCATTTTCCTTCATGCATGGAGCTTTCTCTGGCGCCACAATATTCACTTCCCATGGAGTTGCTTTCGTCATTTGTGGTGAAATGGGGTCTTTTGCTGAGGGTGGGAGAAGGAAGCAGGTGTGGGAAGAGACCTTTAGCAGGGTAGTTCAGGGAGGTAGAGGAGGAGGATGGCCTGAGGATCTGAGTGTCACAGCATATGTGGGATGGACCAGACAGAGGCAGCTGTGTTTGGGCTCAGACAAAGCCCAGCCTGCCACCATCACTCTAGAATAAAGCCCCTCCAAAATGGGTCCTATCGCCCTCCACTGAGAAATATCTGGTTGACCAGAAATGTGAAGAACATCTTTGATGTTTTTGACCTGTTCTCATTCCCCCCAGGATGAAGAAACTGAACTTTCCCGATTCTAGCAGTAAGGACAAAATAACCTCCTTTTTTCTTCAGTTAGAGCAACAGAATGAAATTTTGCCTACATTACTGAAAATGTGGGGGCAGGACAATGCCTGGACAGTGGATTTAATCCTTATTGCCTACCCAAATTAGATTTATTCTATGCCTTCCATTTTAGCTTATTCTTATGTTCCTGAATGTGTTACTTGGAATAATAATGCGTAGATACTGTTGTCATTTCAGATGTGAGGCAGCCTGTCTTATCACAGTGTGCAGGAACATACCACCAAAATTTCAGTTCCGTGGGAAATGTGGACCAGCTGAAGCTTTTTACCAGACAGGACACTTGTGTTAATGACCAACTCTTGGCTTCTCAAGTGTCTCCTGTCCCTTCTGGAATACGTAATTTTTTTGAAGGCTTAATAACTGGTATATCCTATGTATTTATTATTTTCACATATAGTAAAAGCAGGGAAACAAGGTCGACGAGAATGTAAAAATCAGGTGGTTTACATAGTACTTACTAAAAATGTTTTCTGCACATACAGGGAGGAATATGTCAGCATACTTTGTTGAAATTATAGTAGCAAGGTTTTTTTAATTGTATGTAGCAAAATACAAGCAGGGCCTGACCCTTGAAACAGTACTGGGCAAATAGCCACTATGAAAATTAGTTCAGTGATTTCCATGAGACTCCTCACTGTAGCACATGCTTTGCTTGTCATAAATGTTTACAGGGTGGGATGTTTAGGTGGATTGCTGAAGTGTGTGCTTTTTTCTGGTAAGGGGGGAATATACCTTGCACTGAGGCTCTTTGAAGTTCTTGTAAGTTACGGAATATGATCCTTGTAATGTAACAGGCAACATAGTTTATTTTCACCTGTTCCTTGGCTAATTGCATTACGTGTGCTACGAATACGGCTTCTATATAGCCTGGGGCACACAGTGGGGAATCAGCAAGATAAGCAATTTTACAGCTGAACCTTCTTCCCTGTGTTCTGAGTAATGCGTGGGATTCCTGTAGGTTATTGAATAACTCTGGAAGTTTAAGGAGTGTTTCAAGTGCTAATTACAGACACTCTTAATTTGTACAGAGCTGACAATTCCAAAATATCAAGTAGTGCTTATACCTGCATGTATCCTACTCTTCTAGAACTATAAATGTTTGAAAATTATATTACTGTGAGCAGCTGCTCAGCCTGAATCCCCTGATTCTTGTTAGTGTTCCAAGAACTTCCACTGTTTTATTGGGGAATGAAAAGAAGACAACTGGTGGCCTAAGGGCAGGACCAAGATTCAGGATGATGATCTAAGTTTTGACCTATTGATACAATGCTTTTGAGAAACTTCTCTCTCCAAATCCCTTCTCTGAAATTTTAAAACTTACCTACCAGTATGGTAAGAGATTGAGCAGATTTATTAATTCATGTTTATATATAAGTCTCGAAAGGGTCCATTTCCCTGTGCTTGACCATTGCTCTTACACTTTGGTGGGTCTAATAATCCTCTGTTTTAGCGGCACCATGAGAAACATTTGATGAACCTCTCTAAAAGGTGGGGAACAAACAAGTGTCCTCCATGCTGTAGCCGAACTTACGTGGTTCATTCAGGTATTCCTGGACCACTTGAGTTCCTCAGAAACAGAGAAGTCTTGGATACCTACTTTGGAAAGGTCAGGCCATCTAAAATATGCTAGTTGGCATCTGCAGCTATTCAGATTCCTGATTGCTGAAGTTTTCTTCAATAAAAGCAATCATTGTGGGTTGATTTTCATATTGATTAAAAGAAAATATTTTGTAGCATGTTGCATCATAGCGAAAGAAAGGACAGTAGAAAAAAGCAGAGAAAGATTGTGAAATATGTATTTGTGTGCGTGTGCAAAATTTGTTCAGAAACTACCATGGTGTGTCAAGAAAAAAAAAATTAACTGCCTATTAAAAGTTATTATCTTTACTAAGTGGCTATTCTTTTCGTCTTTACAGAAATGCAATCCATTATCCATACCTAGTGCAACTGTTGTCCATTACTCTGCACTCCTAAAGCACAGAGTGAGCTGAACTCTTTACAGTGAGCTTAGAGAGCAGGCATTAGATAACCTGGGCACGGTGGTGGCAAGGGCACCATGAAACCTTGCAGAAGGTGTGCTGGGGGCGGCAAGTGGAAACTCATCCTCCTTGCAATCAGTGACTGGGGAGAGAGCAAGGCTCCCTGCAAATCTTGGTACTGGAAAAGTGAAAACCGCCAAAACTGGGGAAGGTGTTCAGGCTTTTCATGAAAAGGGGCATGGCAGAGCACCAAGTTCTCATCAGAAGGCTGGGAAACGTCTCTCAAATGAACTGGCTTGTGTGAGTGTATATGAAATAAAAGAGGTGAGTTTGGTGGACAGCAGAAATGAAGCAGACCTGAGATCTTCTTAACCCCTGAAATGACAAAACTTGTCATAAAGGGAAATGTATGAACTTCCATTCTTGTTAAGCATCAGGAGAAAGGGGAAGCAGCAGCACCATCGGGATACTTCCCTTTCTAAAACCCCCAGAGGTTTTTGTGGTTTTGGAATGACTCCAAACCGTTGAAGAGGGGTGAACCATTTAACTTCACACTGGTGCATAGTAGAGAGAGGCATAAAGCACACCAGTCTTACTAGCTTGGAACAGGAAGGCCATCCCAGAGCATCTCTGGGACTCCTCAGCTGCCAGCAGCCCACTGCTGACCCCAGGATCTGGCTTTCCTATTGTTCCCTGTAGTGACAACTCTGCCATTCACAGCCTTCCCTTCAATTTTTTGGGCAAGGGAACAGTACAGAGTGCTGGCTATTGAATTGCTGTTGGATTTCTGCAGCACCAGAGCACTTCTAGGAACTTGTTCAGCAGAGCATCCCTGGCTTCAGTGCTACACCCTGATCATGTTGGGCACCTCCAGCACACTGCCTACAGCAAAGCACACTCCTCAGGAAGCTTTAAACTTATATCTCAGGAGCTCTCTGGAACCATTAATTATGGCTCCTCAATTTATTCAAATTAGGACTCTATATCTAATAAAATAAAAGAACTTAAAGATTACTTTATTGATTTCCAATTGAGGCAGCTTTTCCGTTTATGGCCAAGGGCAATCTATAAAACACAGGCTTTAATTAACCCTGGTGAATGCAGCTGACGTGAAATGTCAATATCCTCAAAATATTCAGCACAGACCGTTGAAGAATCTTTTCAGCTCCCTCATGTCCACCCTGCACATTCCCCTGGGTAAAGAGCCACAACAGAGGCACTTCCCTACTGGGCTGCACTGGGACAGGGGCAGAAACTTCTCTGCTACCACAGGCATTTTTATTTCTGGCAGTGTTGGCTATGCCTGCTGACATGCCTGCCTGTTTGCCTTCATCTCGAGGGTTGGACTAGACCTTTAAAGGTCCCTTCCAGCCCAAGTCCTTCTATGATCTTGTTCTACCATGGCTTTGCAGGTAGGCGGAACAAAGACCCACAAGTAGGGTCTTTGCTGGTGGCCTGCAAGGGCTGGGTCATGGGGACCCCGTGCCATGGTGGGCAGCTCTGGGGCCATTCTTCAGGCATCCACAGGTAACCTTTCATTCTGTGGCTGTCACACTGTGGCTGCTGCATTGTGCTGGGCCTGTTCCCTGGAACAATCTCCTGTAACTTAAGCCTGTGCTGCATAGACTTCAGTCAGTAACTTGAGGTCAGAGCTACTGAAGCTATTGAAGCTCTGACCTAAGCACGTGTCTAAGCAGGGCAGCCCCATCACAAGCTCTGATGCACTTCAACACACTCACAGGTGGCAGAATTCATTTTTTCCGTCAATAGCACGTGATCCAGACGTTTTATCCTCTCCTTTTTGTGCCCACAGGAAGACCTTCCAGAGGAGAAAAAAAAACTCAAATGCACTTTCTGCACAACTTGTGCAAACTTGGGAGGCTGGGTCACACCCATCCCACTCCCTTGGTTTCTGCCTTTGCCCCAACACTGCTGTTGTTCCCTGTGCTGTGGGACAGACTGCAAATGGCCCTATCCTTCAAAACCTGGCCTAGGGATTTGAACCTGCAGCATCTTTTGGGGAAAAGAAAGAATCAGTAATCAGAACCTCTGGCTGGCCAAAGGTGAAACACAAACTTGCCTGTGGGAAAGTGTGTCTCACTGCCTTACATGGCAGGGCTTCTGTAGCAGGGATGACAGCTTTTGGGGCCTGTCCTGGTTTTAGCTAGGGTAGAGTTAGTTTCTTCTCAGTAGCTGTTACAGTGCTGTGTTTTGGATTCAGAATGAGAATGGTGTTGAGAACACACCTGGGTTTTGCCAAGTCATGCTTATCCTAAGTCAAGGACAGTTTTCTTCCCCTTGTCTCATACTCTGCCAATGGGAGAAAGCATGGCTGGGGCAGGCCACCCGAACTGATCAAAGGGATATTCCACACCACAGAACATTTTGCCTGGTATATAAACCAGGAGCAGTTAACCAGAAGGGGGACTGAGCTGTGTTCAGAAAAGGGAATCTGTCGTCGGTCAGCAAGTGATGAGCAATTGCATTGCGCATCACTTGTTTGTTTCTTTTTATTATCATTGTTATTATTTACCATTATTTTTATATTTTCAATTATTAAACTGTTCTTATCTCAACATACAAGTTTTACTTCAGTTCTCCTCCCCATTCCACCAGAGGTGTGGGGGAGAGTGGGGGGAGAGGGGAGGGATTGAGCAAGTGGCTGCATGGTGCTTAATTTCCATCTGGGCTTAAACCATGACAGAGCCACATCACAGCATGCAAGGGAACAGCACTAAACAGTGTAACTACAGAACTCAACCCCACCAAAAAAATACCAAAAAAAACCACACCAAAAAACCCTAAATAAAACTGGTAGGGAAGAAAGGGCTATGTAGGCAAAGAGCATTTTGCTGGTTTTCTTCTCTGCTTTCCATGGTGCATGTATTTTCTCTAGATTTGTTGCTTGCTGATAGAAAGGCAACTGTGTTGTTGTGTTCGTTTTTATTATTAACAACTTTCACCTTTCTCATTACATCAGTAGGACGCTTCCTTGGTCAGGGCTGCTGTTTCTCAAATGAACATGGCTCATTTGTCTGTCTCACTCCCTCTCCACTCTGCTTTTTGTCTGCTTGCTCTTTGGGTAGTAATTTGGTGTGTTGAGCTCTCACCACCTCCGCTGCCCCCAGGGCTGGAGTTCTGACGATGCTAAACAGTTAAAATGCAATGCAATTACAGGCAGTAGAGAACAGCAGAGAATAAGCGGGCAAAAATTCAGCCGTGCATAACACTGCAGAGACTGTGTGCCTGTCAGTCTCCGACTCCAGGAGATAATTTGGGCTTTTTAAGAAGCAATAATTGAGCCTTTTGCATATGCCACAGTTATGAACTAGTCAAAAGCCTGTTTGCTCTGCACCCAGGAGCACCAGATGGATTGGATAGTCCCTGCAGTTCTTCGGGGGCTGCCAGCTTTACACTTCAAGACTTTTCTAGCTCCTGTACTTGTAAGTTATTCCTTTGACAGCTTTTATGCATACAAGTGCCTTGTCTGAATTTAGCTGGTGAAGTGAGGGAGGAAGGGTGAGGAAGAGTTTGCCAAATGAAGCCCAGCTAGCTGGGGGGAGTTCAGAGCCAGAGCTGAATTCTGTTGCTCACATCACCCCAAGAAAAACCCATGTGAGAGAGAATACCACCTCCAACCCTCAGCCCTCAGATTATGGCAAGTGCAGGATGCGGCCGCAGGTGCCCCATGCCAGATAGTTTGATCACACTCAGGCTCTTTCAAGTCCTATTTTCATTAATTCCACGTGCACATTTCCAAGGAAGACTCAACAATGTGAAGCTCAGCAAAGAGCTGCTACCAGAAACAAAGTAATTGGAGGGAGACTTTTCCACTGGTGACCTCAGCAGAGGACACACCCAATGCAAAGGGCAGAGAGGAGGTGACTGCAGGTACCTGCAGCTGCTCTGCTGAACATCAGGGATGATTGAGCTTGCAGGTCAAATCCCAAGGGTGAGCTACAGGAATCTCTAAAGGATTACCAAAAGAAGTCCCCAGAAGACGATATTCTTGACTAATAATAATTCGTACTAGTCTCACTGAGGGTTGTATTTCACTTCTTGTGTCCAAACTGTGCCTTCGCTTGACTCATGCAAAGGTTACGACTTCAGATATTTTTCCCAAAATCTTCACAGGAAAGTGCAGGTAGATGGTCTATTAGAGAAATACATATTAAGACTGTTCAGAGTAAGTAAATACATTTTTGACCTCCCCTGATGGTAGGCAGTAGTAGGTGGCTTGTTCTGCAGAACAAAAACCCAGGCATATTTCTTACTGCTGGGGCTTCTTTGCTTTGGCTGATTTGGAAGTGTAGGTCCTGCCTAGCCCTGCAGTTAGAGAAAAGACCACCTTTCAGCACGATGCTTTGTCCCAAAAATAAGGACAGGCACACGCTGTCGGCACTCAGTGGCCATGTCCCGCATATTTCCCTGTGACTGATGGGGACATTTGCTGCCACCCAGCACTCTGGGTCCACGTCAGCACTCTGGATCTAGGCACCGCTTCTGGCTCCTCGCTCACTCTGGAGACAGTTTGCTTTTGCAGTAGGAAAGGCAAACGGTGATGATGGTGATGACAGTGATGATGGTGATGGATTTAATGGCCGTGGTGGTGGTACACTCCCCGGCAGTTGCTTTGTCTTTGCCTCACTGCTTTTACTCACTTCTGTTCTGCAGGATAAATGCTGGGCACAGCAGTTCACAGTGCTACATTCCTGCGATTGCCTTTAAGCTTACAGGCTTCTCAGAAGGGGAAGAGCTTCACATAAGCTGGCAGTGCTCCTGTCATCAGCTGACAGTCATCAGTGGAACATTATAACCATTGTAACCATATATAAACATAGCAAGGAGCAGCTTGGACCATAAACAAGCTCTCTGGATGCTTACCAGTTATTCTCAAAGAAAATAGTTTTCTTTGGATGTGTGCATGACCTTCTGCTGTTTCAATCTTCAGAGCACTGAAATTATGACATTTTCAGCACCTGAGTGCATCCTGAGAAATAGAAGGCCTCTCACCCCAAGTGCTGCCTGTTTCTTTTCCCCCATACAACACACACTGGCCACAAGAACTACAAAGCTTATGCCTTTAGCACCTTTCCACCAAAGTCAATGACTAGAGTGTGGTGAAAAGAATGAGTGCTTCTGACTGGTCAAACCAAGAGTGTTATTTCCACTTGCGGAAAGATGTCTCTGTCCACCAGCAAAGTCCAACATAGACGAGCAGATAAGACAGACTTGACTATATTTAAGTTAACCAATACTTTATTTATAATTAAATTCAGGAAAAATGGAACTATATACATGAAGAAGAATAACTATATACATGAAGGGAAAAGCCTTTACATGGCCTATCCCCCAAGATTCACCTGAGTCCATCCTGAGAAATAGAAGTGCTCATATGTAAATAGGGTGATATTGTTCATGAGTGACCTGTGTCCTGCAGATTGGACACGTGCTGGCAGTCACAAGGGCAGCAGGGAGGCACTGACTGCAGAAGACATGGCCGCAGAGGGTTGACAAAAACAGTCGTTCGCTTTGTAGAATCTGAAGGAAAGAAAACCACAACATATATTGGGAGCAAAGAATTCCAACTTGCTGCTCTGTTGGCAGCAGAGAAATGAGACTTGGAATATCTGGAATCAGTCCATTACTGCCAGAATGATGAGGGACCCAGAGAGCTGCTAATGCCATCTTGGCAGGGGTTTCTCTCTCTATGTACAGCACCAAGAAGTGACTTGTGGAGCTTCACAACAAGGCCTGTGCTTCGAGCCAGCTGCCCGTAGCATCCCGTGTAAGAAACTTGAGTTGCACAACTCCCCCTCTGTCCACTCCCTTCTCCCACAAAGCAGAAAGGATGACATGTGGATCCTTACCTCTGAGTAAAAATCCATGCAAATCGGACATCTAATAACACCTGCTGACCATTCCCTAGAGAGAACAGAACCACAGAGAACATGCAGCCATTAATATCACTGTGCACTGAGGGTTACCAATAAAATGTCTCATAATCATCTGACTGCACTGACTGGCCATTGTACATTTGATTTGAAGAACAAATCTCTAACTCAGTTTGCTACATGTTATCAGGAGTTTGGATCTCCCTGATCTAAAGGAAACTGTATCTTGGTTTTCATTAGGAGAAAGGAGAAGCCAGTCACCCTGCTGTAGGATTTGAAGTAACAGCAACCCCTAGCACTGGGCAGTCTGGGTAAGGCAGCATTAATCTGCAACAGGTCATCAATAACAGCTTTGTAAGTAAAGCATCGAGCTGTCCTCCGGGAGATATTCATTTCAGAAGGAAACAGGGTCTGAGGCTACAGAGTAACACTGCAGACAGCTTTGAGAAGCTCCAGCCCCAGGAAGGACCCTTTGGTCAATGTTAAATGTGGCAGCACCGAGCCCTTTCACCCTGAGCTAAACAGAGCAGGAAAGTGCGCTCAGTAACAAAGAAGCTTGAGACTCAAGGAACAAAATATTCCTTTTTTTATATTAACCAAGTGGTGGGATTTGTTCACGAACATACTTAACCAACCAACACTTAAAAGATCTACAAATCCATTGGCAAAATGCACTATGGTTTATAATAGTAGAAGCCCTTTGAGTGGTGTATTTAAGGCCTGACACCCAAAAGTACCATACTCGGGTTCTCTCCTACATTGCCTTTTATCAATCCAAAAGATTCAAAGTGCACCAGCTTTTAAAACCTGCGTAGAATTTGCCCAGCTGCTGCCTGCTTGGTCTCATGATGTCAAGCCTCATCAATATCAATGAAAGTATTTCCATATCTGACATCACTACTAGAGCTTCGTGGGAAAAGCAAATGCAAAACATTTTGAGCTATGGCCTGTCATTAATACCCCTTCCTTGCCACACCCCCACACTCGTCTTTAAGGTTCTGTGCGAAGTTGTGCATCTGCCTTGGGCTGCCTTTTTCTCCTGAAGTGCAAATGGTATCATTTGATCATCGTGCAACACAGGAGAAAGAGGGAAATAAGTAGAGTAAGTGAAGGTTTTAAAGAAAGCCAGGCCATAGCAGTATAACTTCATCCTGAAAAAAAAAAAAAAAAAAAAAAAAAAAAAAAAGAAAGGCAAAAAATTCAGTCACATACACATCATTATCTATTGCTTCATCTTCTTCATTGCTACTCAGTACAGAGCTGTCTGACTGTCGCTGGCTTCTCAGTGTAACGTTTCTCCTTTGTTGTTCATATTCTGTAATTTAATTTTGATAAGTTAGATCTATTATTCTCTCTCTCCCTGAAACTACGCTTGAAATACATTGCTATAAATAGTCTGTAATGGTTCCTATTCAGCTGGGTTAAAAGCAATCTTAAACAAACCAGTTTCCTAAATATTAAGGCTGAACCCTTAAAGACATTGTGACTCTTCTGCTACAGACTGACACAAAACATTTGCTCCATTCACCCTACACACAGCTAAAAATATGACCTGAGAGACTCTTAGTGTCATAAGTTCCATAGAGTTGCACTACCTGTGAATAAATCTGCCCTACAAAGGGAAGCTGCCTCCCTAGTTTTTACTAACAGGGTCTGCTGTGATCCTGTGGTGAGGAAGGGAAACAGTTGCTGTGTGATGGGGAGAGAGAGGTCTGCGGTCAAGTTTCCAGGGAGCACAGAAACTTAGCATATACGCAACAAAAAGTCCTGGAAAAACAGAGTGCTTTGTTCAGAAAGGTTAATAAGGGACAGAAGAGATGCTTAAATGTAAAACTCTTCATTCCAGAACTGCTGTGCTTCCTCATTGCTGTATGATGCTAAACTGTTGCACTCTTTTCGTCTATGTTAAACCAGACCTCACCACTCAAAGAAAGTTTCTATCCAATGAGTCTTGTTAAGGACAATCCTTGGAAATTATAAAAAGACTTGAAGCAGTGTTTCCTTAGAAATTGTCATCAATTCCCTCCTTAATTACGATAACACGAAAATGGACTTACATTGCCCAGTTTCAAGGGAGATCAATTTTTAATGGCCTGGGTCAAGAACTGCTGTTTGCATTTTAACTCTCAGAAACTGCAGGCAAAAATGACCTCTGCTACTACAGTGTCCATGTAACAATAATCAAGTACTAATCAATCACAATTACAGAAAGTGTCACCAAATTAAAATTCCTTCCACATAAGTATTCAGCTACAACGTTTATTGCAGGGATTTTCCACTGTGTCTGATAGCGGCTATCAGACACAGATTGGATCCTTTCTCTAAGACACTGACCAGAGGCTTTAGCAGTGTCCTTTGCCTTTTGCTAAACACACTTTCAATCCCTACTGCTAGAGTTTCATGGAAAAGACAAACACAAAAATAATGATTAAATTTAGAACAATTCAATTATCAACTGTAAAACATCAACTCACCTTCAAGAAACTTCATCAATGCATATGGGAAGGAAGAGAAAAGAAAATACAATTAGACTTTGATGTGAAACCCTGGTGTTGCATGCAAACAGCAGTGCAGCAGTGCAGTTACAGTGAGGAATGGATGGTTACTGCCCTCTTGTTTTGGGTAAGAAGTTTCAAAGCAGGAGTCAATTAGCTGCTGTGTTGAAAACAAATAAATGAGAGGGTCCTGTAGGTTCTCCTCACACTGCTGCAATGGGGTAGAAACAAAGGCAACATAGGAAGAACCCGAACACCCTCCTCTGTGCTCCCCTGTTGCAGTTCCCTAGCTGGACATAGGTTGGAGGTGTTTGTTTCCCTCTTTCTTGCCCAAATGGACAAATTCAGCTGTGACAGCCACAAACATTTGTGTAAGATGAACAGCTGCTGAAGAAAGGAAACCACAACAGGGACTGGGAGGAAAGAATTCCTGTTGGCTGCTCCGTTGGCACCAGGCAAACAAGACCTGCAACCTGGAGTATCAGCAATCAGTCAGTCACTGCTAGAACTACAAGGAACCCACAGATCTGCCTCTGCCATCGTGGAAAGGGTTTCCCCCTCTATGCACACCACCAAGAAGTGACTTGGAGGGTCGTGCAAGTGGGACCATCAAAGCAACATCTGTGCTTCCAGCCAGCTGCCCAAAGCAGCCCACATAAGACAAGTGTGTTGCACAGTTCCCCCCTCTGCCCCGTTTCCCCTCCCACAAAGCAGGAAGGATGACAACATGTGGATCCTTACCTCTGAGTCCTCATCCACCCAAAACCGAGAACCAGCAGGGCCTGCTGGCCGTATGCTAGACAGAACAGAACCAGAAAGAAGAGGCAGACATTAATTTCACCATGCATCCAGGGTTACTGATACATGAAATCTCAGAAAATTAAACATCCCCAGTTCTGATTTAGCAGCATCCCAGCCCAGCAACATAATTATTCCAAGAATTTTTATGGTCTGTAGTGTAACTCAAGCCATTCTGTAAGAGACATTCAATGATGACATCATGAATAGAGGAGAAAAGTTTTCTGCTGTATTTTGCTGGTTGGTTTGTTTCAGTTTGTTCTCTTCCAGGCAGACCACTATATTTCAAGTCAGATTTTTTCACACAGGATCAAGCAGACCCCAAAAGCTTAGTAAAAAACAGGTTTCTACAGTAGAGCAGAAACTGGACTTTAGAGAGAGACTCTCCCTCTCACATACTCATCATAATCTCCTTGTTCCTCTTCACTGTCACTCATCAGTAGCACTGCTGAATTATCTGCTGCTATGAAAAACCGTGGGTATTGCTGGCGCTGCTGCCACTGCTGCAAGGGGGTAGAAATGGAGGCAGCTTAGGAACCACCTGAACACCCTTCTCCCTGCTCCCATTTCAGTTCCCTGATTGGTTTTGTGATGGAGGTCTTTCTTTCCCTCTTTCTCTCCTAAACAGGCAAATTCAGCTGTGGTAGCCCCTAAACACTTTGTGTTGAATGAACAGCTGCTGAAGAAAGGAAATCACCACAGGAACGGGGAGGAAACAATTCCACTTTGCTGTTCTGTTGGCACCAGGAAGACAGGACTTGGAGTATCTGCAATCTGTCAGTCACTGCTAGAACTATAAGGAACACAGACTTTCCAGTGCAGCAGTGGAAAGGGTTTCTCCCTCTACGTTCACCTTCAAGAAGTGACTTGGGGAGACACGGTAGTATGAGCTCCAAAGCAAGGTCTGTGCTTCCAGCCAGCTGCCCAAAGCAGCCCCCATAAGACAACTGAGTTGCACAGCTCCCCCTCTGCCCCGTTCCCTTCTCCCCCAAAGTAGGAAGGATGACAACATGTGGATCCTTACCTCTGAGTCCTCATCCAGCCAAGACAGAGAACGAAGCAGATTTGCTGGGCATGTGCTGGAGAGAATAGAACCAGAAAGAACAGATAGACATTAATTTCACCGTCCATCAAGGGTTACAGATATATAGAAGGTCAGAAATTAAAGCAACCCCAACTGCAATTTAGCAACATCCCAGCCCAACAACACACTAATTCTCAGAGCTTTTATGTACTGCAAGCATTTCAGCGCATAGGGAGCCATTCTGTAAGAAACAATGATGCCATGAACAGGGAAGAAACATTTCTGCAGGATTTTTTTTAATTACATCTCTTCCAGACATGCCATTATATTCTAGGTGTGAAGGTTTTGCACTGAATCAAGTAGAATCCAAAAGCTTGACAAAAACATGTTTGTGCCGTATGTCAGAAATTAGACTGTAGAGAGTCACTTTATCTGCCACATACCCATCATTGTCTCTTAGTTCCTCTTCGTCATCACTCGTCAGTAGCGGTGCTGAATTATCTGCTGCTCTGAGAAAATGTGGGTATTGCTGGCTCTGCTCCTGCTGCTGCAATGGGGTAGGAATGGAGTCATCTTAGGACCTACCTGAACACCCTCCTCCCTGCTCCCCTGTTGCAGTTCCCTAGCTGGACATAGGTTGGAGGTGTTTGTTTCCCTCTTTCTTGCCCAAATGGACAAATTCAGCTGTGACAGCCACAAACATTTGTGTAAGATGAACAGCTGCTGAAGAAAGGAAACCACAACAGGGACTGGGAGGAAAGAATTCCTGTTGGCTGCTCCGTTGGCACCAGGCAAACAAGACCTGCAACCTGGAGTATCAGCAATCAGTCAGTCACTGCTAGAACTACAAGGAACCCACAGATCTGCCTCTGCCATCGTGGAAAGGGTTTCCCCCTCTATGCACACCACCAAGAAGTGACTTGGAGGGTCGTGCAAGTGGGACCATCAAAGCAACATCTGTGCTTCCAGCCAGCTGCCCAAAGCAGCCCACATAAGACAAGTGTGTTGCACAGTTCCCCCCTCTGCCCCGTTTCCCCTCCCACAAAGCAGGAAGGATGACAACATGTGGATCCTTACCTCTGAGTCCTCATCCACCCAAAACCGAGAACCAGCAGGGCCTGCTGGCCGTATGCTAGACAGAACAGAACCAGAAAGAAGAGGCAGACATTAATTTCACCATGCATCCAGGGTTACTGATACATGAAATCTCAGAAAATTAAACATCCCCAGTTCTGATTTAGCAGCATCCCAGCCCAGCAACATAATTATTCCAAGAATTTTTATGGTCTGTAGTGTAACTCAAGCCATTCTGTAAGAGACATTCAATGATGACATCATGAATAGAGGAGAAAAGTTTTCTGCTGTATTTTGCTGGTTGGTTTGTTTCAGTTTGTTCTCTTCCAGGCAGACCACTATATTTCAAGTCAGATTTTTTCACACAGGATCAAGCAGACCCCAAAAGCTTAGTAAAAAACAGGTTTCTACAGTAGAGCAGAAACTGGACTTTAGAGAGAGACTCTCCCTCTCACATACTCATCATAATCTCCTTGTTCCTCTTCACTGTCACTCATCAGTAGCACTGCTGAATTATCTGCAGCTATGAAAAACCGTGGGTATTGCTGGCGCTGCTGCCACTGCTGCAAGGGGGTAGAAATGGAGGCAGCTTAGGAACTACACTGTGGGCTGGATCAAAGACTATTCTTTCAAATTGCAAGGAAAAATGAAAAGAAAAGGGACTTTTTTAAAGACTTCATGGAGTACTAAACAGAGCTAGTTTGTACCCCAGTCAGCTACAGGTGCACTTGGCACCTCAGTGGCAGGAGTACTTTAAACTGATGTTGCAACTGGACACTTCTTATTTGGAAAGTCAAAGACTTCCTGTCCTCTCCTTTGCTTTTACTTTAAATCACTGGAGCAACAAGCTCTTTCAGATTACTCTTCTACTCAAGTTGAAGTGATGCTCAGAGAAATGCCCAGTTAGATGCCAGAAGACAGGTCCAGGAGCACAATGAAAAACTAATTTCAGTGCAAGATGGAGAGAAGTGTGCCGTTCACAACTTACCACAACCGAATTATCATCAGTTAGGTCACTGACTTCAGGCTCAGAAGATCTGTCTGTGAGATCTGTGACTTCTTCAACAGCTGAAAAACAGAACATTAACATCAAGATCAGAGATTGCAGCAGAATGAAATGAGCTTCCACTGTGGAACAGGCTGAGGTTGGATTCAGCTGTTCCCTGGGTCTTTTCTCTTCAGGAATGTGTTCAACATTTCCCTCAAGCTCTGCCCTCAACAGTCCATGGAGAGCATCATCAGCTCTGTTTCCTGCAAAGGGCAGTGCGAGAGGAACATCAGCTGAGCTCCTCACAGTTCTGTTGGATTACAACAGCTCACGGGAAGTACACACCAAAAGATGATTCATCTCACATAGGGTAATGTTAAGCACACAGAAGATTTTCTTCTGACCCACGCCAAAATCGTAATCATGGAGGGTACCCTAATTTTACAGTGCCATGTTGTACACGTTCTCTTCAGGGATGGGGCACAGCTAATGACACTTTTTCTTATTTGAGCAGCACTTGAGGACCTTTGCTACACAGCTTATCTCCCACTAGGGGCGAATGTATACAGCTCAGTAACAAACCAACACAGCTGTCAGAAGGCTTGTTGTTTAGAGATGTCATACTGGACACTTCCTAAAATCCAAGTTTCCCTTCTTTCCCAGTAAAGGGCCTAGAAATGGGCAAAAGCACACATTCAACTGGACCCCAATCCTTCAGAAACAGTTTTTGTTCTTACAAAGCTCAAAAGAAAGCTTACCACTTTCTCTAGGGTCTACTGGCTCTGCTTCTGAAGTTTCACCTGCACTAGAAGCCACCAGTCTTCTTCGTTTCCGAGCTCGTCCAGAATCAGCTGGTTCCCCACGATGCTTCTGCCGTCTCTGAGAGAGAACAAAGCCTTAGCATTTTCCATGGGAGTAATACTAACATGGCACTCATTTTTGCAACACCAGTGAAAGCACACGAGGATACAGAAAACACTCCCACGAGGGCTGGAATATGCACCAAATGGTGCTATGGGCCATTCCTACCAGAGCACATGGCATCAAGGAAAAGACATCCCCCCTGATCTCTTGCCAGTTCCCTCACCAAGAGAAAGCCTGTTCTGATGGCTTGCAAATGAGGAGAGTAGTTCACAATTATATCAGGTTGTTGCTCACACTGTAAGCATTTCTGAACTATTGCAAGCACCCAGAGAGATTCAAAATCTTCTGTATCCCAGAACATGAAGTTACATGCAGTTTTAATAGGCTTCTGTTCCCATGAATTTGCTACAAACTCTTGAAATCCCTTCTAGAAGTACCCTGGAAAATACGTTTCAAGAATCAGATTTGCACTGAGTAGTGAAGTACTTACTGTGCTCATGGTGTTTCGTGATTTAAAACCACTGAAAAAGCAAGCAGACAAACACTGGAAAAGGAATGTCAGAGAAGCTACAGCAATCAATCCCTTGGGTTCCTTTAGGTAGCACACTGCTACGAAGCTCTGATTTCTCAGGGTCAGAGAATGATGTTCTTCCAAACCTACCAGAAAAGTAGAGAGGAGATCAACTATCTAGAATGCCTGTTCTCTTAAACACTCCCCTGCTTCAAGATTCCCATTCCCAAGTCACCAGGTTCTACCCAAAGCTAGAGGGGAAGTCCATGAGTTTGGTCCTTGAGCCCACCTGCAGCTGGACCTGAAGCCCAGAACAGTCCCTCCAGCCTCAGAAACCTCTTCAAAAATCATCTGCACTCACCTGTACGCTCAGTCCAGAGTTTTTCTTGCAAATGTCAAGAAATCACCTTCTGATCCCACCTGGGATGGAGAAGACAGATGCTCTGCCTCTGATGCCCAGCAGAGAATCCGTCAACTGACTTAACAGACTCCCAGTCACCGGAACCCTCAGAGCAGGACTCCCCGTGGCAACTGTTTGGTAACACTCCATGCCCAGGTAGCAGGAGTCCATGGAGTTCCAGAATGCCTTGCCTCGGAAGGCACCTTGAAGATCACTTAGTTCCAACCGGCTGGATCAGGGGGCTCAGGGTCCTATCCAGCCTGGCCTGGAATGGGGCCTTCCAGGGACGGGACATCCACAGCTTCTCTGGGCAGCCTGTTCCAGCGTCTCGCCACCCTCACAGTTCTTCCTAGCATCCAATCCAAATCTCCCCTCTTCTAGTCGAAACCCGTTCCCCTCTCTCCTGTGACTCTCTGCCTCCTTCAGGCACTGGGAGGCTGCAATGAGGCCTCCCCAGATCCTGCTCCTCTCCAGGCTGGACAGCCCCGGCTCTCCCAGCCTGGCTGCTGAGCAGAGATGCTCCAGCCCTCTGAGCG
>JAWMRA010000130.1:23009507-23130789 GCA_035584735.1 Pseudotriccus pelzelni | reverse complement strand
CAGAGGGATCAGCTGGGGCTCCTGAAAGAGGCAACAACCCTGTCTCAGCCCTGCCGGATGCAGGGATGCTCCTCAGCTCCTGGTCCCAGGGGTGTTCTCAGGTGTGGGGAGGAGAGTGGAAAGTCATCCAGTGCTGTGGATAACATAAAAATATTTTTAGCTCATGCTCTACATGAGGAGGATCATTTCTTACAAAAACTTCTCTGTTATTACAACTGTTGCTTTGAGGTAATTGGCAAAGTGTTGATTGTTTAAGGACGAGTAAGGACAACTTTCCCAGTTTTCTCAATCCTGTGTCTGGAAACTGAAGCATAGGCTTGTTTCTGTCATTGTATTTGCATCCTTCATTTCTCATATTCAGTGCCCGGAAACTGGCATAATGTACTTCATTATTCATCTATAAAATATACATTTGGAATTGCCCTAGCACCCTAGTATTTTTTAATCAAACACTAAATCTCCTTTATGATTTTTCTTATCTAAACCTCTGCCTTTGGACCCAACATTTTTGGAAAGCAAAAGTGTTTAAGCTGAGATGAAGCACAAGTGGATTTACCAAACTATGAAACATCCCACATGCTTATACACAGAGCCTGTCCACTCACCCTCCAGGTACAGCTGAAATTGGCTGAGTGGACTCAGCACCACTTGTGCTTCAGAGAAGGACTGGATGGCTTTTAGCAGGAATGTGTCCTCTGGGGTAAAGGAGGAGGGAACACAGAGGAAAAGGAGAGGCACCTTTTAGTAAGTCAAACATTTGAAGGCTTTTGGGCTTGATCTCCTTCATCTCTGCTAGACAATCGCAGCAGGGGGCTGGTAAGTCTTTACTGTAAGGCCAAACATTTTTTTAATTAAACCTGCTATTGAAAATATTCATCACTCAGTGGCGGGACAGAGATAAACTTTTGCCCCTTCTCTGCACATCCTAGGGAAGCTGTGAAGGCCACACACCTGTTTTATCTCATCCCACGCAGGCCAGCTTTGAAGCAAGGTGTAAGACCTCTGAAATAACCCCTGCTTTTCCATTTTGCGAAGGAAGAAGTTTGCATCTATTAACGTTCAAAAATAAAAGGTTAATTACGGCAAACAGCCTAAACTAAGCCCACACTGAGCTGTCTTGGTATATTAATCACCTGGAGGTACAGCATCAGCATTTTCACGATTTGCTATGGTTTGCCAGGAATGTTTAGAAGGAAAAGACAGCTCAGGAAGTGAGAAAGCCACAGTTCCCTGGCCAGGGGTTGTCAGCTCTGTACTCTCCCAAATCAGGACTAGCCTGGGCATCAGAGCAAGGACCACAAAGTAATTTAAGAAGGGTGACTGTAGTATAGGATGTCATATACCAAAGTAACCTGCTGCAGGGCGATCACAAGAAAATGTGCAATGACACAAGAAAACCAACCTGTCACCCCAGTTTGTTCAGTGCTGTTTCTTTCTCTGACTCACTATGTTTAATAACCAGAATGGTTTTGAGCTATGGGTAGACAAACAACTGCACTCCATGAGGTGGCAGAAGTCCAGTGACCAGCCCAGCCCTTCAGCCCCATCACCATGGCCGTGGTTGCCCACAGGCAAGTTGGTTTCTGTGCCAGGGGCACACAAGCAAAAGAGTTTCTGCGTTGTCCTCGCGGGCTGCCAGGGACATGTGGCTGGTTATCTATGGAGGGTGCAAGACATCCAGCTCTCCACATGGCTCAGCACAGGAACAGGGTTGCACTCCCCAAAGCAACCCTGCAGAGCAGTCTCTCTAAATCCACCACAGGGATTCGGGGAAATAAGCAAGAATTACCAGAAGAAGCCCCAAAAAGATGTTATTATTGACAAATAATAATTTGTCTTTGTCTCACTGAGGATCATTTCACTTCATGTGTCAAAATGTGCCTTTGCTTGACTCTAGCAATGACTTCACAATATGTTTCCCAAAATCTTCACAGGGGAGTGCAGGTCTATTAGAGAAATATATATTAAGATCGTTCAAAGCAAATGAATACATTTTTGAACCCCTCTGATGGTAGGCACCAGTGGGTGGCTTGTTCTGCAGAACAAACATGTCTCTGATTTCCTTCTCTCAGTTTTTTCTAATTCTCCACAGAGGATTGAAATTCTTCAGTAGAGTCTACATGGGTTTGAAAGATGAGCAAGATTTGTACCTTGCTCTGAATCTGAGACAACGTCTATGAGTGTGCTTGTAGGGAAATGTGTTTATAAGGCTCTTCAGGCAGTAACTGAATGGGTAATGTTTTTCCCTACAGTCTCTGTTGCTTTTTCATACTCAAAACCTAACACTTGGAAAACTCATCTTTGTAAACTGCTTTCTGTGAAAGCAGGTATCATATAGCGTTTTATATAGTGTTAGGCAGAAATTGCCTTTAAGGATTGGGTCACTATGGTAACCATTCTTATCTCAGAATCAAATAGCCGTTATAGTTGTAATTAAACAATATATGATTTCTATGAAGAATAATTCTGAATTATAATTCATTTTATATCACATGCTGGAGTTATTTTTATTGCCCCCAAAGGCAACAGGATTTGTTATAATTGAGCAATGCAAAACTTTACAGAGAGAGACTATAACCTACGTTGAATCTACTGTTAGAAATTGCAGTCAATGACTTTTGACTTCAGTCTCTTGAATAGTTCAACAGACTCCAGCAAAACACCAGTAACATTTTTTGTGGAAAGCAGAAGATAAACAAGGTTTTCGAAACTTGCATTTCATTGCAGCTAGACATGTATCCTGAGCCCAGTGGTGCACAGAGAGGGGCCCAGGTTTGCTGCTGTACACAGATGGGTGGGCCACAAATTTGGATTTTCCTTTGGCTTAAGCAGAAGCTTTATTAAAAAAAAAAAAAAGAAAAAAGAAAAAAAATCTCTTAGCTTTTCTTCCTTGGGTACTTTTGCCCATCACTGCTGTTCCCAGGACCAAGGTCACACATGGAAACTTTGGCAGACTGCTGAGACATGGTGGACACTTAGAGGTAAATCACTGTGACTGCCTTTAAAACCTGTAACATAAGTAATGGGAGTATAATGCTCCACAGGGCCTCAATCAAGCCACTGGCAAAGCTGATTTTGAAATCAAGGAGAGCAAACCCACCCTTGTGATTAGGTGAGCTGCACTAGCTGCCTCTGGTGGGAGTTGTCCACAGGAAAGACAGAAGTTCCCAGTGCTAACAGGAACCGTTTCCAAGGGGGTAGCAGCAGGGTGGTCCCATTTCCTTCTCATTGTCCAGGGTCGACACCCGGTTATGAGACTCTTAGTAGGATTTTTTGGCACTCACCCCAATAATCCTTGTTTTGGAGGGACTGGAGTTTGTTTGTACTTTTTGGAGCAAATATTTGCCTATGTGCTATGTAAATAGTAAGAGAACTGTTTGCCTAAAAATTTCTCCTTTTTTCTTTCTTTCCAAGAGGGAGGCAGAACAAACATTTCTTTTCCTAAAAACCTGTAAATTTTTGAGGCACTTGTTACTCCATAGTATAATTGTGAATCCCTGTGGACTCTTGAGGGTTTTCTCCTGGAAGTGGATTTACTGCTCAGTGACTGCAGTTATTACAGCAGGACATAACGGAAAGCCTTTTTAGTGACTAAAATGAGAAGTCTGGTCTTCCTGGTCTGGAGGAGCAGACTCCTGCGCTCCAGATGAGCAGTAATGTTAGCTTACTGAGCCATGAACTAACAATTTTTATACTTGCAGAGCTGTTCCGGCCACCCATCCACCCCAGAGCTCTCAGTGGAGGAAGATCTACAAATCATCAAGTTGCCTGAAGACTTTTGGGAAAGGACCCCATAAAAACCCCAATCCACAGTACCCTGGAAGTGCCCAAATACACCTTTGGACCCAGGACATGGGCAGTCCTGCCTGCAGCGGCACAGCCACTGCCCTCATTTTGGTTCTGGCACAGGGATGCTCTCAGCATCTCAGCCTTCCCACCACACAGGTTAACACTAGAGGCTTTCCAGGGGAACCTGTTGCCACCTTGATAAGGCTTAATAATGGCTATTAATAAAGCTGAGTGGCAAATGACTTCATTAAGCCTGGGCTAATAAATAGCTTAATTAGCTGAAGCACAGCTTAACAAAGTGGAGTTTAGAGGTGAGTTAGCTCCAGGGTGCTATGCTGAGGGCCAGGAAGGGTACTGGCAGTGGGAGAACTCTGAGGACCCGTGCTATAGTGCTTCCCAGGCATCTGTGGCTTTGGCCTGAGCAACCATCCCTTAACTCCACTGGCTGGGAACGGTAATTTGGCCTTTCTTCTGTGGGCTTTTCCCGGAGCATCCTTTCTGGTTTCTCTGTTCTTCCTTGGCAGCTTAAACTAATGGCTTTGTCTCCAAAAACCAGGCTGGTGGATGCTTTTTTTTCTTCTCCCTTCAGTTTTTAAAGTATCCGACAATTTTCCCTTTCTTTTGGGCTGCTCTGAAGACGCCACAGCTGACCTGTGGTTCAAGCTATGGGAAAATATCCTATTCCCAGCACCTTATTCCATCCCCCAGTGCAAGCAGGGTTTGCATTCATGATGGTTTTAATGTCAAGCACTGTCTACAAGTGGGATATCACTTACAGAGGCTGGATCTCGTGCACTGCCGTGAATTGTTAGCCTCCTCTGCCACCCTTATCTTTCTAGTTTGATGCAGGCAGTTTCTTGCTGGCATAGCCCTACTCTTAGATTCAAGAAACAAGCTTGTCTGTGTTGAGACTCAGGACTACATATTTGGCTTTCATCGCTGGGTGTTTGCAGTGTGAAATCCTGCTTACCACCAAGGATGTGCTTCATAGTCCCAGCCAGCGGGCATCACACTCATCCCTTAATGAGCTGCTCCACAAACAGCGGAGTTCAGATATGCTGTGATGAGCAGGACAAAATGGTGTGTTAATGCTGCAGCCTCAAAACAGAAAAAAGAAGGCCAAAGCTCTTTACCCTTTCAACTTACTGAGAGCCAACCTTCTCTTCCCCACTCTCAGCAGCACTTGGGGTCAGAAACACAAGAGCCAATCAGAAGGAGTTTTGGGGAAGGAGAACTGCTCTGTAGCACTGCAGCTTTGGTGGTCCTCATGCTGAACTCTGAGGAGCTCTTGGCAATCATAATTACTCAAGATTACGGAGGGTATGCAATCAGAGCCATGCTAAGCTTGGAGGAGCCTACTTCAGTCTGAAGCGCATTAGCATGCCCAGTACGGGAGAGCAGAAACCAGCATGACACACGCTCATGTAGTGAAGTGAGAAACAAATCCTGCCGTTCAAGCTGGCTATCAGGATGAGGCGGCCCTCCATCTACTTCCTCAGCCTGAACTCATTTCCTCATCCTCTGCAGAGAGTAGGACATTATGGCCCTTGCTCATGGGGTATCAGAAAGAAGGAAAACAGACATTTGCTCACAAGACAGAAATAGCACATTGCCAAGGTAGGACCAGCCCAACATCTCTCTTCCAGCAAACAAAACATCAAGCAGATAAAAACCCTTCTGGAAATCTAACATTCACTGCACTCATCCTTTACCCATCACTGTAATGATGAGATAATCATCCTGTGCTCCCTGTGCAGGAGCTCCTATTCTGCAACTTGCTGGTGGAGCAGCTCAAGGGACTGCGCTTTCACACTGCTTTTTCTTCTCAAAATGGCATCCCGCCCTGGTGTGACTCTTAGGAGACTTCCCCTGGACATGCCAGTGTACTGGTTAAACAGGTTGAAGGAGAAGAAAACCAGGCTGAAAGAGATGACCAGGAGATCCAAGTAATGAAGTGCAACATCAGTAAGGTCGCTGCCTCCTAGCAGGGGTCCTTCAACCAGATGTACTCATGGATGAGAAAGGAGCTATGGATGTATCAGTTCCTGATGTCTCCGATAGCTGCTGCTCGTGAACAGATTCCTTGCACCGCAAGTTGCACTTGTGAATTACCAGAACAACCATTTATGGTTCCCTTTGCGAGTTCAGTTTTTGGGTGTGACGTGTTTTGGTGCTTTCTCCCCTGTCTACGCTCAAAGCGTGTTTGCAGTTTCAGCCATTGCTGTATCAGCTTTACAGACAAATCCTGGGTTTCTGGTGCCAGAAAGTCTGGGCCATGGGCAGCTGCCTCTATGCTGAACAAACGCAACAGCAAATGGGTTTATTAAAAACAAAACAAAACCATACCCCCCCAAAAAAAACTCACACACCCAAAACCTCTTGTGTTTTGCCTTGGGGATGCGAACAGTGGTCAGAGCAAACCAGAAAACTGTGTATGTCAACTATTGCAAGGGCTGTTGCACCAGTGGCTGATGTTTAGCCCACCTGGTCTTATGGAGCATGGAAAGAATAACAGTTCCTGTAATATTTGTGTAGGGTGTATGTCTCACTCACAGATCCTGCTGACACCCCTGATCCGCACTGCACTCCCTTGATGTTGAAAATCACTCTTTCTGTTATCTGGGAGGAGGTAACAGGGTGACAGTGGATGGTTTCGTGAGCTTTGCTTTTGGTTAGCACAGTGTCAGTGCTGTTTTCAAGATGTTTAAAGCCCATCACAGCTACTTTATTTTGTCTGGTTAAATGGGGCACAGAGTCACTGCCTAAACCTGCTGCCTGCAAGGACTGGCCCAGTGCAGTTAGTACTGGTGTTGTGCAGGGGGTTGCCTTGGTTGTTTTAACTCAGCAAGTTAGATAGAGGAAGCTTTGGGAGGAGTTTCTAGTAAGCTATAGGCCAAATGCTACAGTGGATGATGGAATTAGCTCTGCTTATCTGCTGCCGTGTGCTCCTCCTATTTGGCCAGGTGACCTGGGTACTACAGCAGTTATAGTGAGGCAGACAGAGAGACATACAAAAAATGTCCATCCTCAGGAGCCAAGATGAATGAAGAAGAAGTATCTGAAAAGAAATTATGCACAATCTCAGCTGGCAATATATAAGGTGAGTGATAGGCTGATACTACTGGGTAGTTGAATACTTGCCAACTTCCAGGCAGACCATTTCTATATTTGAATATGAGGACAGCAAAGGCAGGTGCTATAATTACACATGGGCAAGAAACTTAGGGATCTTCAGGATCTTCTTACTCATGTCTGAGCAACAACTTGTCACCACTCCAGCAAAGTTTGCATGGAAATCTGTCACATCGCTTTGTATTTACTTATCCAACAGTAGTCTGTTCTTTGGTTTGAATTTTATTAGCTATGAAATGGGACTTACGGACCATGAGACTGCACACCTGACAGGTTGTAACCATTTTTTTTACAAAACTTGCTCCCCTCGTACAGCCAGGTGTAAAGGCGGTCAGAAACAGACCAGCTGGGCTGACTCCACTGGTGTTGGAAATGCTGTGCTGGTCCCCAGTGGCAGTGAAACCTGTCTTCTGCCCTCTGCACCTTCCCTAAGCCAAGCACTCATCCTTTGGATCATGGGAATACATTTTGGTTGGCTTTTTCTGAATGTTGGAGCACCAACAAGAGGCTTTTCATTCTAGTTTTTCAGCCATTATATAGGGGGCAAAATTATCCTAAATCATATCTTGCCAATGGCAACAGGAAACTACTTACTGGTCTGGTTCCCACCTCATGTAAGAAGGAAGATGTGTGCAATTGGGTTTTCCCCCATCTCTGAAAAGGTGCGTTCTATTACAGTGGTTACTGCTGTTTTGTGAACAAGCATTGGGCAAACAGCCTGGGAAGAGCTGAGCATGCCAGACCCAAGGCTCTGACTCAGTTGTTCATCCCAATTTATAAATTAATCAAATTGAAAATAATTTAATAGTGGAGTTAATTGTGCTGCTGAATTGAGACTTTAGGGTAAAGTCCCTGCTGGATTCAGTTCATCTTGAGCAGATACTTATCAGAGTTTGAACAAAGCTACTGACATTTTCTTTAAAGTATTTCGTAAAAATGCTGTTGGTGAAAACTTGGACACAATTACAGAGGCATTTTGGTAAACAGATGAGTATCAACCACTGTTGTTCTGTAGGAGACATACAGGAAAAGGGGGAAATTGCCTGATTTTGCTATTTTTAAGGCAGTCAGCCATATTGATGTGAGTGGCACACAGAGGAGAGCCAAGCAAAAGTCAGCCATGGTGGAGCCCATGACGGCCTGCTATTCATTTCAGCAGAAACCTGGCAGTAAAAGAGATCTGGTCATCATTAAGCTCCAGCAGCATTTATTCTAATTCTGTCAAGCTGACTCCTTAATTAAACAGTTACTTTACGGAGAGTTGGAGAAGTGTTGGATGTTCAGTAGTGACAGGTGGTGGCTGCCATCCAAATTCACTTATTTTTTCTGAATGCTGAGAAAACATTTTCCACCTCTGAGAGGCTCTTCTCCCAAAATCTACCAACCCCTCCCTGAGCAGACAAGACAAAAGGTGTCTTTTTGCTGCAGCCATGTGCTGCTGGCTCCAGCTATAGAGGATAAGTTTGATTTTAGTTTCCAAACAGCACCCAAGCATTTGTCTTTTCCTAAGGGACAACTTAATTTCTTTAGTGAACTCATTTTGGGTTATAATGTGACTATACTTCAACGCCTCTTATTAACCCCATATTGAAGGCAAGCACAGTAAAGATGGGAAAAAAGAACTACAGTTTATTTTTTTCCTTGCTGAAGGTCTAGTTTTCCTCTCTCCATTCCCAGGACTTTCTCTGGGTATCAACCCAGCAGCCCCTCCATCTCACAGTTATCTCCTAAAAGGATTGATATAAATCTCAGACATACAAGAAATATGTGTCTTTGCATAGCTAAGATGCAGTGTTGGGTCTACATAACTTAGAGGCAAAGTTTTGGAAAGTCATCTCTACGGTTGGCAGTGAAAATATGATTTACCAGGCAGGACTAGGAGTTCCTGTATGGATGGGGTTTCCAGGCAAAATAGTGAACTGGAGAACCTTGAAGCTGACCTCCTTAACAGCATACAGCAAGCACAGAGTTGCTGGCAGCAGAGTTGGTTTACTGCACATTTTGGATTTTTCAGATTCCCAGCACAAGGTTTTGATTGGCTCATGCAGGGCACTGATGGGAACCTGAGGCTTCTCATGCATGTCACCTCTCACCACGGAAAAGTATCTGTGTCCAGGTGAAACTTCAAACAGTAAGTGTGTGCATCCACCTGCATGTGTGTGATGGACATGCAGGCAGTGAATTCAGCAGTTTGCCCTGTCACCATGGCTGATGTGATCACTGGTGTGCATAACTAGTGTCTCTCATTGATGTCTGGATGATGGACAGTGATTTTTGGGAAAGAAAAACCAGATTTTCAAGGTCTGTGGCAGATCCAGCTGGTGCTGCAGTCATGAGGGTACCTGTGAAATCGGTGGGCTGGTAGCAGCATGTGAATACACAGACAGCACTCAGAGCTATTTGGGATATCACATTTGGCTTCTGTCTTAAAATAAATTAAATATCTCTTCATCATGACTGGCACTTGGCCAAGGACGGCTCATCCACCATGTTCCTTAGGACAACCTGTGTTCCTTGCACACGGCTTGTTTTGTTCAGCAAACCCTAGGCAGGGAAATAAAAATTGCCCAAGCCTGGAAGAACTGGACTTGTTATTTCTAAGGCCTCTGAGCTAAAGCATCATCTGCCCTCAGCCAAGTAATCCAGGGTCAGCAGAGGAGATTTGTGGGCTTTTTAAATGCCCCAGACTCTGATCTTGAGCTGGTGGGGCGGCTCAAATAAAGCAAAAGTTCCTTGCAGCGAGGAGCCCGGTGCTGCTGGTGGGGAAATCCTTCTGCCCCGGGCTGGCCGCAGTGCTGCTGCATTAGCAATGCCGTATTTCATTCTGCTTTGAGGTGGCACTGGCAGCAATGGCTGCTGTAGCGACTTTGTGTCTGGGAATGACTTTTATTGCGATGCTTAATCCTCAGCAGGTGCCACGCAACATGACACATGCTGATGTCTAGGAGGTAATAACGGTGTATTGATGTTTCACTGCACTGTTAACCCTTGGTGCAATGAGATATTGCAAATATCATTCACCTTCTGCACTGTTACTGATAATAACAGGCGCTCTTGCTTGGAGACATCCTGCCAAAGCAATGATTGATATGGTGTAGAAAGCAGCTCACTTCTCCTGGCTGTTGTGTGCTTTATATCGCTCTTATTTTCCACGTTTGTTGTTTTACCTCTGTTCCAACTCCCTGGAGTCTCACACAACAGAACAGAGGCTCCAGCTGCAGGATGTAGCCTTGCTTTTATGGTCATGGCTTGCAGCTACAAGGATCTCATAGGGTCTCATTTTCATAGCTGTTCCCACCTCTTTTCTTAGGTAGGCTTAACAAAATTTATAAGGAATGTGGCTTTCTGTAAGGATTTAAATATTTATTCCATGAAATACAGAGTTTCCTGAAAAGCAGGTTTGAGATATGTTTGGATCAATTTATGATGCACTTCCTATGTTGTAGATCACCTCTTAATATAGTACATGTTGCATCTCCTTGGCTCTTCCCTGAGCAGTGAAATTAGTGGAGCTTTGACTACATTACAGTGGAGGACCAGGACCAGATGCATTTGGGTAATGAGCTGTGTGTGCATGGAATATTTTCCTGATTATGGTTTTGGATAATTGGGGAAATTTTCACAAGAATTAGAAGCCAGTACAGGGACATTATCCTGTTTTACATAGTAAGTTCAAAATGACTGAAGTATGGAAAATTAACACTGATGAAAACAGCCAAAAATTTAAGGTTCTAGCTTTATTGTGATTGTGTCATTACAACACTTAGATCTTTGTAGCTTATAAAACTAGATTGTCTTAGAGAAAAACTCAATGGCATGTCACTCTCGAGAAGTCACTGCTGTGACTGCAACCCATCACTTTTCTCAGCATCTGATTTTTGCCTTGCTCCCACATCTAGTAACTTGCTTGCATCCCACCTTTGTGGCCTGACAAAGCTTTCCCTTGGGTTCTTGTGCCTGAGTCATGCTGAGCTCTTCCACAAAGATAGACAGGTAAAGGGCTGTGGTGCCACACAGAGGCTGGGGCTGCAGTTCTGCCTCTACTGTATAGATCCTGCCAGGGCTCCCTCCACCTCCTGCTATTCCCTCCTGCCTATCCCACCTCCTTGGCAGCCTTGAGACTGGATCACCACTCCTGGGCAAGGATGTGTAGGTATTTGGTTGGCAGCTAATGGCAAAATAAGCACTAGTATTGCCTATTTTTAAGGGGCTGATGTCTGTACAAACTGCTGTACTGATCACCACTGCATTCCTTCCAAGCTGAGGCTATCCCCAAGATTTTACAGCCACAGTTGTCCATTTTCCCTGGTGTTCCCTGGCCACAGCATGTGCCCAAAGTGAGCCTTAAACTGGAAAGCAGATGGCAATTACTTGTAGCACTAAGGAGGGCTCAGGTGAGAAGGTGTGGTACCTTTTCTTCTCAATGCCTCTAGTGTGAAAAAAAGGTAGTGAGTCCTTCTTACCTGGGCTGAGGCAAAGCTCACAACTAGTGAGGGTGCCCTTATGTCCAGCTTGTGACGAAGGGAAGCAGCCACTCAGATATGGGTTTGAAAGGGTGGCGGTGCCTGGTTCAAAACATGCAGCCTGATGATGATGTATTCTCAGGTTTTCAGTAAGTCCCAGTTAAGATGTGCAGCACTGAAAGATGCTTTTTCTGCCTGCACTTAAGTCTTTTCCCAAATAGGTTTTGGCTCAGGAGTATGGTATTGGCATACCCAATAGGGGTAAATTTCACCAAGCTGGAGAATCACAGATGCCCTACTGCCTTTGGGAATACCCTAAGGATAATTGCATTTAGCATTAACATTCATCATATATTTTACTGTCCAGTGACAAACTCTACTCCCTTAGGTGTGGTGAGGCATGACTACAGCTTAATTCAACATAAAGATAGGTTGGCTCTTGGAGCGGGCAGGCTCCGTGCTGTGCGTGAGGCTGTATGTGAAATCATCAGCCTTCCTGAGGAATAGCAGGTAACCTGCTGTTACAGGGGGTAGAAGAAAACCTCCCTCGGCTGAACAGCGTCATGCGGCAGTGAGATCTCCTTGGGCTTGGCAATGTGCTGGCCTGGAATGCTCATTGAAGTGATAAGGAAAAAGGGGGCACTATCCACAACACCACCAGTGCCGAGCTGGGCTGGGAAAAGCCTTTCTGCTCCCACCTGGACACAAGCACTAATGTTTGGCCTCTCCTTCTGCCCATACCTCCTTCATGAGGAAGTTGAGCCATGCTCTCATTGAAGTGACAGTGAGGGACCCATGGTGTTTCACAAGGTGGGAGAGTGTGATGGGGAGATAGCTGGTCAGCTGGGGTGTCCTATGCCCTTAAGACACCTGATGGAGGCAACAAGTGCAAATGATCTGCCTAATCCCACTGCCGGCTCCTCTCCCACGGGAAGAACCCAGCTCCTTGCCAGCTGGAGGAGGTCTGGTGCAATGTGGGCGGTGCCATGGCAGAGCTTCCCCCACACCTGCCCACGAATGGCAAGTCTCCATTACAGGACACTGAATTAAATCCACAAATGAAAGATAATGTCTCCTGAGGAAAATAAACTGAACGGGGGGAGGGGGATTGGCAAAAGAAAAACAACCCTTCCCACTGCAACAGCACTTGCAATTAAGAACAAAATGGAGCAGAAAGCTCTGAAGCTTGACTTTGGGCAGAAAGAGAAGGCCCTCTCAGAGAGCCCTGGGTTTCTGTAGGCACAGAGCAGCAGCCGCTGTCTTCATTTTACGTCAGAGCATTAATGCTGTGGTTTCGCCCCTGGTATCAACAGAACTTGCCTGGTAAGTGGGTGGGGTATTGGGATTTATATTGTAGACAAATTCAGGAACATTTCAGTCTTTTTTTTTTTTTCTTTCCCTTACAAAGCTTTTGAAAGTCCACTGGGGACCCCTAACGTTCAGCTGCTGCTGAAGCACACACTTTAAAGCCAGAGCTGCACAGCTTCTTTAACCATCTATGGGTTTGATCATTCTGGTGGGTTTTCATTGCAGGCAATAATGCTCCCTTCCCCCTGCTAAAACTCGTCTTTCTGGAAAGTTCTGAGAGTTCCTCAAAATGTTTGGTAAAACAACCTTTCTATTGTCAGAAAACATGCCAGCCACATTAAACAGGGTAGGCCCTGGAGATGCTTTGGGAGGCAGAAACCTGTGCCACTTGCATAGCAGATAGCATCCTTTCCTGCCCTGAGCCATGGCAGCAGGCACATATAACACGAGGAACAGAAAAGCTCTTAGAATTCGTGGTTATTGCAAAAGGCATTGGGAGAAATAACTCTGTGGGGATTTTTAAGGATGTTGGTGACAGATTGGCAGATGCTCAGCTCTCCATAAACTCCCACTGCCTAGTCCCCATTCCCACACATGTCCCCATGGCTGCCTCACTTCTCCTCTGCCCACCTTCTCAGGCCTGCACCAAGCTGTGCAACCTCCACAACCAAAACTTACAGTCCTCCCATTGCCCTCAGCCAGGGCAGATGGGAACTGCTGTTATCACAGACTTTTGTCCTGGTTTCCTAGTGCCTCTGCTAGTGGGACCAAGCAGGACAGACAAATACCTCCATTGCAGCCTGGTTGAGGGTTTTTTATGCCAAATTCCTGGGATCGGCTTTTCTCTCTCTTATGGCAGAAATGTGTTGTGTTTCCCAGACCAGCATTAATATCATTATAACTTCCCCCCACCAGCCAAAGACAACAGAATGGTCAGTTACATGAATTGGTAGCCACATCAAATCCACCTGAAAGTTTGGGCAGAAAAATGTTAGAAATGCAGCTGGAGTAAGTTGCCTGCTCTCTTTCATGCCTCCAATCCCAAGTAAATCAGAAAAATTTGTGCTTTCTAAGTGGCTTCTAACATAATGAAAGTCAATTAGAGTGATGCAAACGAAGCTGATAACTGCAGGTTTTCATCACTGACTCCATGCTAAATGTCTGTATTGTGTGGTTTGCGAGGAAGTAAGGGTGCATGGAGAGGAAAGGATAGGGTTTTTAAAAGCAGTTAAATTGCTTCTAATTAGGAACACAACTGTAGTCAAAACATAATGTGAGGATAATAAATTGATATTTGCATAATGGAAATACTACCAAACTGTACTTCAAATAAGCTGAATTAGATTATAATTAGAGCTGTGTTTTGGGAAAGAAAATCCTTCTAATTGCCTGAGTACAGGCAGTGCCAAGAAGAGGGCTGGCAGCTGCCAGGGAGGTCCTGTGTGAAACAAGCATCCCAGACCCAGGGACCATTCCCTGCAGGGGGGATAGGGTGCCCACACCTACCATAAGCCAGCACAGCCGCAGCGAGGCAGATCTGTGGAGAAAAAAATGAAAAAGCAGGAGGAATGTGAATGTATGCACTGTCAGCCATCAACTGCAAAACCATGCACTAAAAGAAAATCCAGGGGAAACTGTATGGGCAGCAATTAGGGTGGAAAACACCCATGTCTCAGGGGAGATGGTGAGAAGGTAAAAGTGCAAGTGTTAATCCTACAAATTGCAGGAAACCAGTGAACATCTTTTTCTGGTGAAATCTCAGCACTATATTGAGTTGCAATGGCCTCTTACTGCTTCTGTTTGATAACTGGCTTTATTAAATCAACAGTAATTTTTTTTTCTGTTGGAACACGTTTCTTGTCCAGCTCTTACTACTCCTTATTAAAAAAGAGGCCACTTGGACAGCACTGGATGGCAGGTCACTCGCCCATTGTACAAGACTATGTATACCAGCAAGGAAGCTACAGCTGAGATGAAGGAAAAATGTTATATTCCAAAACAGCTCTTTTTGAGATAATAACCAAAATAATTACACCTTGTCACTGAAGGGAAGGCAGGACAAACCTTGAGGCTGACTTGTTGCCTGGTAGCTGCAGAATCTCATGGTCAGTGTTAATGTCCATTTTGGTGCTGGGCAGCGACACAATCCAGGTGGGAAAATTGATTAGTATACAAAAACCTGCTCACTCATTTTGACTGGGGGGCAGAGAAAGGTGATTTCTTAAGTTCTGTGTGTATTGGGTTTGCATAGCCAGGTTTTGGTAGTGGGAGGGCTATGGGACTGGCTTCTTGAAAAACTTCTAGAAGCTTCCTCAAGTCTCATAGAGCCAGTTCCATCCAGCTCCAGGACAGACCTGCTGCTGGCCAAGGCTAAGCCAAACAGAGATGGTGATAATGCCTCTTTGACAAAATATTTAAGAAGGAAAAAAAAGTTATTGTGGAGATCTAATTGCAGCCAGAGAAAAAGAGGAGTGAGAAAACGTGATAGGAAAAACTGCACAGAACCAAGGTCATTAGAGAAGGGGGGGGAGGAGGTGCTCCACACAGTGGAGTGGAGATTCCCCTGTGCAGAGCATGGTGAAGACCATGGTGAAGCAGGCTGTGCCTCCGCAGCCCATGGAGGTCAACAGGGATGCAGAGATCCACCTGCAGCCTGTGGAGAAGACCCATGCTGGAGCAGGTGAATGCCCAAAAGAGACAGTGAACCCATGGGAAATCCATGCTGAAGCAGGGTCCTGGCAGGGACCTACAGGTCCATGGAGAGAGGAGCTCACACTAGAGCAGGATTTCTGGTAGGACTTGGCCTCATAGCAGACCTGCACTGGAGCAGCCTGTGCCTGAAGGACTGCGCCCTGTGAAAAGTAACCCATGCTGGAGCAGTTTGTGAAGAACTGTAGCCTGTGAGAAGGACTCATGTTGGAGAAGTTTGTGGAGAATTGTCTACCATGGGATGGACCCCATACTGGAGCAGGAGAAGGACTCCTTTCCCTGAGGAGGAAGCAGCATCAGAAACATCCTGTGATGAACTGACTTCAACACCCACCTCTGTCTCCCCGCACTGCTGGGATGTTTTTTAGGATTTGTTTTAGTTTTCATTATCCTGCTCTGATTTTGTTAGTAATTAATCCAGTTAATATCCCCAAGTCCAGTCTGTTTTGCCTGTAATCAGTGAGTGATCTCTCCCACTCCTTATCTCAACTCATAAGGCTTTTGTTCTATTTTCTCTCCCCAGTCCAGCTGCAGAGGGGAGTAAGAGAGCAGCTTTGGTAGGTACCTGGCACCCAGCCAGGGCCAAAACACACTGCAAAATACAATGACCCTGCCTACCAGGCTCTCTACATATTTGCACCTCAGATACCCAGGTCGGTATACACCTCAGCTCACCAAGGCAGTGCCACATGTCATATCTGGGCCACTGACAGCATCATCCTGACCCCAGTGGCAATTAGAAGGGGGGTGAATTTGGCCATCACCAGTTGATGGAGGTGTACAACAGGATATAGCTCTCCCCAGACATGCTTGAGTGTTCCTCTGACAGTGGCTGCTGTGTTTAGGGAGGACGAAGAAAATGAGGATGATTTTGGGGGTAAAGGAGTGGCAGAAGACACTATGGTTCTGGGTTTCAGTGGGGATTTTGAGACAGCTCTTCACATTACTTGCCCAGTGGATGCTGTACTGTGAGGACAAGAATGGCATTTTCCTGCTCACCGGCACAAAAAGAAGGGTAGCACAGGCCTGGAAAGGATGCCCAGTGCACTTAACTGCTGTGTCTCTCTATTTATGAGATGTATAGCATAGGTCTAGTTTCCAAATCAGGAGCTACAGCTCACGCGTGTTTATGAGGGGAAAAAAAAAGCAGGTCTGAGATGTAATGCAGCACAAGCCTCATGTCAAGGGAAATATTCCCCTGCCCATAAAGGGTCCTGGCTCAGGGCACCAGTTCACAGCCACTACAGAGGCCACCAAAATGAGCTCCTTTTTGATTTGAAAAATGGTGTCTTGCTTTTCTGCTTGAGGAAGAGAGAAACTCTCCTGGTGCTCTGCTCTGCTGTGCAGTTTGTGGTACCAGATTTAATAAAGGCATGCGTGGGAGGGAGCACAGAAGGGAAAGAGAAAGGAGACAAGCAGGGGGAGCAGGCAGCTGCACTGCATCACAGAGCACTGGTCTGCAGCACATGGTGCCAGAGCTGGGGGAGGCAGAAGGATAGCCAGGCCCCAGGTCTCCTCCTCTCTGTCCTCTCCTCTTTGGGAGCAAGATGCAGAACTGGCCCTGAGGAGCCCAGACTGGGGACAGCCAGCTGAAGAAGAGGCAAAGCCTGGCTATCACCCACTTAATGTGTGGCCATCAGCCTCTGCCACCCTCCACTGCACTGGGCACTGGCACATTGTGCCTGTGGGATGCGCCCCAGTTGTTGCCAGCATCGCCCTCGAAAGATACTGAAGCTGACACCCAAGAGGGAAGAGAAAATAGGAGCCTGCCCAAAATACTTCACATCTTTGCCTACAAGTCACAGCACAAACACAGTTCTCAGAAACCAAAGCCTGGCCCCCCACCATGGGCTTGCTGTCCCATTTGCTCCCTCAGTGGCAACCCCTGGGTCTCAGGCTCACCAGCGAGGCCTCAGGCACCCAGGGGGAGTGCAGGAGCTCATGTATGCAACAAGTGAGCTGGATAATCACGGTAGGAGGAGGGGAAGGATTGCACACCAACAAAAGCAGCCCTGGGAAACAATTTTATTGCCAGCAAAATGCTGCGGGTCTTTATTTAGTGAGTGCACTTCCCATGAAATGCAATTGCTCACTGTGGTTTTAAACTGAGACCACCCTGAAAATGAAGGCAGTTTCCATTAAACTGAATTACTTTTCCCCAAAACTGGCATGACAATGGTAATGCTGAGAAGGAATGATAGCATTAAGTGAGAGCATTATTTATATTTTCTATTAAATCACTGTTATTTCTATTACAAATCTCATCATGCATGCATGCCATGCTGATTTAAAGCGATAAAGGCTTAGTCATGATTGGTTATCACAATGCCTAAGCAGAGCATGAAATACAGGTAGCACAAATGCGCAGGCAACACCACATGAAGCCCAGGTCAATATTGGGATCTAAATTGAACGTAGTATTAGTAGATAAGTTGGTGCAACAGTAGTGGTGTTTCTTCAAAAACATTCATATGCCCCTCGCCAGTGTGACCCTGAAGGCCATTTGTCACCTCCCCCCCCCCCTTTCAGAGCTCTTCAGAAGTGGGGAGCCAGGAAGTGAAAACAGGAGCACCAATACATGACTGCCATAGGTCTGACCATGGAGATCCAGTAGAAAGCAAGTGCAATGTTCAATGAATGACTTAAACACCTACAGACAATCATCAAGAAGAAAGTGGGGTTGCTAAGTTGGCAAAGCTGGATGAGCACTGGTGTTGCAGCAGTCATTCAGGGAGGGTTTCTGCTCTTGAGAATGCTTTCCAAAAGTTGCTGAGCTTCTTGGAGCCCATGGGCTGCTGCCACACTGAGAAGTTTCTCCACTTCCCTGAAAGACATGAAACCTTCATCAAGAAATTTTAGGAGGATGTTTGATTCATTCCTAGCTAAATTTCAATTACCAAGGCTTTTATAAAAGAAACACAGCTACTGAAAATGTCTGTAAAGTTAACTCTCCACTATTCAGAAAATTATCTGATTTTCCTTCTGCTTTTCCCTGTGGTCTGAGCACATCTGTTTTGGGTTTGGTGATTTTCTCATCTTAGTTGAAGTAAAGAGGAGTTTGGAGTTCTCGATATCCCATTCAAAACATGAGTCTGCCTCATCATGCGACATGCAGTGGAAATTGAAACAAAATGTGCCAGCTTCAAACCACAAGGTTTGCCCAAACAATGCCATTTCAGCTTCATTTAGTTTAAAACTGTTCTCTCCAACCTCAACTTTAATTTTCAGACTTAGAGTAAATGTAAAAAAATCAAAACTAAACAATACACAAAATCAATCAGTCACTGTGTTGGGAACTCATCAGTTGTTTTAGCTTCACTTAGTCCCAGGACTAGTCACCACAGCAAATGTACAAAGCACAAGGCAAGTTTTCTTTGGCTGTGAGCCTTGCTGGGAACACTGGTGTGAAGAGTGCACAGCCACATTAGGGAGAGAAATGTGTCCTGGGTAGTTCCAACCCAACCCCCAGGCAGGCAACAGGAAACTTCTCATTGACCCCACTGGATGGGAAGAAGAGTGAAAAGGGAGTTCCCCTAAAAAAGAAATACAGGTCCTTATGGCAGAAAGTTCACATGTCACTTCAATAGCTCTTTCTATACCAGCACAGGTCTTGTCCCCTGCCTTGACTGGGAAATTGCGATGGAAATACATACGCATTCAGACCACAGGAATTTTGGGTATTGTGACATGTAATTTTTAAAATCTCAGTGGACTAGCTGGAGTTTTTGGTTTTCCTGCTGCAGGTAGGGCTGCATTACTGACAATACAGGAAGAGGGCATTAGAAATGCCAGTGGTACCAGCTTCAGGCGTGGAGTACTTAGAGCACCAGGTTCCCCCCCACCTCCCCAGGAGGAGCTGGAAATGCAGCTGTAATGGGAAGGAAGAGGATTAACTCAGGTTACCCTTCCTCAAGGGCCACGGTCATGTTTCTGAGTGCCCCCACCGCCAGGTTGAAGGAGGAGTGTGGATGGCCCTGCCCCGCAGCCTGCCTACAAGGGGGAAGAGACAAGCAAAGAAAATGGTAAGAGACGTACAGAAGAAGAAAACCTGAGTTAGAATGTTTAAAAGTTAGGTAAGAGTTGCCCTGGTTTTGGCTAAGGAAGAGTTACTTTTCTTCCTAGTAGCTGGTACAATGCTGTGCTTTGGATTCATAATGCAGAATAATGTAGATAACACATTGACGTTTTGGTTGTTCCTGAGCAGAGTTTACCCTAAATCCATGACTTTGCAGTTTCCCATGTTCTGGCAGTGGGGAGATGCACAAGAAGCTGGAAGGGAGCATGGCCAGGACAGATGACCCAAACTGGCCAAAGGGATATTCCACATCATAGAACATCATGCTCACTATATAAACTTTGGCAGGGGGGAAGTTGGGCAGGAGCGGCCCATTACTTGTTGGGGACAGGCTGAGCATTGGTCAGTGAGTGGTGAGCAACTGTGCTGGCCATCACTTGTGTTTCTCGATTTTTATTCCCCTCTTTTCCTATTATTGTTATATTTCATTTTTTTTCAATTATTAAACTGCTCTTAACTCACAAGTTCTATCTTTTTCCAATTCTCCTCCCCATCCCACAGGGCTGTGAGGAGAGAGGGGAAATCAGTGAGCGGCCGTGTGGTACTTAGTTGCTAGATGAGGTTAAATCACGACAGAGCAAATAAGGAAGAAGGTATGTACAATTCACTGTTCTGAAATATGACTCCTTTGAAATGTTCAGACCCTGATTTGGAAAACATCCTTATTCACTAAGGCAAGAAGACTTCAGCATTTCTCTAGGTAGGGACGCCCTTAATGATTACAACTCCTGCTGTTACAGGCATAGTTATTTCAGCCCTTCCTGCAGCTTGATGCTGTTCTATGCCCCGAGCAGACACAGAGGAAACATCCAAAGTATCCCCTCCTCTCCCCTCACTTTTTGGGTAACACAATCTCTCATCCTTCCCTTTTCTCACCAAGAGTGTTAGGATTTCAGGGAATGACGCCCAGACTCCCACCCCGGGTGTGACCACTGTGGGTACCACACCAAATGCACACACAGGCATGGCTGCCTCATTTATGTGGCAGAAACCTCTTGGGAGGGTGTGCTGAGAGCAGAAAATTAATACGCTGCTGTAACTTGATTTTCCATTGCCTCAGCAGTTCCTGGCTCACTCCCCTCCTGTGCCTGTGCATTTTCCCTGCTGCCCACCTGCAGCTCAAATCTCCCCAAAAGGCTATTCAGCATCACCAGCATTCTCTGCACTCTTGCTGCCGAGACACTTCCTTTCTTTCACTGATTTAAAAAAATACCAGTAGTAAGAGGGGAAAGTGGAGCAAAGCATATGACCCACAGTGAGAAGCTGGGAGCTTCAGATCTCCCTGCTGCCACCTGTGAACCTCCCTTCTGCTGACACTGGGCAGCTCAGTGCAGCTGTCCCCCAAAGCACTGCCAGCTCTTTTTCCTCCTCCCATGCCACAGTAGCCTTTCCCCAGAAGAAGCCAATTTCCCACAGCAGGAATTATGCCTCACCTGAACCAGTGCATGGCCATGTCCTCATTTTTTTCCACTCCAGTTCCTGGGTGTGAGACAAGGTAGCAAAGTCACAGATAGGTTATAGAATATAGCATCCAAAATCCAGCCGTGTGGTGGTACCACATACCACAGAGCCATGTCTATAGTTCTGGCTTATAAACATACCTACTCTGGCAGCAAGTTAGCCACAGATTGGAGAAGCATTACCTTGCAAATACCTCTGTCCCAGGATGTGCTGGGCATTGGGGTACCCGAGGCGAGCATACAAATGAGCCACATGGAAATGGAAATTCTCATAGCACAGTGGGATGTAGAGCAGGAGGAGGCCAGCGATGATTACAGCTGCCAACTGTGAAAGAGGAACAGTCATGAGGCAAGGAAGAAAATAAACTGAGGACCAGCTACAGCAAATATTTCATCTGAGCTCTGAAGCCTCCCAAAGCTATTCCCCACAAATAAACGGGAGGAAAGGCTCACACAACCGCAGAAAATCAAAGTCACCTTTGATAGAAAGCCAGTTCCAGAGTTTCCACTGAAGCTCGCAGAAAAAGCCCCACTGAATTCAGTGAGCAGTGCATCAGCTCCCAAGTTAATTTCCCCTTTAAGCTCTGCTACAGCAAAGGAAACTACAAACATTTTCTTTTCTAGTGGTCCTATTGAAGAAAAGGGAAAAAAAATCATAAGGTCCCATCAGGCTTTTACAAACAATTTATCAAAGAGGCTTGCCAGAAGGAGCCTCATTCCCGAGGCAGCCAGGTCCTTGGCCCACCACTGCCCACAGCAGTGCACATGGATGTGAGCACTCAGAGAATCACAGAATGGGTCAGGTTGAAAGATACCACAGTGGGTCATCTGGTCAAACCTCCCTGCTCAACCAGGGTCATCCTAGAGCACACTGAACAGGATTGTGTCCAGACAGACCTTGAATATCTTCAGTAAGGAAGACTCCATAACCTCTCTGGGCAATCTGTTCCAGTGCTCAGTCACATGCACAGTAAAGTTCTTCCTCACATTCAGATGAAACTGCCTGTGCATCAGTTTTTGCCCATTGCTTCTTGTCCTATTGCTTGGCACCACTGAGAAGAGCCTGGATCCTTCCTCTTGACATCCTCCCTTCAGATACTGATAGACTTCGATGAGGTCCCCTATCACTTGTCTCCTCTGAAGGCTGAACAGGCCCAGCTCCTTCAGCCTATCCTTATCCCTTAATCATCTTTGTTACCCTCTGCTAGACCTGCTCCAGGAGCTCCATGTGTCCTCCCTTTGTAAACATCCTTGGCTCTTAAAGCCTTTCATTCTGTGTTTACAGTGAGGACACACCTACATCCACACCTGACAGGAGAATGACCTTGGGTCTGAAAGTCATCTTTCATCCAAGGTATAAATCAGCAAAAAGTCTGATGAACTGCACCAGCAGGGAAAAAGATGAGAGACCAGAATTAGGCTGTTTGCTTTTTGATGCCAAATTGGATTTTCTTTGTTCAGGGAGCTAGGTATTAGCTTCCAGTGAGAGGAGCTGGCAACATAAGCATCCACATCTTGGCAGAGTCAGAGATGCCTGGCTAGGGATAGAAGAACAGGCTTAGGAAAAGTCTGTAGGATGCCCATGTGGAGCTTCCTGCCTGCACAGGTTACCAGGAGCCCATTGCCTCCCTGCAGGGAAATGCAGCATGTCTCTTCAATGGTGCCAGCCCTGCAGAAGGTAAAACCCTTCCCTACTACATGGGAAGATGGGGACCAGGTACAGTCCTGAGTGGAAGACGTGTCTTTGAGAACAACAAGGAGGCAAGTGCTGATCAGGATCCTCAGTGCAACCCTGTGCTGAGATGCAACACTGATGGTGTGGGATCCAGAGGAGACCACTAATACCTCAGCCTTCAGCCCCTGTAGCTTTGATGAAAGCAATGATGGATTCTTGGACCTGATGTTCATGGGGACATGCCAAAGCACCTGCAGGCTCTCTGCATGCCAGTGTTCCTCTCCTGTGGATGTGGAAGCAGAGCAGATACAAGAACCCCATTTTAACAGCCAAGTCAGAAACAAGTATCAGGGCCTGTCCAGGTGATCACGACTGTTATCTGGGCATAATTTCTTACTACAAGGCAGTGTGAATAGTGGCTACAGTATGTGGGTTTGTCACCACGCCACGTTCAGAATAAGCCACGGGGACAAGAAGCAGCTGCAAAGGAGAAGATGCAAGATCTTTAATAGTCAGGAGGTCTTCTGGCCATTATGGATGGTTTGATGCAACTGACAGAGTAAGATGCAAAAACCAACTCTCCCTCATTTTTTCAGGGGCATGGTACAGCACTTCAGGTACATACAGACCATTGCAAAGCAAATGATGCATCTAGATGCTGATCTGCTTCTCAGTTGCCTGTAGGGCTTGAGGACAGAGGTGATGTGGATGTGGCACTTCCCCACTATTTCATGGGGGCTCCTGCACCCCCCCACACCATGATTAGCTGTAGTGACTGCTGGAGGCAGCATGCTGCTAAGAGCTTGTTGTCTCCTGACTGGGACCCAGATCCTAGTTAGGGCCCATCTCTAATTGGGATTAGTGAATGCTGAGGATTAAATGAGCCTAGTTAGCTAATAAGGCTAAGCAGATAAAATAGGTAAGCAATAATGACACGCAAATGCCCCAACATTTGATTTTCTGACTGATAACCTTAGGGATGTAGGAAATTTTGATACACACACACCCAGACCCATTTAGCCTGTGTGATGCTGTGTGAACTGTGCAGTGATGTGTACATGCTGATGGGTATGTAAATTTCTGTAAGCCAACAGCAAGACCAAGAGGAAATGCAAAGAGGGGGAAATATGGCATTTGAGAGGAGCTGCTTCTACTGCAAGTCTGGTACATCCAATACACGTAGCAGCAAACAACCAACCTAGTAAACTAAAGCGGAAAGGATGTGGAGGGAAAGGTGCTGCAGGTCACAGGGGAAACCCCTGTGACTACCATGGGTGTACATCCTTGAGTGAATGCTCCCTGCAGGACATCGCTTTTCCATGACAGTGTCCATGATAATCAGCCATCCACTTCTGGCAGCTTCCACCCTCACTATTGCAGAGACACTGCATCTGACTCCTTTGAGGCAGATGGCCCAGGAACCACCGGATGTCCACTTTTTGTTCCAAACTATTTTTTGAGGGGAGGCTTTCAACTTTTTGCACTTGTGTAGGCGCTGTCAGGTATGTCAAGTAAGACATTTCACAGGCAGTTCCTTTAGAAATGGCCCACCAACCATCCCTAATCTGTTTTTTTTTTGTGGTGGTGGCTTGGGGTTTTTTTCTATTTTCTTTTCCTAAGCCTTCCTAAAGGGTGAGAAAACCCAAGACCTATGCATGACAAAAGGCAGGTGCACAAGGTGCTGGAGCACACTGATCCCAACTCTGGGAGGTGGCACCACAACACTGGTTCCTTGGCTGCCCACCAACATGAAAATGCACCTACAAGAACACAGTTAGTCCCACACAAGCAGAGACATTAGCAAAAATAGTCCTTCACCCTCCACTGTGGTTGTGGCTACATCTGAGTCAGGTAAATGTTGTGCTATTTTAAGTGTCTGCAAGACCAAGAGAAAGGAAAATTGAATGACCTTTCTCAAAGAGCAGCTGCTGATGGAGGGGGGCACCTGAAGTGAGATCTCCTTACAGGAGGGATGAAGTAGTGACGTGCAAGTCCCATGGGCTTCTTCCAGGTTGGTTGTCTGCAGCCCTCACCCTCATCCTCAGCCAGCATGGAGGACTAAAGGCACAGTGTACCAATAGTCCCTCAGATGAAAGCTCCTCAGGGACCTCAGCCAGGCAACAAGTGCTAGTCTACCTCAAATGCAGGAAGGAGGATGGGGAGCTTGTTGCATTGCCCCATGCAGGAGTGTGAAGCAGATCACTGGCCTGAAACCACCTTTGTAGTCTTAGGGGGAGCTCTCAGTTGCTCATCCCACCCTTTTCTTCTGTGGTGACTCATCAGAAACTACTTTGCATTTTTCAAACCTTTCATAGTTGGGGCTGCTCTAAAGCATGGGGGAAGTCCAGTGGTGTTGGTGGGGCTATGCCAGGGAAACAGGCAGTGAGGGACGCAAATCAGGCTGTGTACTTGCAATTGTGCAACCTGGTTCCTACACAGCAGCTTCAGCATCGTGCCTGCGCAATCACCCATGTGCCCAAGCCCAGTGTACAGGATCAAAAGAATGATCAAGAGGAATGTCTAAAAACCCCACCTATAACAACTGCACTTGAAGGTGCCACATTACTGTGTGCTAGCAAAAGCCTCTGCTCCCCAGGCAGAGAAAGGCATCCCAAGACTTGCATTTGAGAGGCTGTTGTGTGCAAGCAGCTCCTGCGGCTTTGACCCACTCTGGCACCAGTGGCTTTCAGGGGCAGGGTGTGATATAACACCCAGCGCCAGCATTCCCACCCTGAACCCCTCCCCACACTTACCTCCCAGATGCTCCACGCTGAGCTGTGGGGGTGGGGGTTCTCACCCCCAGGACAAGGATTTGCCCCACAGGGATCAGCACTGCCCCATCCCTTCCACCGCAGCCGCGCTGCAGGCTTCGTATCCCCCATCTCTCCCTCCCGCAGGGAGTCCGAGCGCCTCATTTTAACCTGGTCTGCTCCCTCTCACCAGGCACCACCACCACCCTGCCATAAGTCTTATCCATCACTATCCCTCAGTTTTGCTCCTGATTTATGGCAGCAATAGCCCAGCTGCTTCGCTAAGATAAGAGGGATGGATACACATCCCCTTAAAGAGTCATAGAAAAAGAAGATGATTCTGACGAAAACCTTTCAAACCACCAATGTTTAACTCTCCCTGTGCTGAATATTTCTCTTTCTTCAGACTGCTCCCAGGTGTTGCAAGCCCTCACCAGTAAATTGTTGTATTTGACAAATTTGATTACATTTTCTCTTTGTGCTTTTTACATGTATAGACAAATGCAAGACCATGCAGGCCCAGCCCCAGGTCAGAAAATTGGAAAATGTGCAATGATCTACAATCAGGAAATTACCAGAACATACAAACCCCCACGCTAAATTTGACAGGATGGGATTTTTATTTTTTTAAGGTAGAAAAGAGCTTACTTGATAAAATCAGATATTTTATAGCTGCACGGTTATGCCGCTATTCATTTGCAGTAACTGCATCTAGTAAATTTCAGATGCTAAATTTTGTTTTGCTTTCACATCTGAAAAACACCTCCTTTCAATACAACATCCCTAATGTGTGTTACCTTTCCTAGTCTGCAGTCCTAGCAGAGGATTTTAACCAGATGCCTGGCAGACAAGGTCCATCTCATGTGAAATGCTGACCTTGTCTGGTTGTCTGACCATAAAAAATAAAATATTTTCTTTTCCAATTTTACAGCAAGACAAGTGCTGTGCTTTGGTTTTAAAGACAACCCCACCGCCAAAGAACAAGGATATCTCTTTGGTGGTGATGACTCAGCCTAAAAACCTTACTGAAGAGGAAACCCTTCATATTTTCATATTTTATTTCTTGTGTTATGCTGCCACCATTGGGACAATTTCATTTGGTCAGTCACAGCCCTGTTACAGTTGAAGAGATTCATCTTTATGTCTCAATCAAAGTGTGAACCATTTTCGCAGTATATCAAATTCAGCTGCACAGTAATAGTCATAGTGCAAGATCAACTGCTTCCAAGTGCAAACCTCTGCATTAAGGAAACTCGGAAATTTCCAAAACAAGTCCAGAGCAGAAGGCCCTTCACTGCAGCAGAGAAGAGATGAAAGAAGGTAATACCTACTTACCCTTTCTTTATTTTTTTATCTCCAATTACTAGAATTTAAAGAAAAATAAACACAAAAACACAACACCCCTCTGGGAGTTATCCTTCCTAGGAATGATATACCCCAAGCTACAATTTCAAACTTTGGCAGAAGTGAACTCCTCAGTTAATCTTATTACTGCTGGTAAAGGTGTATTGCTAACAATAACATTTGTACTAACACCTCACCTAACTCTGGGAAATCAGCACTTTTCTTGGTATAAAACAGACCCTGGGGCTTGCTGTTCTTTTGTTGCAGATGACTAAAAATGAGAACACGTTATTATTAATTATGCATTGTTCAGTGAGGGCCATGCTGTCTGTGTCACAAGCCAGGTGCAGTCCAGGATCTCATTCCAGTTGTGAGCTTCAGTCACTTCTCTACAAAATCCAATTTACACCATGAGGAAGAAATAAACCAGGTTGTCACACTAGAAACAAAAGATGGCTCTACTAGCTGTCTCCTACCGATAAGGAAGAATTGGATCCCCTCTACTTGCAACGACTTTGGCAAGGAAAGGGCAAGTCTCCCATAAATTTTCTCTCTGCTCTGCCAAAGGGCAGGTGGCATTTCTTCTTTTTCCCTTTCATTTTCACAGAACAAGTTGTGAAGAACCGTTTCCAGCTCCTGCAAAGGAACATTTTTACTGAAAATCTGGAACAGGCCACCTTCAGGAAAACACGTTCTTTTTCACATTTTTCCAAGTTGCTTTCTTAGGACAAGAAATTGGTATAACCAAATTGCTGTGTTTGATAAAAACCTATTTAATTACAATGCCCTCTGGGCATAGATATTACGTGGCAAATCAGAGCCACCTGAGAGTTGCCCAACTTGAACATAGTTGGAGTAGGTCCTTGCATATGGCTTTGTAGCCAGCACAAAAGATCATGTAAATATAACTATTTTAAATGGAGCTCAAATATGGGTAAGGGGGAGGACCAAGGCACGTAGCAACAAGCGAGTTTTGAGGGACAAGTTTCTGCATAAGACAATGGAAGGATAAGAGTAAGGAGTTCTGGCTGTCACTGTCTCTGACAGACTCATTTCACTTTGCCTAACTAGCTGTAGCTTCCTTTCAGAGCTGGCTAAACAAGAACAAGATAAAAATCTATTCAGGCTAGTCATTATGACACTATTAATAGCTGATACAAAGGAGTACAGTGAACAGCGTAGATATAAGGGTAGTTCAAGTCTCTCTGAAATCAGTATGCAAGTGTTATTTGCAGAGCTATTAGAGAGAACTGTAGTGAGTTAAGAGTATAGAAATTTGGAAGAAAATAAACCCTCCTGCTTTCCAGCTAACCCTCAGGGAGGCTGGACGTGAACAGGCTTAATTTTTTTATTAAAAGCAATTCAGCACTGTAAGTTTGGTTACATTCAATAAGATCCCAGATGCACCAATACAGGGGGTTACACTGTAAGTCTGGTGTCATTCATGATCAGATATTCACAAAGAGTGTAGTTTATCAATACAACAGTTTGGTCAAGTTCAAAAGAACTTACATGAACACAGACTCACAAACAGTGCAGTGCAGCAACAGATTGTGGATTCTTTTAGACTGGTGGTGATAAATTCACTAGATCTGCAAAATATAAATGTACAGCACCATGTACAAGTGTTTCCAAATATGCTCCAGAGGCACAGATCTTACCAAAGGGGCATCCCTACTTTGGGGAAGCAGAGAGGAGCAAGCCCTTTGACTTGTCTGCAAGGTGGTTGCATTTTCATCTTCTGCCATGGAGGATTTCAAAAGCCAAATTATAATCTTTTGGAGAAGTGGAGGTGAGAATGTAGTAAAATGTTCTGTTAGCTGCCATCATTGATGGGGAGGGGGCAGACACTTTATATGTAAATGAGGAACATAAAAAGTTACAAACGGAGTGATTACAAAGGCTGTGTGTAATGGTCAAGGGCAGAACAGAACTGTGATACCTTAGATCACTCCCTCTTCCACCTGAATTGCAGCGATGAGGATCATCTAGAACCTATAGATAGGTAACTTATCACCCCATCAGCAGGCCATCATGCCCACAGTAATCCCTTCACCACCTATCTCAGTGTGTGAAGCTGTTTAGAGAAACCAGATTAATAAATGTATCTGTTAAAACGGAACAGTTGAGTCCCTTCACCACTACTCACAACACCACAGTGCAACCGGAGAGGATGAGAACTTCCTGAACCCAAATACAGCAGCCAACAGAGAGACCCAGCTCAGCAGAACCCTTTCATTTGCCAGAGATCCTACAAAAGGGCAGCAGGGAAGCCCTCTGCAAGGGGGAACGGCTCCAGGGACAAATACAAGTCATAGTGTAATTGATCTCACCACAAAAAAATAGAGCCTAAATGAATGCAAGCCGTGGCTACGGGCTGAAAAAACCCCTGACAAACTACATTACTCACTTAAGGGAAGTTAGTTCAAAGGTTCAGCACACTAAAACCTCTGACTAAAACTTGTATACTAAAAAATGAGCGGACTCTGCTTAGCTGTCACCTAAAAAAATAGTTGCTCAAATGCCTTCTGACACCTTGCTTTTGAAGTTTCACAGATATTCAGATTTGAATCTTGGGAATGCCATGGCAAAGCTGAGCACCTAGGCATGTATCTCCCACTTAAAATTGTCCAAGATCCAGAAACTGTAAAGTTCTGAGGGATGTGATACAAAGAGCTTTCTGGGAATGCTTCATCAGTCTGCTAATGAAGGTGACCTCCACCACTTCTGCAGAAACTAAAATCCTGAAAGAAATTAATTCAAGATAGTCTAAATAATACCATGTTCATAACCCAGTGTTTAGTGACGGGTGAGAAGAGGTACCTGCTTTGTAGAGCATGTTCATATTTTGAAGGCAAGTAAAAATAAATGTTTTTCTCCAAGGAAATCATACTAAGTAGTAGACAGAGTAGAAAAGAAAGTAGCACTACAGCCCCATTCTCCTAAGGCATGTTGAACACCATTACACAAGGCACACACTAGGCCGACTGCATCTTTTCTAACTATGATCTATCTCTTTTGAGGGACTTTCCACTTTCTTAGTATTAACTAGACCTGTACAAGCCTTTTATTCCGCTTTGTTCCCCTTGAAGGGTATCTTCCTTCTTGCCACTGGATAAGACACCTGGGGCTAGGCTTGGGGTACAAATATCACCAGGAAGATGGAGATGGTAAGTGCTCCCTTTGTTCATGTGGGATTGAGGTTATTTGTGCTCACAGCTGTGTCTGAAGTTGCTTTGGGATTGTTCCTAGTGTACCTAAGCTAGTTTCCATTTCTGTCTTTAAACAGCAGAGGGAGGAGTTCAAGTTGTGCTTATTAGAGAGGCTTGTTAGCCAGCATAGGGTGATCCAAGGCTGGTTTCATGTAGTCTAGCTGACATGCCTCTAACACGATCTGTATGGTAAATACACATCCTTGCTTCAGCTTAACCTTTGGTGTCAGGCTGCCTTGCCTGGGTAATCCTAGCTGTAAGGTGCTCCAAGCAGCTGAAAACGTCCAGCCAAAGTGAGCCATCAGGAAAGTTTGCATGTAAATCAGGAAATGCCTCTGGCAGGGGTTGTCTCCAACTGGCAATGGGAACCTTTTTGTTCCTCTTCTTAGCCCTTCTGTGGATAGAAAACAGAGAGAAAAATAATTTTTTTCTTCCTACATCTCAAATGGTGATGGTGGTGGTGGGTTCTTATGGCCTGCAATTTAAGTTTCATTTCCCTGTAAGGTAAAGGGCAAACGGATCTTTGAACAGAAATAGATTTTCAAATAGCACGTTGAGTGAAATCTTAACTTCTGCAGGCTTTTGTAAAATCTTTAGGTTTGTTTTTACAGTTAAAAAAAACCAAACAACTCCTTCAAACCCTCTTATCTTCTTTCTTGCTGAAGGAGAATATAAACAAATGATGCTTCAAATAGACAGAAGCACCAGACAGTTACATAAAAACAAACTGCCAGATCCCTGCATGTAGGCGTATCTGCTCTCAATTCAGTCCTGCCTCTCTGTGCATGTGCCTGGAAGTAGGTCTTCCCATCCTGAGGTGGTAGCAGTTAGGATTAGATGCCCAAACTGAAATTCAGGTGTTGAAGGCACTGATGATGTGGCTTCAGGCTGTCTGGAAGTTCAACTAAAGGGTCCTTTGTAACCAGGGGACCAAGTCTTTGGGGTCAGACGTTGGAGCAGAAGAGCTACAAAGTTTTAAATCTTTACTATTCCAGTGAACAGCTTGAAAGACCTTCAAGTGAAGCCCTACAGATCAGCACATATCCTCCTGTCTTAGAGCTCTGAGTATTTCAATTGTTAAAGGCCTGAAGAAAGTGGAAAAGTTATGGCAAGGAGGGTATCCTCATGAGAACGTTGTGCCCTCAGCTCTACCTCCCATTATTAGTCTGTAAAAGTATTCATCATGCTTGGGACCCTTTGATATCAAGGCAGAGGAAATACTTGTGTTAACATGTGGTGGTTTAGTGATTAGATTGGCAAAGTGCATGACAGATCCTGCCAGTCTTTCCTCTAAAGAGCTAATTGGCCGTGGAAAGGCCAGGGCTTCTCCCTGAGCTCACGTATGAGCGGCATATCTCTCAGATAACAGACTTACAGTGTTCTGGAAGAGCACAATGAATCGTTACTTTTTTGAAGTTGAAGGAACTGGATTAACTGAGAACACGCTCAGCTGAGCTCTGCGGTTTAAATGATAATTTACTGAAAATGGCACCAAAAAAAAAAAAAAAGAAAGAAAAAAGAAAAAAAAAGAAAAGAAAACGAGAAAAAGGGTTAAGGCTTCATTTCAGGAAAATATAGGAAGGGATTTGAAGTGCCAAAGCTGAGGAAACACTGCATTAATTAGACGTTACACTTGGAACAGAAGTCATGATGAACATGAATTTTAGCCATACTTTGTGAAATACCCAGTGAGACAGATGGGTCTGAGGCAGGGTGGCCCTTTGTGATGATACATCCCCCTCGTAAGAAGGAGGTAGAAATTAAACCAGTGCACGTGTGTGGAGCTGTCAGCCTTGCCGGCGTTCTCCCACACCAGGACTCGTGAGGAGCTGATGTGACTTCATCTGTCTTCGACGCCACTGGGCAGCCTGGCGTTCCCCGCTAACAGCCCCTCATCCCAAGCCCGGCACATAATCTCCCTCCGGCTGCTCCTGAGGCGCTTTGCACACTAAGCCTATTAACTCCCCTGTGGGAGGGAGGCTTCGACGGCACTGCGGCGCCTCTGGAGAGCGGCTGGCTGCAGGAGCGGGACCTGGCGATTAAGAACGCCGGGTAACGGAGCGGGACGAGCCTGGGCAGCTTCCCCTCCTGCCGGGGATCTCCCCGACCCCCATCCCCAGCAGAGACGGGGGATGGCGGGACCTACATCCCCCTTCCCCCCTCTCCCGACCCGTGCCTGTCTCTTTAAACGGGGGCGGGGCCTCTGCCTTGCCTCCGGCGCGGCCGGCCCCGCCCCGCCCCGCCATTGGTTGTCGCTGGGGCAGAGCGGCCGTCCTGCGCGCGGCCATTGGCTGGCGGCCGGGCCGGGATTCCCGGATGCGGGCGCGCTCGGCGGTTATAAAGGGCCGGGGGAAGGCGGGAGCGGCCGCAGTTTGAATCGCGGCGGGTCGGGGTAGGTTGGTGCTGCTGCCGGGGCTCGGTGCGTGCGGGACGCTCTCTGCCTCAGCTCGCCACCCGCTTTCGCGGCGCTGCGCTCTAGTTCGCCATGGTGAGGAGCCGCGGGGGCCTCTCGGGGGGGTGTCGGGGCCGAGGCGGTGCCGCCGCTGCGGGTGGCGGGGGAGCGCGCGCGGGCCGGAGGGGCGGGTGAGGGCGCGGGCGGCGCGCGGCGGGAGCACGGGGGGGGGGCGGGGGTGCGGTCGCACGCGCACTGGCGCCGAAAGGGACAGGACGGGGGAGAGGCGGCCGCGCATGCGCGCGGGGAGCGGCCTGTGCGGCGGGCGGCGCGCAGGAGCCGCGCTGCGCGTGGTGGTGGGGGGGAGGGCGTGAGCGGGGCGCATGCGCGGAAGGCGGGGGTGCGGAGGACGTCGGCTCCAGTTCTTCCCTTGGCATTGCCAGGCTGGCGGGAAAGCTGGGAAGGACTCCGGGAAGACCAAGACCAAAGCAGTGTCCCGTTCCCAGCGGGCCGGACTGCAGGTGAGCAGGGGCTAGGGTGTGGGTGAGGGGAAGCCAGGCAGGTCTTTTGTCTGTTCGTTGGTTGTACTTTGTGGAACCTGTACACTCTGCTGTCTGCCTGTTTGTGCCAAGTGGTGTAAGGATCTTAAGCCAGTCATGGCTTTAGACCATTCTGGATATCCGTGCAGGAGGCAAAATAATAACCATGTGGCTGTTGCTGCTGCTTGTGCTGTAGATTGTGAAGTTGCTGATGTAACTGTGAAATGCAGCGTCCTTAACTGGAATCTCAAGTGAAACACAGCCTGTGCATCTGCCACTGGGACTTTGCAGCCCAGGATGTGGTTTTGTGCAGTGGCTTTCTGCTGTCACAGCCTGTTCATGCTTCTGTTTTTTTTTTTCCCAGTTCCCTGTTGGCCGCATCCACAGGCACCTGAAGTCTAGGACGACCAGTCATGGCCGTGTGGGCGCCACAGCTGCTGTGTATAGTGCTGCAATCCTGGAGTACTTGACAGCTGAGGTAAAACCTGCGGGGGGTGCAAGTTGGTCAAGTCCCAAACGCCATAATGACCAGAGCCTGCTGTATTTTGCCAGTTTGGACTGGGTTATGAACTCCTCACTTGCTTTGAGCCAGTTTCAAATACACGTGCTCTGCATTTAATGCAAATCTGGTGCTGTGACTTGCAGGAAAAATGCAAGTGGGAAGTAACTTATAAAATGGGCCATTACAGCATATCTGCTGTAAACGTTCTCTTATTGGGAAAACTAAATGCAGAGCTCCAAAGGAGGAACCCTTTTGCAAGAGGCATTGTTTGCTGTCTCAGTGTCACTAACAGTGACATAGTATTTGAAACAGCTGAGACTGTGCAGTTGGTCTGACTTGATTTTGTAACAGTTTAAAAATGGTCTTGTCCCAGGTTCTTGAGCTGGCAGGAAATGCATCCAAAGACTTGAAGGTGAAACGTATCACTCCCCGTCACTTGCAGCTTGCTATTAGAGGAGATGAAGAACTGGATTCTCTGATCAAGGCAACAATTGCTGGTGGTGGTATGTCAATTGCTTGCTGTTTGTGGTTACTGGGTGGAGGAACTGTCTCGGACTACAGGTTGCTTAGCGCTGTCACTTTCATTTGAAATACAAAGGTTAGGAAAACTTGAGAAATCATGTGGTCTTAATTGTTGCTCTTTCTCAGGTGTAATACCGCATATCCACAAGTCTCTCATTGGCAAGAAAGGACAACAGAAGACTGTCTAAAGGATACCAGGATTCCTTGTTATCTCAGGACTGGAAGTACTTAATTTGTCCAGTGTTGGTGATTCCAGTGGACTGTATCTGTGAAACACGATTTTGCCTTTTTTTAACTTTGAAAAGCTAAAGCTCCCTTGAGCTTTCTAACAAACCAAATTTCTGCATTGAAGTCTTAACTGTATTTAAGTGTTACCATGGCTTCAAAGAAGCTATTGTGTTTGTAGTGGGTTTTAATTGAGTTGACTGTTTCTAGATTGGTTTGAGTAAGTAAAGGAAATGTTTGGTTTTGTACAGACGTTTCATCCACTAGAGTGGAAATACTCAATAAATGTTACATCAAGACTGATTTGTCTCTTCATGGGGGGAAAGGGTCTGTCAGGGAGGAGGAGGTGGTAAGGTGAAGTGAAGGGATGTTGAAAATCTGTGCTTCACTTGATTTTTTAAAAAATTTTTTTTAGCGCCTGGCCTCTCTCACTGTGTGAGCCTGTAAAATAAGCTCTGGGGAGAGCTGTATGTGAGCAGGGGCTGTACTGCAGCAGCCCTTAACTCCTGCCGTGCTGCAGCATCCTCAATAGCGGATTATGAGGGGTTCTGGTCACATCTTCGGCTGTTTTTCTCCGGCTCTCTCCAAGTTCATTTTTTACAGCAAAGCCCTGCTTATTGCTGTGGTCAGGGAAACCTTGTGAAGAATAAAGGGATGGCTATTGTGTGTGGCTGGAGGCAGTGGCCTTCCAGAACTGCATCTCCAGCAGTGAAACACTTCAAATGGAGATGCTTTGGCCGTGACCAGGCTCTTGTGTTTCTATCAGTTCTTGCAGGCAATAATCTCTGCCGCAGCACTGTAGCTGGGAGGCGGTGACCTAGATCGGAGATGCTGGCTAGACCTGTAGTAACTGCGCTCCTCCCGGCGCTGCGGTGTTTCCCTGGAGCAGCGCCCGAGCGCTTTCCTCGCGGCAACGCCGTCCTTGCCGGGATGTAACTGATGTCGCTAATTACAGGGAGCAGTTACGAGGTGCTAACAAGTACCCTGAGGGCCCCGTAAGCACCGGCAGCGCTTGGGCTCCTCTCGCATCGGTGCGGGAGCGCGCGCGGTACTTTTCCATCCTGGCGGCGCCTTCCCGAGGCCGTGCGGGCGGGCAGCGTCGCTCCTGGCCGGGACCATCCCGGTGCTCCCGCTCCTCCCGGCCGGGATGGTCCCGTTGCTCCCGTCCGGTCCCGTCCCGTCCCCGCCCCTCCCTGGCGGCGGAGCGGCGGAGCCCCGGGCGGGCGGGGCGGCGCATGCGCGGCGGGGCCCGGAAGCGGCCGGCGCTGGTGCTGGTGCTGGTGCCGGTGCGAGCGGCGCCGTGGCTGCGGCAGCGGCGGGATGAGCGCTGCGGAGCGAGGGAGCCCCGCGGAGTGAGGCAGCCCCGCCCGACGCCCCGCTCCGCTCGCGGGCCCTCCGCCCCGCCCGCCTCCGCTCTGGCTTCGGGCCCCTTCTCTCTGCGCTGCGGCGGGCGGAGGCGGCGGAAGGAGAAGCCCATGGAGGGGAACCGGGACGAGGCCGAGAAGTGCATCGGGATCGCGCGGGAGGCGCTGGAGGCTGGGAACCGCGACCGCGCCCTCCGCTTCCTCGGCAAGGCGCAGAAACTCTACCCGACCGAGACGGCCCGAGGTGAAGCCCGGCCCCCCTCCCCGCGGCCCGGCTCTGTCGGGACGAGCCCGGAGCGACCGCGGGAGGGCGGGCGGCGGGGGGGGCCCCGCAGGCCGAGGCGAGCGCGACCCGGCCCCCAAAGCCGGCCCGGCCGGGCTGCGGCGGGGAAAGGAGGCCAAAGGATGCGCCCGGGAGCAGCTCTCAGGGCAGGTGGATTCCCACCGCTAGTGCCTGCCTCCGGCGTCGGGCGGTGCGGAGGAGTGGGCTTGGTTCCCCACGCGCCAGAGGGTATCCCCCCGGGCCGGCCCAGCGCCCCGCCTGCATTCCCCCTCCTCCCTCAGCCGTCAGTGTAAACGCAGCCATACAGGCTAGGCTTAGCCCCGATTAACAGCAGGACGTTTCAGGCCCCAGGCCGAGACAGGCTGAGTTGGCCTCTCTTCTGTCACTGTGAATTACCCCTCGATAACAGCTTGCAGTAAGAGCTCAGTAAGGCTCCGGAGTGGACCGTGTCTTCATTCTCTAATTTACCTGCAGTTTGGGTTTTCTTGATTTCTTTTTGGTTGTACGTAGGTACGTAGGAATTGCACATGGGTTTACCCTTCTTAGAAAAAATGGGGTAGGTGGCTCCCCCTAGGACTTCATTGGCTCATCTGACGATTAATTCTGTACTAAAAATTGAAAAAAGAATTAGCATCTTTTCAGCAAAAGGTGTTTAGAAATAATTATTTAAAAGGAACGATAGTGAGGTTTCAGTGTGTGTTGGAACTGTCACCTGTCTTGGAGTCTTTCTGTTACACTGTGCCAGAAGTCAGCTGGAAACACCTTTGGACGCAGCAGTGACTTGTTGCATTCCTCTGGTTCTCACTAATGCGGTCTATGCTGTGGAATGAGTAGGAACAACTTCAGTTCTCTGTACCAACCTAAAGGTCTCAGCATTTGCCATTTCTGGAACACGACTTTGGGGCAAAATCCTAGCTTGAAGTTTTCTGTGCTGCATTTTATTCTGTAGTGAAGCCTTTTAAGTCAGGTGAGCAGATTCAGTGAACATTTTTGGGCCTCTTTTTTCTCCTGACTATTTTTTATACGCAAAGAATAAGTGAAGGTCTCACTGGTCCTATTTTTTTTTTTTTTAACAACGTTTAATTTTTCAAGTGTTTGTGTTTTCTCCTACAAGACAACATAGATGTTGCCATACTCCCCTAAAAGTCTGTGGCTTGAGAAGACGACATGCATGAATGTGCTTTCAGCTTTTTGGAAGCTGTGTGGATCTGGAGGCAGGAAGGCCGAGGGTTTCAGTTCAGCTTCTTTCACCAAGGAGAGCAAATAGCTTTGTCTGCTTCGCATAGCTCATTACCCTCTTACTTCTCCAAGATAATAGTTACAGTAGCTTTCAGGGAAAAAAATCTCCATCTGGTTTGTTTTGAGCATTTGGGGTTTTTTTTTAAGTAGGACTGCCCCTACATAACCACCATTAAAAAGTATTCAGTGCAAGAAATAGATGGCTAATTAGGCTATTGTCTGTAGGACACACTTGTTTTATTCGCTGTGGAAATTAGCAAAGTGAGTCACGAATGAGGTACAGACCTGGTGGGAAGAAGATGGTTTTGTGGTTATGATAGTGGACTGTAATCTGTGAAATTGTGTCCTGAAACTAAATGCTTCACAGAATTTCTCTGTGATGTTAAATAAGTCACTCCATTTCTGTTAGTGACCGGCTAATTGTTTGTGCTTCGTTTTTCAGGTATTCAGCTTGAAACAAGGGCCTGATTTGTGGAATTGGTGGGCAGTTAAAGCTCCATCTGAAGATAATGAGAATTGTAGATGCCCTAATACCAGTGAAAAAATTCAGTGGTACCCTAGGCCTGATTTGAACTAGGTACTTAGAAATTAGGGGACTCTGTAAACTTGTAATATCTCTCTGTGCTTCAGTTTTCTAGCCATGGAGGTTGTTAATTCTTTTAAACTCCTCTCATTTCCTCCCAGAACAATGCCAGCTCACTGAATTTATTTTGGTTTTAAAGTTTTTGAGGCACTTAAATGGCCCTGCTAAAAGTGCAGTAAGCTGCAAGGACACAGAATGTCCTTCTTTCAGGACAGGAACTCAAAGCTGTGCATTATATTAGAACTGGCATTTTACAGTGACTAAGAACAAATGAAATTACTCTTATTGACATCTGGATAAGTTAAGTGTGGGGGCCACTTGAAGACAAAAACCCCTGTAATTCACAATTCAGGTAGCTAAAAATGTGCCATAGTGCTCACCAGAGAGAATGAACAGGTAAGGTTTTTGTGAGCCCGTTTAGCTTGAGCACAAACTCTTACTTTACAGTCAAAATGTGTTGTGTTTTTACAAGGATAGGACAATATGGCGCAGCCCCGGTTGTCACTGTGCTCGCTTATTTTTCTTTGGGGTATGAATTAGAAGGTAACTTGTACCAATTTCTCACTGAAGTCACAGATCCTTCATATATTGTATCTTCAGTGTTATTTTGAGAACGTTTGCCCACCATTTCACAAATTATGTTCTGTCAGTCATAAAAGCAGTGAGAATGGTAGTACTGAATCTTTTACTGGTGGGAGCTTCCTCCTCCCAATGTCCTAGTGGATTATAGAAGGACAGATAATAGGTTTTAACTATTGTCTCTAAAACAATACTATGTGTGATTTGCTTTTGGCAACATTTGCATTTAAAGGGCATTCAGCACTAGTTCAGTCATCAGTGAAGTTTAGTTTTGCTAAACAAAGCTTCTGCCTGAAATACGCTGACTGCAGCAGTGCTATTTTAAGGCTTTACTAGTGTGAAATGTAAGGTCAGTGCTTATTTACTGATACTTAGCTAATGACTTCATAGTAGCAGTTTTATGTTGACGTCACTCTCTGCTAGAAAACTGTTTTACAGTTCAGCTGTTCAAAAAATTGTTTGATTTTGATTTTTGATAATGATTAATCTTACAACTGAGCAGAAACTAATTGCTTGTCTGGAAAAGATTTGTAAGAGTGGATTTACAGATAACAAAGGACAAGATGCCCTTTCCAAACTTAGGTGCCATTCTGTTTAAAGACAAAACAGTGTTAAGGAAAACTTTATTTTTCAGTGCTTCTTAAGGTTTTCTTGCCCTATTTCTGATGCTGCCTTTAAAAACAAATTTTTCAGGAGCCTGTCACCTTAGTTTTTAGGCTGTTGCAATAGGACAAATCCTGAATTAAACAGTTCTTCCATTAGTGAAAGGGGGAGGGGGTCATGTTCAATGCATAATGGAACCAAATGCAGTTCAAGGATCTTTCATTCAACAGCAGGTAATAGTACACACAAGAGAGGCTTCAGGCACATTGAGAGATAAGATTCATTGTCTTACCTGTTAACAAAATAAGTCTTTGGTTCTTTATATGTCCTATTTTAAAATACCTGGATGCACAGTAAAAGCTTTCTTTCATACACGCTTAGCACTACAGTTCTAACAGCTGGTTTTATTACTGGCAGTACATGGAAAAGTCAAAGTTGTTTCTGAATATCTGAACTGTATCTTTTCTGTGAAGAAAACAATGGCCCCATACCCTTTGTACGGTTTTCTTTTTCAACATGAAACAATAGCATGTTTGTTTATGCTGTCCTGCTGTTTTAAGAAGTGCACACTTACGTATTTGAATTTTATTTTTTTTAACCACCCTGCATTGTCTTCTCAGCAGTGCAGCTCCATTGTGAAGTCTGAGGAGGTGAAATAGCAATGTTGAAAGTATACTGCAGCCAAACCAATTTATTAGGAGACTTAGAGCTACGCTCCCTCTGAAGAGACACCGGATGTTAAAAATGCAAACCGTCGCCTATGCCTGTACTTCTGCCATTATTGTTTGCACTGATTCTGCACAAGCATTGGTGCAGGGATGGGAAATTTCTAGAGGAGTGCCAATATAAAAGCAGGAGTTGCAAAACTCTGAGCATTAGTTTGAGAGGGGAAGTCAGGGTTACGTGTTCGGTAGGATTCCACATGCTACCATTATTAAATGTCATACTCGCCGGATAGAAAAAAATTTTTTTTTTTCTGTTAGCATTTGTTTGGAGTGGATTTGGACTGAAAATGCTTCATTCTGAGGGCACTGTCTGTTCAAAACTGTGCTTCACTAGTTCTTAACCTGCAGACCTGGTCACCTTGTTGGAGTTGTTATTGCTTCATTTACCTCAGAACTTCAAAAGCCACAATGGATGATATTAGAATCAAATATTGCAAATACCAAACATGTACTTCAGTTATAGTCCACAATGCTGCTATAGCTTTCCTGTTTTCAAGAACCTCATTTCATTTATAGTAAAAACATGCCCTCACTTACAACTATACAGCTAAATCTTAGTTGTTTCTTAATTTCTGCAGCAAAAAGCCCAATCTGATCAATAGATGAGTCTTGCTGAGGCAGGCACGAGTGCAGGACCAGCACTGAAGTCAGCTGACTTTTTTGTTCAGTGTAGCTATGCAGGGCTTCAGTCTGCTGTGACCGCTGGGCAGTAAGTGAATTTAAAAGTGAATAGTGGGGAGTATTAAGAAGCACATCTTAGGAAAGTGGCGATTCTCCTTTTAAACAATGCACCGCTTTCTTTTTTTTCCTGTGCTTCAGTGAGATACAAGCTATGATGTGTAGGATCCCGGTTTTCTGCTGCTCTAAGAGAGACATGCTAGGCAGAGGAGAATTATTTTTTGATTTAGGAGAAAACTCTTCAGGAATCTTCTCACTAGTTCCTAGAAGAAAGTGTTTTTAACAGTAAAGTAACTGTAATATGCTTTCACAATGAATGGAACATTTTTCCTTTGCAGTTTTTATTAGAACATTTTTCTATGCAGATAGTGACTCTCATTTATTGTGCAACAAATGTGGCCTATGTAGTTTGGCATCTTGCTTTGAAGGAATCTCTTTTCAGGAAAGCTGGAGCGTTTAATAATCTTCAATCTGTAGTATGCTTTTTGTGCAGTCCCTTGTGTTAGAAGGGTATTGCTTCTGATTCATAGGTAAGACAGATTACCGCCAAAATATGGGCTCATATTCCAGAAGAAAAAGCAGACTTAGTGTATGTTTATTAAAACTGCTGAATTTGACATCTCTTGGAACATGGAAGGAAAGAAGATTTCAAGATCTAGCAAAAGCTTACTGGTTTTCAAGAGTCATTTCTTGAGTTGGGTGGTCCTGAGTTACTTGTGGCATTTTAACAGTGGTTTGAATTTCAGCTGATATTGCCTGGAAGGAGTAGAGCATCAGTTTGTGGCCAATAGTGGCTCAGGTTACAAATAGGTACATACTATAGCAACTGAAATGTGCTGGAGATGAACTTGGTCTCTCTGTGGAATAATTTGCAGTTTCTTTAGTGTTAGGTTAGTTCAGCTTCAATTTACGGTGGCTCAGATATTCTGATATTTTCACCCCAAGGCACAGGTTTTCAGTGCCTCTAAAAAACATCTAGAAACCAAGGACCTGGACAAATTCTCTTCGGTATTACAGTGGCTTGGCAGAGGTGGAGGGGAGTCTGGTCACTAATTGTGAAACACCTTTCCGTAGTTTTGCCATGAAAAGGCATTGCTAGACCGGCTTCAGAAACATTTGTGGCGCAAAGTGATGATCGACAAGAAAGGAGGATGTAGCAGCTGGACTTTAATAATGTGGTGCTCTCATGTAAGATACTTGAGAGCCCTGACTTCATCACTAATACCTGTAATGATACCATGATATACTGTTGTTTTTATAGTTTTGTTGGAAGCTATTATGAAGAATGGAAGTGCTGCTGGGGGAGGCGCTTACTGCCGAAAACCAGCCAGTAGCAGTGATCAAAGTAAGCCCAATGGCACGAAGGAGAGCAATGCATCTACTACAGGTGAAAGTGGAAAAGGCTACACCAAAGACCAAATGGAAGGAGTTTTGAGGTATGGCCTTGCTTAAACGTGTCACTGCTTTTCGTTCTGTGTATTATATACTTAGCGTCTAAAGAAGCAACGGAAAATTCAAGGTTAGTTAAAAGAGTTACTTCTACTGAACAGTAGCTGAAAGCAATAGAAGAGTTTTGCTGTTTTTGAACACTGTAAGAGATGCTCTCACTATCTGCAAGAACAATGATACTCCTTTCTTTAAATCGTCAGTGTTACTTTATGTAATGATTATACTTAAAATAGTTATGAAGTAGATCTCATGGTAAATGGAAGAAGTGATGAAAATTCTGTAGTACAACTTGCAGGACAGTGTTTCTAATAAATATTTTTATACCGAAGATACATGCTCACTCCCGAAGTTTATTTTCAAGCTAATCTTCTTGTACAGGCTGGTCTTAGATGAGCGTTAAAATGCTTTTGTTCTGAAAGTAAAGGTGTCTGAGAAGCACTGAAACACGGAGTCTGAGTTGCATTATAAACTCTGTACTTAGTGCAGCTTGACAGTATTGAGATGGGGTGGCATCGCAAAAGGAGGATGTGCAAAAATGAGCAAGTCAATAAAAATGTCCTTTTGCGGCAAGGAACTCTTAAGTCATGTTGTCACTATACACTTGCTGGCTGTAGGAGCAAGCAAAATACTGTTTGATATGTGCCCTGATTTTTGGTAAAGGAGTATGGATATAGCCATTCTAAAATTACACTCTTCAAAACCCACCTGTATTTTCAGATAAGCCTAGCCCAAATATTTTCGAGGGAGCTTGAAGGGAAATCAAGAAGTGCTCATCTCCTAGTTTGCGTAGATTGGATGAACTGTTGTGCTAAACAGAAATTTCTGAGGGTTTTTTTGTGTGTGTGCATGTGTGAAATACATGTTGCTGTTGATATTATCTTGGGATCTTTTCCTGAAGTTCAATAATCTGTTCAGCTCTGCTAACAGTGAGGAAAAAGGAGCTTTTATTTGTTGATACAGAAGCTTTGCGTTCAGACAGGTTGACAGCAGCATCTCTGACATGGTTATCCTCTTGGTGTTGTTATTGACTATAGCATTTCATTTGCCATCATTTTCTGCTTAATTAATGTTCTTCATGATGCATCTGAAGTGAAACCCGAATAAGGATGTACATCTTTAGCCACCTTGTACCAGATGTTAAAGTAAGTGCAGAACGTGTGTGTGTACACACACGTGGGAGATAACATACCCAGAAAGAAGTCCTCTGTAAAATGAGGCTTAGATCAAATAAGACATGTAACACACTTCTAGAAAGCTGCTACAAGGAAGGCTCTTACTACTGCCAGTATTCACTCACCTGTGACGTGCCATTCTGAGCTGCAGTCTGCTTTGACATCAGGCTCTCTGCAAGATCTGTCTTTTTGTTTGTTTTACCAGAAGGTATGGTGTCTGCTTTGTCTTGACTGAAATGATGAAGTAGAGCCAATTTTTCTCTCTGGTAGGCTTTTGTGTAATTGAGTATTGCTTCCTTGAAGGGATTCCCTAGATGCCAGATAAACTTAATCCACCTCATTGAGATCAGAACTAGAGTTAGGGGTATTTACAGAAGTTGCATGTTGAGGGTAATCTTGATGCAACATTGCCTCAAGAACACTGAATGTTGAATATTAAATACAGGTTTTTAAAACCTACCAATATGTTTACAAAATAAGGAGTTGTAATAGCTTACAAAACAACCTCTGTTTGTTTGTATTTTACATACCACTTAAAATCATGTGTTAAAACAGTATCCTCACTTAGCTTGGGTAATGCTACCACCCTTTAATATAGCAGTTTATAAACCGAGACTGAATTTTGGTTTAGATGTTTAATGGTCAACAGTGCAAGTCTGCAGTTCGTATTGCAAGTTTTGAAAAGTTTGTCGTGTTATCAGTTGTGGACATCAACAAACCACTTAAAAAATTTGTGGTTAAATGTTAAAAACGTGTGCCTTGCTAATGAGAACAGAATGTAGTATGGCTAAATGGGCTAAAACTTAATGGAAAAATATAACACATTCAGTGGTGATAGCTGAGAGAAAGTTCATGTTTAAACCACAGTGAGAATGAGCTTTCTAGCTGGAAACATGACAGGCTGCATATGTTATTGCTTCAGTCAGGCCCCAGACTTTTCCAGTTAAATGAAATTTGCCCCTCGGGGAGGGTATTCTTCAGAGAGTAGAGCTTGTCACCACCATATGTTTCTGCCATACCACAGCAGAATGGTTTTCAGACTTTCAAATTGGTTAAAGAAATACGGTGTGAAAAGAGGTGGCTTTTAATAGTGTTTCATGCCTGTTTTCTGTCTTTTCTTCCTGTAGGGAAAGAAATTTCTAGATAGCAGGGTAGCAAAATCTTCAAACTTGTAATAAATTCTGATTCTTACCCTGAATTTGACTCTTGACAAACAAAGTTGTTTTGCATTTGTATGATTTGAAAGATGGTGAGTATCCTCAAGTATTCTTCCCTCTAATTTTTTGTTCTATTAGTAGTTGAATGTGGGTGAAGACAAAGTGCTCCTGCTTTAACTACACATGCCATTTCCAACACTTTTTTGTTGTAAACTTCAGTGAGTAGTTGGACAGGGGGACTGACTGAGCTCTCTGGCTTGGATCACTGGTTAGAGTTCCTGGCATTGTCCAACTTTCTTGAATTTGCTTGTGACAATAGGTTTAAGAAGCACAGTGAAGACTTGCTTGGAGCAATATAACTCATTTAACTGCATTAATTTTCATCAGGGTTACTCTACTGATGTGAGTAGGCATAAGTACAGACAAGCACCTCTGTGCTGGTTTTATTTTTTCCACATACACAGGGGACACTACTCACTAGCAAGCTACCATAACAGTTCTGTAGAGCATTACATGAGCTTGCAAGTTGCTCGACAGGGAGAAGCGTAAGATGTAATATGTTTCCACTGATTGCATAAGTGCTGGGAAATGCTTTGTTCCTTGTGGGAACCGCGCTCACTATTTGTGTGATGGTTTGAAGCTTGAGATGTACCAAAGCACTTTGTTGCTTTTAAATTGAAATGCTTTGAAAACACCATCTGTAGTGCGTGCATCTTTTTCTTGATGATTCTTATCTTGTCACTGAGAACTGGATGAAGTTGCCTTAACACCTTTAGGTGATCTGCATGTCAGAGATATTGACAAGAGACTGACAGAAATATCTTAGGACCCACAGCAGTCTTAACATTTTGTTAGAGCAAGTGCCCTAGAACTCTCGTGGCAATTGAAAGCTACCTGAGCAATGTCAGCTTAAGACAAATGTGTGAGAATCGTGTGCACAACAAAAAAAGGGAGAATTTGCTTTTGGATTTTATGGTCTTTGCTTTAAAGCAATTCCATCACTCTTTCATGTAGCATTTTTTGCTAAGATAAAGAAATGAAACATTTTTGTTTAAAAAAAAGTAAATTCAAACTTTTCTTTTTCTTCTAGTTCACTTAACTGAAGAAGTACTGGTTGGGATTAGTTATTGAAGTTCTTAATTACTGTAAAAAAAAATTCTGTTCCTTGTATCTGCCCATTCGTACCAAGTGTGCCAACCCTTCTTGTGGACTAGCATGAACTTTAAAAAAAAGGATCATTTGCCTGCTGTGTATTAATCTTTTCCATTTCCTTTTATGCTGTGAAGTCTGTATTATCTGTTGTCTGCTACATGATTTTAAAAAATACTTTATATATATATATAATATATCTATTCTATGATTTATACAGGCTCTCTTTAAATGATCTTAAAATTCATATGGTGTTGGATCTCTCTGGTCTCTTTTTAGTGAATAAACCATAGCATATATTCCATACTACCTTATTCACATCTGAAAGATGACTGCCATGCTAAGTAGTACACTAGAACTGGATTGCTGTCTTACGTAAACTCTGTGGGAATACTGTTTTTTCTGCCTTGCCAGTGCCTGCTTCTTGGAAGAAAACACAAAAATGAAATTTTATATTTGTATCTTTGAGATACAAACCAATAGAGGCATGAGTTCTGTAGAAACCTTGCAAGGCAAGATTAAGTATCATCCAGTAGTGGTTAAGAATAGTCAGTAGTTTGATCTTGAATTCACATATTAAACCAAAAAATTGCCTCTACACATTTAATGAATCAGACTAGAAGGAGTGTAAGTTGCGTGACTGACTTTCCAGGCATTCTGCTGAGGCTTCTGCAAATTCAGCAAAAAGAGATATAGAGGTTCTTTTCTAGCATGGGGTCAAGAGGATAATTCACTGAAAGTGGATTAATAAGAGCAATCAACATGTGCTGAAATGGAAAAAAACCCAACCTCAAACCAACAGAACAAAGAAATCAGGGCATGTCTTTAATTAGGCTGTAAAACTACTATGAACTGTTGAAAAACCTGGTTGAATGGTTGAGAAATTAAGGTGAAAATCATATTCATAGAGGCTGTCATGGAAAAGTAGCATGGAAGATATGATGGACTTTGTCAGAAAGCTCCTGCCTTTAATCTACACTTTTTATAACTAAAAGCTTAAACAAAATCTGGAGAAAAATATGCTTATGTAAACACAGCCTTGAGTATTTCATATAATACACACAGTAGAAAGAAATTGATCAGGTACATGCCAGAGCAAGGTACTCAGACAAGCACCAAGATGTGGTATTGAATCTATCAGTACAACAGAGATCTGAAATTTCTGGTGCGTTTGTTTCAGAAACTAGGGATATGCTGGTACCAGCCTGAGTTCCTCGACAATGCTGCAACCTGCTCTTCCCAATCTAGAGCATTTTTTGCAGACCACGCTTATGTCACCCAAACTGTGACTGGCACATTCCCAGTTCAGCTGCAAGATACCGTTTGCATCAGGCCGTCTGGCATCATTGGAAATTTGACCTGTATAGAAATTGGTCTGCATTTTGCTGTGTTTTTCTGCTCAACTCTAGGATCAGAAGTCAGTGTAGCTTCCTCTTGCTCAGTTCTTTATCATACCATTCACATTGCTGCTCACTACACTGCTCAGTTCAGTTTATCATTGGGAGAAATAATTGTGACTGCCCTCACAACCTTTGGAGATTGTGGTCAAAGTGTTTGTCTTTAGGGCTGTTCCTGTGCACGTAGACAGAGGCTTTGGAATGCCCTTCAGAATATGTAATCATACTCAAAACTTCATGATTGTGGATTGCTGTGGGTATTTGATACAGAAATGCAAACATCTCCAGTAGCTTTTGTTAATCTGATAAAAACTGTCAATGCTGACCTAATGTGAATTGTAGATATGAAAAGTGAGTCAACAAGCACACCAGTAGGATCACATCATTCTGTAGTCACAGGAGAACCAGTGGTAGTAGCCCCAGAATTTCTGCAGGTGAGAACAGACTTTTCAGGACCTGAGGGGCTTTCTCTACTGCCAGCTGTCAGAGCATGGAAAGGAGCCCAGTGTCAAGCAGAATTCGTAGTTACTCCAGTTTCAAGCTGGCTGACCAGTTCTGCTGCAGGTGCTCAGATAGCACAGCTCTGCGAGTCGTGGCAAGTTACCTCTGTCACCAGACTGGGGATGTATGTAGGCCACTGCTTGCTCTCATGCTGTTTGAGAAATCTATTCTCTAAAAGTCAGATATTATTTCAGGAACATCCAGCAATGTGCCCTCTTAAAAGAGCCAGCAAATCTGTTGACCAGAAGGACAATGCCAAGGTGTTGGCAGGGGACTAACAATTCAACAAGGACAGAAATTAGCTAAACAACAGAAATAATTTTATAGTCATTCAGATACAGAAGTGATCCAACCAGGAATGATAAGCACCTCACAAAAAACAAAACCCCAAACAAAGTGTGCATAAAAACACCAGACTTCCAATAAGCCATAAATAAATAACAACAACCACAACAAAAACTATTCAATGCAAAACGAGCAGTCAATGAACAAGTGATATGTACACTGGAATTTTAAAAAGAAACATCTGTGTAGAGTTTACACGTGCAAGAAGATTAGCAGTAGGAACTACAGTGCCTTAAGGGGCAGCAGGACAAACAAACAACAATTTTTAATGCAGCATTCAGGAAGTTAGTTGTTCATGCTAAGAGTATTGCAGGACGGGGGTCTCAGGTGCAGTTAAAAGCCAGAAGTAACGTCAGTGATTGGGCTTTTCCAAAACCTCCTCTAGTTTTACTCTTTGTTTTAGCCTGCCTCTGCTGGCCGATGATGTGTGCCCTGCAATAAGAGAGAAGTGGGAAAAGAATGGATCCTACGATCCATCTGCCCTCCTGTGACAAATCTCCACAGGACAGTTCAGTGGTGCAGACAAGGGATTCTGGCTGACTGAGCATTGTCAGTCGTCAGCCTACTAGAGAGAAAGGGTGAGGAATATGTCCAAAAAGATCTGCATCTACTGAAGGACAAGGATCAAATTGACCATGGCCTTCAACAGCTTCCGGCAAACAGAGAGAAATTTTTCATTGGAATAGTGGAGTTTGGGGGAAGAAGACTTGGCGAATCTCTGTGCAAAGCCCATGATCCCCATCAGTTTAAGGATGGGGAGGGATGGGGCATGCCAGGCCCTGGTGGGCTCCAGTGTTTGAGACACTTGGTGACTGCACGGCACATGTGTGACCTGAGGATCTGGTGAGTTGTCCTGATGATCCCCTACAGTTTGTCCTCTGATAAAGTGCCTTACCAGGTTGAGTTTGGGATGCATTAAAGTTTTGCCTCTCAGGAGAGCATCAGGAACACTGATAACTTCGTTTAATTGGAAAACACCTTTTAATCATCCTTACTTTTCCCATCATCCCCAGTGCAAAGCAGCTGCAGTACAAGTTTTGGCCCAAAGCTCTCATAGACTTTGCTGAGGGGGAGGAAGACTGAGGTGTTACCCTGTAATGATTGCCCTGCATGGTGCTCTGTCTAGGACCTCCTGGCCAAAGTCACTGACTCCCTCCCAGTACAAAACTGCATTAACTAGGTGCTAGCTACTTGCAGTCCAGATACTTTTTGCCTTGAAGTGGCCAAGCAATGGTATAAAACTGTTGGCTAATATAGGAAGGACTTCATAGCATAAGGTCATTGCTGAGATTTCCAGGCTTAGATACGGTTTTTGGCCCTTGTGCATTTGTACAATCATTTAATGTTTTTCATCGTTAAAGCTTGTTCTGCCTAATCCAAAGTCATGCTAAACTCTGCAAAATTGCCGTGTGGTTATGCATGTTCCACATCTGTGTGTGCAGAATTTTTCGTTTAACAAAGCGACCACTAGGAAAGACTTAACTTGCAAAGAGAAAATAGAAATGTGATATACCTTGGTTGGGCACTTGTTCCTTGATAATACCTCATTTGTGGACCAGGTTCAGGATAGCTGTTGTATGGAGGTGATTGCATCAATCCTTTGAATATGAGCCACGAGGCAGGTTTTTCCCTGCACTTTCTCATCAGGGAGCAGCTCTGGTTTGATGCGCTGGCTCTAAGCAGATCATAGTGTCTGAAGCTGGTGGGTCACATGCTGACCTAAACATCTTCTGATTGATACTGTGGGACTTTCACTCGTCGTGAATAGGAGGGAATTCTCCAGTGAGTTTTGGGAGGTTAGAAAAACAGGTCAGCATGTTGGTCGTTTTTTTTCTTTATTTCTTCTCTTGGCATCCTCGAGTTGTGAAATAATGCATATCAGGTCTGCAAATAAGTAAACTTTCATGGTTTTATTTTTTCATGTCTGTTCCTTTCATAAGAAATTCCTATATGCTGTTGAGGGACAGAGTTGGTGAGAATGCCCTGTTGACTTGCTATATAATTTTATATCAACCAAAGTTCTGAAGAGTCTGGTCCACAAACAAGTCATTCAGAAATCGAGTTACTGAAGAGAACTTAGATTTGATGCCGAGATAGCAGTTTCATTAAATAAAAGCCTAATTTGATACTGTTACGTGTTTAAATAAAGTTACCTGTTCTTGACAGAGTTCATAAGTCATCCAGGTACTGAGGCTAAGGATTAAGGGATGTGTACACTACCACATTTTTTCCTGCTTGTACAAATTACAGAACAAAAGTTACCAGTACTCAGAGTATAATTTAATGTATTTTCTTTCCATTCTTTCTTGATGGATTCTCTGTGTTCTTTTTAGTTAATCAGCTTCCTAACTGGAGCTTATTAAATGTTACTTCAATATAATGAGCTATATTTATTTCACAGGATGTTTATGTTGGCAGATGCCTGTGAACATTCAATTCAGTGCTCTTGTGAACATTACACCGAGATTTCCATAAAAGCTTATATTATTTGAACACAGGAAACAGGATCCCTCATATGAAACTTGATTTGATCAATTTGTGAACTAGGAAGGACCACACATGACGGTGTGGTTGTACTTCTGGTGCTCTCATTTCCTTAATTACAGGCTACCCATGCTTCTTTCATGAGAATGCCAAAGGCTTGCTTGCCACCTTTTTTTCCACTTGGTTGCCCTGTGTGTAGTCTTGGCAACATTAAACCCATATTTATGTAGAAATTTGTGTGTTTAAAAGAATACAGATACAGTTACAGCCATGTGAAGACACTCACATAAAGCTTTTAAAATATTTATGGATGTAATTTCTATTTCTTGCTCAGACCAGCCCCCTATTTTTTTGGTATGCACCCAATGTCAGCACGCCTCATTTCTGCAGTGCAAGTTTACAATTCAGCCTTATTTTTCTAGGTTTCTGAATTCTTACCCAAGTAACTTGGTTTGATTTTTAAGGTGTATTTACTGGTTTGGTCAGTTCTTCCTGCCCACATAGAGTCAGTGTTCTCTCTTCCCCTGTAACTGCTCTTTCTTTCTTCTGAGTATTGTAAAGTATACCGGATGATTGCATCATTTCCAGATTTTGCTTTTCCTGTCTGGGTGAGACAGCCCACAGGAAGATTTCTGAGTTTTCAGAGTTTTGAAAAAAAAAAAGCTACACTTGAATATATGCGATGAGCCAAATAGATAATTGTTCCCTTGAATTTGCATAAACACTTACAGAAAGATTGTTAAAGATCCAGGTGCATTCCCAGCAGCAGAAGTATTTTCACATGTCTTTTTTCCCTGAAGAGTGAATGCTTGAATGGTATTATGACTTGACTTTTGTTTGGAGAAAGGGAGGTATTGTTTGGTTTGTTTTATGTGCGTAGTGAAGTGCGTTTGCTGTTTGCAGTGGAAACGGGCCTTCCTACCTGATAGCTCTGCACAGAAAATTTAGAATCTTCTTTTCATGCATTATTAACGCCAATATTAGTATAATTGAGGATGAGGAATTGCTACAGTAATTGCAAAATGAAATCCTTTCTTACAGCTGTGGTAGTTCTACAGCAGAATAGGTAAAAGAAATGTATATAGAAAGTAATTTTGAGTACAGTAGTTCATTTTGCTTAGTAGTGGTTCTGTTATGAAAAATGGCATTCTTTGTTCCTAGAGTAGATATTTCAAAATATTTTATATTGAAAGCAAGAGATGTAATGTAACGCACCAGTTGCAGTGCAACCTAACTTGCATCTGTGTTCTAACATACCACTTTTACATCTTTTTGTTTGCAACGTTTTACTTCATTTTCTTTTGCAGTATAAAGAAATGCAAAAATTACTATGAAGTCCTTGGGGTGTCAAAGGATGCAGGTGAAGAAGACCTAAAGAAGGCTTATAGAAAACTTGCTTTGAAATTCCACCCAGACAAAAACCATGCACCTGGAGCAACAGAGGCTTTTAAAAGTAAAATACCATTTTTAATTAATTTTTTTAATTATTAAACTTTGTCCAATTAAAGGAAACTTACCTGCACTGCTCACTTGTCTTCTTACAAAATTGTCCATGTGTTTTGTAGCTAATGTTAAACTGACATTTCTATTCAAGACAATATTTGACCTTTATTAAATTAGAAGTATAGATAAATGCGGACTTTTCGCCCACAGGGTTCTGTTTCCGAGGACTGACTGCAACGTTCAGGTACAGGGAGCAAATACTTGATCTGTGAAACCCAATTGCACTTCTTTACTGTTGTTTACTTAATGTAGTCAATTGAATTCTTCTACCTTGAATTTACTGGAGCTTGAACAAAACCAAAGCAATTCTTGATAGAAAAATGCAGTTTTTACTGAATCATGTGCCACACTGTTACCTTTTCCTTAAAGTTCCTTGTATTTTGTAGTTTTACTATGTTTTCCACAGAAAAAGTCATGAGTTCAAACATAGCCTTATTAATAGTTGCCTTGGACCATTTTTTAGGTAAAATTTAGTCTGACCTGACCTTATCCAAAGCTGCCAAGCTTATCCCTGCATAAGGGAAATTGTTGAGGGAAAGCTTTTTAAAGAAAACTACACCTTCATCTCAGATGAAGAAAAATGTGAATCTGTAAGAAATGATCATGCATAAATAAACAATCTGATCATGGTACATCTTTTTTATTTTTTTCCTTGTGTGAGGTTTACATGCAGACATTTGAAAAAATCATTCGGATAAAACACTTAAATTGGGGAGGGGAAAAAAGAAAAAAAAGGTGCTGAGCAAGACTTCTGATACAGACTTTAAGAGGTAATTATAATAATGTATTAACAGTTCCAAAGGAAAAGTAGATACAGCTTAACAGGAAAGTTGATTGGTAATGGTTAATTTAATACAGATATGTGATGTCTTTATCTTAAAACAAGGTATTCTAATAAAATTGTCTCAGGCCCTAGGAATAAAAGTTCTTCCTTGTTAATAGCATTTTAAATAATCTTTAACATGTTAAAAATCAGTTTCTTAATATTTAATATTTTATTTAACATTAGCACTTTGTACAAGTCTGATTTCTTCATCTTAATTTCACTTTCTGGTTCTTAACTAGATAAATAAATAAACAGAAAATTTTGTAGGGGACTCTTGTTGACTAAAAGTTATTTAATGAAAACTAGCATTTTATTGCATTGAAATTATTGTGATCTTTTTATATGGCTGAGTAAATTTATGGTTTAGTTTTACTTTAAGGGTGTCTGATGAATTTCCGACATCCATCTGAGAAAAGGAATTAATAATAATAGTTTTTATTTCATAATAATGCTTTATCTTAAGGAAAGATCACATTAGAAAACAGAATTGACTTTCATGATAGGCAAGGTACTTATATCTTGAGCTACCTAGTACTGTTCTTCTGTTGTATTGAGCAGCCTCACTGAGCTGAATTTTAGATTTAAAAATTTGTGCAAATATAGTGACTTTTACTCTCTTGGAATCTCTTTTACACACTTCATCAGAAATCTTTATTTGAAACTTCTGAGTGTGCTTTTTATGTCCTTTTTTTAAAGAAAGTCATGTTAGAATCAAACCTGTTGTGAATTAGGATCAGATAATAAAAAGCAAATAACAAATAGGCATACAGTATGGTGACATTATGGTGTCTTCACTTTATGTGTAGTCATCTGATTGGTCTCCCCAGATTCTTAATTCTTGAGAAAAATCTAAATTTTTACTACCAATTTTATCCTTGTACTGAGCAACAGAGCAATAATTGGTATCAGTGTATATCATGATCTCAGTGCAAATTACCAGGCTTCATTTCTTTGGGTTTTCTCCACTTAAAGGAATTACTAATGATTTTCTTCTAAGGGCGTCTTAAAAGACACAGAGCTAAAACTCATTAACTTTTTCTTAGATTGGATAATGTTTAAAATATTAATTATAAGCTGTAGTCTTATTTCCCTGTGTTGAGGTTATAATGTTGCACCTTTCATGAACTTTTGATGACTGATGGCTTTTCAACACTGAAAAAAAATGTAATCCCTGTGTCTCGGGTTGGTTGGCTGCAAAAGAAACCTTTTGTTGGAGAGGCCTGGAGAAGAGAGAAAAAAGGAAGGCAGAAAGGGTTTAATGAAGATATGACTGAGTGAAGGTGGCTCATCCAGTGGCAACAGAAATTTTCCTTCAATCTCCAAGAGCTGTGTGTCTGTGCACAGCAAGAAAAAAGGTTGTAAAAAGCAGGATATGTGGGGTCTCTTGCTGATTTTTTTTCCATGCTCACCTAACTCAGTTTTTTATTTTTCTACTGTCAGAATTGAAGTTGTTCATTTGTGATAACTTAGCATAAATGAGGAATAGCATCCAGGCCAGGAACTCAAAACATTGAGGTCATGGTGATAGCCTTAGAAATACACATGTTCCTGTTGTGCACACATGTTCTATTCTTCATTTTATGTCATACAAAACTCTGTTATTAATCTAATCCCTAAAATATCTTCAGAAGCATTGAGAAAAATACACTCACACTCTTGTAGGCAATGAATTTGATGCATTCAAAGAACTGACCATTTATCAAATGAAACCAAAGAAAACCTATGGAGCCTATGATTTTTTTTTAAAGCTAGGCTGCTAGGGCAGACTCAACTTTGCAAGTACCCAGCTTCAGAGCTTTCATTGAAATGCCTGATGCTTTTTTTGTAATTGCAGTGAGAGAACATTTCCACAGGTGTAGGTGTTCCCCTAGAAAAAGAAACAAAGCTCTCCTGCCTTCTGCCTCCTTCAGCAGGATAAAAGGCCTTTGAATAACGTTGGTGGGAAACTTTGTGGAAACTATTCTGAGAACAGTAGAGATGCTTCTGGACCTTGTTCTACAGTAGTTGTTTTGTGACATACAGTAAAGGACATCATTTGCTGCCTGTTTTTTTACTTTGAAATTGCAGTTCTCGTGCTGGAGTAACTTCCGTCATTCATTTACGGGAGTTGTCTTTTATTCCTTGCTTCAGAAATCGGAAATGCGTATGCTGTGCTGAGTAATCCAGAAAAACGAAAGCAGTATGACTTTACAGGGAGTGAAGAGCAAACATGCAATCACCCTAGCAACGGTCGATTCAACTTCCATAGAGGTTGTGAGGCCGATATTACTCCGGAGGATCTGTTCAACATGTTTTTTGGAGGGGCCTTTCCAACAGGTATTTGTATACATCAATATAATTTTTGGTATATACTGCCCAGAGTGGCATTAGAGTTTGTGACATTATGAAACAGTAGAATTATTCCAACCTCAGCTTTTCAATCTGTATCACAGTTTATTTTCCCCCCAAGTGTTGCTAAATCCCAAAAATGTCAGTTCAGTTCTTCGGGGTTACTATCTTAGAGCTTAAAATATTTATTTTAAACATCTTTGACTTTGTAAGATACTTAATGTTATTTTATGTGCCATTGTGCAGTAACGTTAAATACTTCTGTCCTGACCTCTAAATAGTACTTTTTTTCCATTATATAAATGCAGATATTTCTTACGTTAAGTACTTCTGTCCTGACCTCTAAATAGTACTTTTTTTCCATTATATAAATGCAGATATTTCTTTCCTCAGGTAGTGTACATTCATTTTCTAATGGGCGTGCTGGCTACAGTAATCCTAATCAGCACCGTCAGAGTGGACATGAGAGGGAGGAAGAGAGGGGTGATGTATGTTTAATCACTATTGGTTTTAAACTACGGATTGTGAAATTTGCTGGTAGCCACTTTCAGTGATGTGATTGTACAGGAGCTCTGTACTGCAGAGGAGGATTTGTCCTTGCCAGTTAGGTATTTTAAAACTTCAGCAGGTGGCAATCTTACTGATTGGCAAAAAGACCTCCCAATTTGCAAAGATTTTGTAAATCTGTTGTTGAATGTCACTGTCTTTCTGGTGACTGGTGTTATTAGCCTAACTATGCCACTAATTCTGGCCTTGTCTGCATTTAAAAATGTATTTGGGCTGAGGTGAGAATTGAACCTAAGGCTCAGTATTCACCTACATGAATTATCTATAGTCCTGTATAATTACATATCACTGTAGAGATGAGACCGAATCATGGCGTACAATGATTTGGTAGTTGCTTGCGAGTACACGCGAACCCACGAACTCTGTCACTTTGTGAATACTATGTACGCATTCGAAAGTTCGGATAATACCACAGTGTTTGCAGTTACAGTTTTTCTAGCAGCCTTTGAGGCTTAAAGCAGAAAGTCACACTTTGCATTAAATCTTGTCAAATTTACCTGCTTACTGGATGCTATTTATGAAATACCTGCATGTGTTTTGTTCCTTAGGGAGGTTTCTCTATGGTCATCCAGCTGATGCCTATTATTGTGTTGATCTTTGTCTCCTTGTTGAGCCAGTTGATGGTATCTAACCCTCCTTACGCCTTATACCCAAGAACGTAAGTAGTGATTAATTACATTACCTTGAAACAGAGGGGAAGACAATGTAACCACCCTCTCCCGCTTAGAAACATTTCAGTGAGCCTACCATTAGTTTGTCCTTCATTTCCCACTGTGAGGAAAAGGAGGGAGGGTGTAAACATAGCAGAACAGAACTTGAAATTTAGATACTAAGGACATACTGAGAACACAATGGAGAACAGAACTCATTAACACCTGGAGTTTAGGAGGTCCAGTACAAGGCAGTGCGTCCATGCAACATGGCATGTTGCAAAGGTGGTTGCATTTAATCAAATACTGAAACCTGCTAAGACTCATTATTCTTTGAGGGGTCAACTGTGTTTGCAGCAAGTGATGTACTGGAAAGCAACTTTCTCAGCCTTACTTAAGTGTTAAACCAAATGAGGGCTGGGAAAACTGTATTCTTTTGCTTCATTTTAGGTGATGGCAAAGTAGTTTATCTTCATTTTCTTGTGAAGAATTCCACAAGTGAGACCTACCTGATTTGTACAGTAGGATATATAAGCCGTTTTTCCTTGCGAGAAATAAATAACTTGAATCAAGCTTGCAGCTAGCTAGTAGAGTTAGCCCACTCGCCGCAATGGTTTTAAAGGTCCTTAGTTCCTTGCAGAGCTCTCAGCCCCACAACAGAAAGATTTCTTTTCTCCTGTTTATCAGAGTTTTTTATTTCTGGACTGGGATGGTTTTCCCTTCTGCAGCTAAGCTGTTGTGATGCTTAGAAACGCTTCTCTGCCAAAATGTTTGCGTCCAATCCTTGGTTTTTAATCTGCAGAATGCTAGCAGGAGAATGGATTTATCAGGGCTGGCAGCAAACACTTTAGAATGGAGGTGCCTGTATGTACTGGGTTGCTACAGAATAGTGACCTGATTTCCTTTCTGTTGAGTTTGAATGTCATTTTCTATTACCAAAGCTTACATTTGCCTAAAGAGGTATGACACAAGTGTCTTAGTAAAATGGGGGGTTTTTGAGTTCAAGTGTTAAGCAGCAGAAGTTCAGGTGAACACAATAATTCTATTCCCTGGCAGATAATGCAGCCATTCCTTTCATTATTTGTCTTGAAATGGCAAATTCACTAATATGTTGGTATTATTATGAAATAGCAATACCTTTTAAAAGTCTCTTTGGGGTGTAAAAAAAAAAAGAAATTAATGTTTAGTCTCTCTCTCCCCCCTGCCTCCTTTCTTGCAGAAGTACAGGGCAGGTCATAAAAATGCAGACAGAAAACTTGGGTGTCATTTACTATGTCAACAAAGACTTCAGAAATGAATACAAAGGAGTGTCATTACAGAAAGTGGAAAAGAGTGTGGAAGAAGATTATGTGTCCAACATTCGTAATAACTGTTGGAAGGAGAGACAACAAAGTAAGTTTGGTAATATGTGTAATTTCACGAAAGCATGCATTACTATAAAAATGTATTACCTTAGCCAAGAATGAAATGCTTTTATTACTAAAATGTCTCATTGCAAAAGCAAGTGTAAGGTTCTCTACTGTTTCTCACTTCAGAGGTGTCCCCAGTGTCACTTAATTTCTGAGTTTTACTCTGTGATCTAACAACCATCTGCAGATCACCAGCAGTTTCAACCTGCTGCTTTATTATCTGTGATCATGTCTCAGAAAATCAAAGACTATGCTCAGCTGATAATGACAAAGCTTTTGTTTTTAACTTACAGCGATTTCTAAGAATTCTAATGTCTTCCACATTATTTCATCATGACAATATCTCATTTTCCTGTAAATAAATAAACCGAAAGCTTACATAGGTGTTTCCAGAGAGAGGAAAAAAATAATCTGCCTTGGATCACAGTACATACAAACACTGCTTTTCCAGGCAACCAAGGACAGGCAGCATATCCTGTAAAATATCATAAGCTCTAAATCAGTGCTTCATCTTTTGCCAGTGCTGAATAATTTTTCTCCCTGGACTTGGTACCATGGCTATATCAGACCCTAAAAACAAGGGTGTTTTCAGTTTACCATCTGTTTCTCCAATCTCATATTATACAATGAGCAGTTTTCTTTCAGAAGCCTAAAATTCAGTTTTAAGGCATAAGAATGCTGAATAGCATCAGCCATCTCCAAATCAGCATCAGTTTTGACCTGTTATTCTGCTATTTGTGACCATTTTGTAAGCCTTTCATGCTCTGTGAGAGCAGTGCTACTAAAAAGACATCAGTGTTGAAAACAGATGGGTTTAACTTTTCAGGTGGTAAATTTCAGTAATGGCTTACTGGAAAAATAATTAATTCATGAGATGTCAGTAAAGTGTCCAGATGCCAATAGAATGCTCTTCTCTGTGTGAAATCACGTGGAATCACATGTTCCTGCACAGCTTTGCTCTCTGCAGTCCAGTGCTGCCAGGCCTTTCAGCTGAGATGACCCCTCAGTTTTTCCCAGCTGTAAAAAATAGTTTACAAAAATGAGAGGCGGTTGTTAACGAAAAATTAAAGGCAAGATATAATCCAGCACAATAAAAAGAGGATGTATTATTTATATATTTTTTCATCAGAGTATAGATCTGGAAGGATACTTTGCTTTTATCTACCTAAACATTACACTTAAATTTACTGGCATGTTACATTTGTGTCTTCTGTAATATATTTACTATATAAATATCTTTGAAAAGGCTTCGTTGATAGGCAGTTCCACCTGAGGAGGAAAGAAGGAGAAAGATTACCTTTCTCATTTTTCAGCAATTATTCTTGACATGCTTACTTTTTTAAGCATTATCTGAGTCCTGGACAATGCAAGGAGGCTCATGCTTCTGTATGTACATATTTACTGGGAAAAATGTGATTGCTACAGAGACATCTGACCCCAGTAAAAAGAACAAAAATAGTCTGAAGATGGTGACTGTCATGTTGTTTGCTACTTGTAATTTATCAAGTTGTGAAAACTACCCAAATTGATTTTGAGTAAGAGGCCCCTAATGTATTTTCTCTATTGATAGAAAATAACTGATTTTGTGGGTTTATGGGTTTAAAATACCTGTTGTGTGTTGGATCTCCTTGACAGTAAAAATCTATCCAGCATTGATTGACATTTAAGAATGCCTTGCTAATCCATTTTTAGTTGAAGTCATGAAAAAGATTTTACAGAATTAAAATGCTTGGCAATGTCAAGCTGCTGAACACCAGTATAATACAGAGAGTTCTTAATTATTAATACCTCTGAATCAATGAAGCAGTATCAGTTGAAGTAAAGGGCTTAACATTCAGAATGGATTTTTTTGGGCGCAGACAAGATGTTACAGCTATCAATAATATACAGGATCACTGAGTGTGGCCTACATTTCTGTTTTTTAATGAGGTCTGACAGAAGTTGTAGGGGATTTTTTGTTGCTTTGTTCTTGTTGAGGTTTTTTTGTTTGGGTTTTTCATTTAATCAGATACTGCTGTATGAACTATGAGGGAGCTGAAAGGCTGTTATGGCTTTATCTGCTCAAAAGATGCAATGCTTATCAAGATCCAGCAAAGTGTAGCAGTGCTGTTTAGGTGACGTCTGAGAGAAGTTAGAATAGACAGGAAGGAAAAAGGGCATGGATTAAACCTGAGGTGTTTTGTACAACTCCAAGCAGGAATATGTCATGTGCCAAGCATCCAGTTTTTGACCAAAAAAATATTTTCTCTTTTTTCGCTTGAAGAAACAGACTTACTTTATGCAGCAAAAGTATATCGAGATGACCGTCTCCGAAAGAAGGCAGAGTCCATGTCCATGGAGAACTGCAAAGAACTAGAACGGCTGACCAGCCTCTATCGAGGAGGATGAGCTACAGTTGTACAATACATCCTTACGTATGCTGTTATCTCTCTTGTAAATTAAGAAGAGATTTAGTTTCACCATGAATGCTGCTGGAAAAGAAGGGTGGATGTAAAACTCTACTGTGTAGCTGTTTCCAGAAACCTTATGCTGAAATATTATTTAATGGCTTCTTTACCTACTGTGAAATATAGGTAACTTTAATTGTCTAGATTTTACTTCAAAGCTTCTGTGAATTCTTTCAGCAGAGAGAATAGCTCAGAAAGGATGCTGTACTCGTAGAGACTTAGTCATAGTGGTTCTCCTCTAACATATTTGCCATGTAAATATCTGTGGAAAGAACACTTTGTGTATATACGAGTTAAATGACTTTCTATTTAAAATCTCAGAAATTTAGTTCCATACTACATTTTGTCTCACTGATGGAATAAATAGTATGATTACATCACTCCTATTCAGATGTCAAGTGTGTGGAGTTGAAACAATAATTTTTAATATTTTATCTCTATGTAAAATCTTCTAGGTTTGCCAGCTTAGAGGAACTTGGTATTTTTAAATATAATGGCATATATTCCTAAATATCTGTTGGGGTATATTGATCTGATGTAGAGTAGCAGTTTAGCTGTTGTAGTTTTTTAGCATTTCTAAGCAATGCTGAGAAAACTTCAGAACGACACTAATCTCTTTTCAAAGTAAATATTTGCAAATGCTGTACAGACCATTGTAAACATTGCTTTTAGTACTTGCAACAGTTTACAGCTGCTCTACCATTCGGTATTCCAGTAGTAGTAAATCCATACGTATGGTTAACATGCATCCATAGCTTCCTTTATTTTCACTGGAAGGACAGAGAAAAACATGCAACAGTAAAATCTTAAAGCTATATTTAAAAAAGGCAACCTATTTTTTTTTTCCTGGCAGGCTTCCATTTTCTTACTGCATTTTTATTTCAAGCTAGGTCCCAACACTAATTTCTCAATGGGCACTGCAAGTTCAACAGGGAAATTTTGCTAAGGACAAGGTATGTGCCTTTCAACCCTTTTGCCAACTATTTAAATGCTTTGCTGCTTTGCAGTGTGCTCCTATGGCCAGAGCTCTGTCACTGGTCCCAAGGCAGAAGAGGTAGGGAATGCACTTTTTGGGACCAGAATGTTGCTGGACTGACTTCCTAGAAGTGAGCAAACCTACCTTTGGCTCCTACACACAAGATCATGTAACTCAGTGGCCTGTAAGTGGAAACTGTATGTTGCCACACCTGCTGATGCAAAGAGGTGTTCTGAAGCAGCTGAGTACAATGTACTTAAAGTTTATCAAAGAGTGTTGAAAACATTTTTAGGTTCAGTAGCTGATGTTTTTTACATTTTAACAGTGTTATGCAGGGGAATGTTTCTTGTATTTGAGAATGCCAGATAGCTTGTAATATGGACACTATTTTTTGTTTGAGAAAACTGGTATCTTTGAACAAGGCTATCAGTTTACGTGGAGCCAAATTTTCCTCCAAAACTGGAAGTTTAAACACTTTGACTGACTTAATTGCAATTCCTTCTGATCTAGAGCAGGATATGACTTTGCAGATACGCTAAATGTGATTGCTCTAAGTGACCTAGAAATCATTTTGCATATCTCCCTTTTCTAAACTGTCCCAGCGGAAATGACTTCTATTGAATTGGTGTAACATGAGACTAGCTGCAGGCTTTTAACTAAGCAGCTAAACCAGCATTCAAGGTGGACATCATAGCCTGAGGTACAAAGCAGAACTAAAAGTGGCTGAAACAACAAAAAAACTCAGTTGCTGTACTGGATGTCCTCTCTAAGACTGTACTAAAAGGGTGCAGAAGTAATGCAAAGGCATCCAAATGTTTGAAATATGCAATAGAAATTTATGGAGAAAATGCGATTCCCCAGATTTTGTAACTGTCCAGAATGTATTGTAATTATACTAATGAAAACAAACTATCAAAGTACATACTGGTACTCCTGTGTCTTCTTAATAGAAGAAAATTGTTCAAAAGGCTTTAGCAAGTACTTGGGCCTTCCCATTCACAAATGGGTCTGAGCTTGCAGGTGATATTTTAGTTAATAGGAAAATGGATATATAACACACTTGTCAAATATCAGAACAGTGAAATCAAAGTGAATCAGATGGTCTAGCAAAGCTGCCTGTTATAACACTATGGGCTGTGTCTGCCCTGCAGCCTCCTCTGCTGCAGGTGAGAAGTAGGTAAATGGATGGACACTGAGATGTGTGAGGTTGGTTAGATTGCTATCAGCACCTCAGCACACTGGAATAATGCAGTGGCTGTGTCCTGTGGCAACACAGACATCCCAGTAGTTTAAAAGTGCTACATTTCATTTGACTATTGCAGTTGGCATTTTCAAAGAAGGAAACGATATGTTTATACTGGTGGAAAGATGCTACTCAGTATTGAGCAGATCAAATAATTGCACGCTTTGAAATATGCAGTAACGTGCAAAAGAATGCTATGATAATATAAAGATTAAGCTGCTCTAAATATGACCTGCAAACATTCTTTTAATATTTCAAGTGGTGTTTCTCTCTTGATTGTTACTTTTTTCCCCAAGTCTGAAGGTTTTTTTCTTCGGAGATGTCATTATCTTTCCTGGTTTTGTTGAAGGAATCTGCTGGAAAGTTCAGAATTAATTTTCTCATGGTTGAAATTGAAGAGGGTGGAGTACTTGAATCTTTTCAGATGACCTTTCTTCAGAAAAAACAAAACTGTATTTGAACAGCCTGGCTAAAAATCCCTCAACTTTTTTAGCTACCCACTCATTACTCTTTGTTTAGTCATTACCTTTTATTTAATCTAGAATTAAAGATAGCACGAGCATGGGTTCTTGACTTTTTCCTTTAAAAGGGCAAGCAGGAAAGTCCTGCAAAAAGTGAAAAATCTTGGCATGACTCTTTGGCATAGCGCAGTGAGAAAGGGAGATGATTTGCATCTGCTGAAATATAACATCGGTACGTGTTCTATTTATGGAGCATCGTGAGTCACAAGCGAGTTCAGTGTTCACATCGGATCAACATTTCCCTACAAGTTCCCTGTTTAGGTATAACAAGTCTAAATTGGAATTTTTTACTTTTTTAAAAACAGTCTTGATTCTTTAATAAGTTTCCAAGAAGAGGTAGAACATTACAGCACTAAAATGCACCAGATGCATTTAAATACTTAGCAGAGACAACTTTAAATTGTAAAAATTTTTAATATAATTTTGTAATGAATGCTGCAAAAAGATTAAAATGAGAAGGCAGGAACATTTTTTTTAAGGTTGTGTGTTCCATAAATTTCCTTCATTCCTGAAGAAGTTGTCATTCTCTCTTGTAGCTCTGTCAAAAAAAGCAGAAGGAAAGTGTCATAGTAAAAGGAAACATTTTGTTTTCAAACAAACAGGTAATATATGAATTCGTGAAGCTATAACTTACATGTAATGTAATGCAACAAATACAGGAAAGAAGTAGGCCGTTTGTTGTAGTTTGGTCTCAGCCATCAAAGAAGCACCACGCAGCCACTGGCTCACACCCTCCCAGAGTGGGACGGGGAGGAGAATCGGAAATGAGGTAAAACCTGTGGGTTGAGATGAGATCGGTTTAATACTTGAAATAAAATATCAGTAATAGATAGTAATGCATACTTCTCCAGGATAATTGTAAGACTTCTCAGTCTGGCAGGAATTAGGTTTGAGTATTGGATTTCTCCCCATTTTTAGAAATAATATTAAAATGCAGTGTTTAGTTACAGTGTTATCCTTCTTGCAGAATATACATTTTCCTTCAGTACTGGTTTGTTCCCTGTACAGAAAAATCTGTCATTGATGGGAGACTAAATTCCCATGAATAGCAATACAGGAGCCATCTCACAAATGCTTTTGCATAGCTTTTATTCATAATGTAACAGAGAACCAAGTAAAATTCATCACTGAGCATGATGCCTACAAATCATAGAAAGCCAGTTGCATTTTTAAACATTTTTAGTGTATAGTAGGGAATATTTTATTAAATGAGGGGACCAAGATTGTCCCAGGTAGCATTTTCAAAATACTACCGAAAGCTCACACAAGATAATTTTATGGGGTTCTCTTTTAAGTATCTCTCTAGTATGACCAAGTCCTTATCAAATTGCTGTGTCTGCATGGCTTGGATTAAGAAGGAGGTATGGATTCTCAGTATTCAAATAAATTTGTCTTTTTGAATGAGCTTTTCCTCTCTTACTTACAAAAAAGTGGCTTATCTCTGTTTCGGGCTTTTTAAGAACTTCACTGGACCTATACATTCAGAAACATCAGCAATTCCTATGTGAGCACCTTTTTTTATCATTTTAGTTCATGCTGCAGTACTGGCATTAAAAATCTTCAGGTAAGCGCTCTGGTCACTAGTGGTGTTCCCCAGGGCTCAGTATTGGGCCCTGTCCTGTTCAGTATCTTTATTGATGATGTGGGTGAGGGGGTTGAGTGTACTCTCAGTAGATTCACGGATGACACGTCACTGGTTGAGTGTGTTGGTCTGCTGGAGGATAGGAGGGCTCTGCAGAGGGATCCGGACAGGCAGGACTGCTGGGCCAGGGCCAGAGGGATGATGTTCAACAAGGCCGAATGCTGGGTCCTGCTCTTGGGTCACAACCACCCCATGCAGTGCTACAGGCTGGGGGCAGAGTGGCTGGAAAGGTGCCCGGCAGAAAAGGGCCTGGGAGTGCTGGTCAGCAGCAGCTGAACATGAGCTGGCCTGTGCCCAGGTAGCCAAGAAGGCCAGTGGCATCCTGGCTTCTAGCTCGTATAGGAAATAGTGTGGCCAGCAGGACCAGGGAAGTGACTGTGCCTCTGCACTCAGCACTGGTGAGGCCGCACCTCAAGTACTGCATCCAGTTCTGAGCCCTTCAGTTCAGGAAGGACATTGAGGTGCTGGAGCAAGTCCAGAGAAGGGCAACAGAGCTGGTGAAGGGTCTGGAGCACAAGTGAGGAGCGGCTGAGGGAGCTGGCATTGTTTAGCCTGGAGAAGAGAAGGCTCAGTGGAGACCTTATCACTCTCTACAACTCCCTGAAAGGAGATTGTAGCCAGGTGGGGTCAGCCTCTTCTCCCAAATGACTAGTGACAGGACAAGAGGACATAGGCTCAAGCTGCATCAGGGAAGGTTTAGTTGAGGCATTAGGAGAAATTTTCTCACAGAAAGGATGATTAAACATTGGAGCGAGCTGCCCAAGGTGGTGGTGGACTCACCATCCCTGGAGGCGTTTTAAGGAAAGACTGGATCTGGCACTCAGTGGTCTGGTTGACAGCATGGTGTTGGGTCATAGGTTGGACTTGATGATCTCAGAGGTCTTTTCCAACCTAATTGATTCTGTGACTCTGTGCTCGCCCTGTAGCAGTTCTTTTTTTTATTAAAAAAAACAAAACGCTGTTACAGGCTGAGCGGGGTTGGGCGTTTTATTAGACCTAGCATGAAGGGTCTGATATGAGACATTAAAAACAAATGTGCAGTTACTGTTGTTACACTGTGGGCAACAGCCTTCAGGTTTGGAAGATTAGACAGAAGACTAGGCTTGGTTGACTAGATCCAAAAGCAGGGGAAACGAGGAGTAAAACTGGGAGTGACTCTACTCGGCAAAAACGGACGTTTCTTTTTTTTTTTTTTTTTGCTGTTTTCCTTTAACTGCAGTCCCACGGCTTGGTTGTGGTTTGTTTTGCTGCCGGGGCGGAGGCGGCGGGGAAGCGGTTCCGGGGTCGGGAGGGCGGCACCGCCCATCATGTGACAGCGGCTCGCAGGGGAGGAGGCGGCCGGGCCGAGCGGGGCGCGCCGGGGGCGCCGACAGGTACGGAGGGGCGGGCAGGGCAAGGCAGGGCAAGGCAGCACCGCGTCCCCCCCCCACCTCGGCCCACCTACACACTCCTCCCGGGTGCGCGGTGGTCTCGGCCCAACCGCGTTCCCTTCCCGGGGCGGGTGGGAGCAGCCTGTACCACGGCAGCGGGGCGGGGGGTGGCGGCCGGCCGGGCCTTGGGGAAGGGAGCGCGCCCGCCCTCCCTCCCTCTCTCTGTGTTTCTCCCTCCCGCCGCTCTCCTCCTTCGGGGGCGGCGGCCGCGCCTCTGCTGACCGGGCGCCTTCTCGTCTCGTCTCCCAGGCCCGCGGAGGTGGCGGCGGCAGCAGCGCCGGGCGGGCCCCAGCCATGGCCGACGTGAGTGTGGCTCCTCGGGCGGGTGGGACGCGGGCGGGGGCCGGGAGTCGGGGGGTTCGGGCTCGGGCCGGCCGGGGCGGGGCCGGGGCCGAGGCCGGGAGGCAGCTCGGGGCGGGGGGTGTTGGGGCCGGGCGGGGAGGCAGCTCGGGCGCTCCCCCGCCCCCTCCGAGCGGGTGAGTAACGCGGTGCCCGTCTCTGCCCGCAGGACCTGAAGCGGTTCCTGTACAAGAAGCTGCCGAGGTAACTCGGGGTCTCTGCGGGGCGAGGGGCCAAAGGCCGTCTAATCCCAACTCCCCTTTGCCATGGACAGGGACACTTCCCAGTAGACTGCTCCCCATCCAACTTGGTCTTGAACGCTGCCAGGGCTGGGGCATCCACAACCTCCCTGGGCAACCTGTCCCAGTGCCTCACCACCTTCCTAGTAAAGAATTTCTTACTAATATCTAACCTAAATTTCCCCTCTTCTGGTTTGTACCCATCACTACAGTTCCTGATGAAAAGTCCATCTCTGGCTTCCATGTAGGCCTCCTTCAGATACTGGAATGCTGCTCTGAGGTCTCCACGCGACCTTGTCTTTTCCAGGCTGAACAGCCTCAACTTCCTCCAGTCCCCGTATCAACTTCGTGGCCTTCCTCTGGACTTGCTCCAGCAGTTACATGTCCTATTGAGAGCACCAGAACTGTACTGCCTGTACTACACAGAACAAATATTAAATTACTGAAGGCATCAATTTTTAACATGTTTTCCCCTTCCTTGCGTGTTTGTTCATTTAAAAAAAAAATATTTACTACTAATTACTGTGGTTTTAAAATGGTGTCTCTTCTTCATCCTTTTTTCTTTTTTTTTTTTTTTTTTTTTGCAGCGTTGAAGGTCTTCATGCTATTGTGGTCTCAGACAGAGATGGCGTGCCTGTTATCAAAGGTAACTTCAGCTTCTCGCTGTACCCTACAGCTAAAATCCTGACTGAACAGCAGGGGGTGGAGAAGTACAGCAAAATCTTCTCTGGTTGTGCCAAATACCTGAATATCCCAAATGGAGCAATTAAACTTGACTTTTATTTCAAGTTCAGTAATTGAATATGTACCTCTTTAAATGCGTCCTTTTGTTTGTGCCCTCAGTAATTACAGTCCTTGGAAGTTTTCCTTGGCGAAGGGAGTTGGAATGCTGTAAGGTCCCTGTATCTTCAAGTCACTCTCAGGCTGATTGATACTGAGTACTAGAGAGAGCTTAGCAGTATTTTGTTGACCGGGCTGGTCTGTGCTCGGAAGCAATTGCATCCAGCTCTTACACACGTTTAGTTTGCTTTTTGGTACTGTAGTTTTTATTTTCCGCATTTCTTGCTCAAGATGCTTTTATGTTATGAGTACACTAGTTTAAAGATACAAAGGTTCAAGTACTGCAGATATTTTTTTTTTTTTAATCCCCAAAAGTATTTAAACAGCCGGCAGAACTTGCACATCTTCACCTGTTCACAGTCAAGTGACTGTGTTGCAGTAATCAATTAAAAAGTTGGAATGGGTGCAGACAATGAGGGACACGGAACCCAAGGGGCATCAGCACAGGCTCTGCATCCTAAAGGAAAAGACTGTTTCTTAGGTACACGAGGAAGGACGCTTGGTGTAATGAGCTTTCATCACATACAGAGCATTAAAGGATGTATTGCTCATGAAGATTGTCTTGTGTTTATTGTGGAAGCACCTAAGATGGGCTGTGTGTTCCCCAACAGCAGATCTGCTTTTGGCAGAGCACTAAGCTGGGTAAGGGCTTGGGATGCAGTCAGAGATGCCATGTAAAGATAAGACTTCATTTGGTTTTTTCTAGTTGCCAATGATAATGCTCCAGAACACGCACTGCGACCTGGCTTTCTGTCCACCTTTGCCCTCGCCACAGATCAGGGCAGTAAATTAGGACTTTCTAAAAACAAAAGTATCATCTGCTACTACAATACGTACCAGGTGAGTAACCTGAGAGTGCTTTGTCCTCAGTGACCTGAGCTGTTTCTACTTTACTTTGAGCAAGAGAGAAAGGGTGGTTTAAACTCTTGTATCCGCTTGGCTGCTGTTGAAGTAGTTGTGGTTTATCTCTTACTCTGCTTAAATGGCTAAGCCAGACTTTCACACTATTTATTAAACTTCTCTTATATTTCTCAAAACTGAGATTTACTCATTGAAAATGGGAAAGTTTTTTGTACAGGTAGTAATCATGAATTTGCAGCAGATACTGCTCATATGGCCTTCAGAATCTATAATGAAGGATTTATGTTCTCTTTTATAAGCAATATTTGTTTATAATTAGTGACACCTAGAGTTAATTAAGCACATACCTACTTCATGGCTAATCTTGCTACCACTGTGACTTTGAGGTGAGAAAGTTTTGTAATACCACTCACATTGTTCACAAACTGATTATTTGTGTAATCCATTACCTGCTTTGTTTCTGCTCCTTCTCAAATTCTACTGGTCCTGAGAGTTTTTTGTTATGACTGCAGTTAAACTGACCAGTAGTTTAGCCTGCAGTGTATCCAGCTTTGTTTCGATAATAAATGGGTCAATGAGTTACTTTACACACACGGAGTACACTGCTTTGATTCTCTTGATGCTGTAGCTTATTGTTATGCCCAAGGTTCCCGTTCCCTATTAATGGAAGAAGGGATACTTCTGCATAGGGAACAGTATTTTAAAATTATAAACCTGCCTGCCCTCTTGTTTCTTTTGGAGAATGTGGTCTCCGTGGTGTACTCTGCAGCATTTGCAGCTGAATTGGGTTTCTAGTGGACAACACACTGTAGAACACAGAGGGGGAGGAAAGTACCAGGCTTTTCTCATGCAGCTCCCTATACTGTGGTGTAAGTTCTGTTGGTGTTTTTAACCATGAATCTTGAAAAACAGATAAACTGGAAAGTCATCCCTGTGGCTCTTGCTCCTGCTTGTCCTTTAAATTGACAAGGCTGCTTTTTTCCCCAAAGAATTTGTGTTAAAGCTCTGACTTCCAGCATGTGTTAGCTTCTGTCTGAGCACTGTTCTCTGTCTTTGCAGGTGGTGCAGTTCAATCGCTTGCCTTTGGTAGTGAGTTTCATTGCTAGCAGCAATGCCAATACCGGTATGTCTTCACATGTATTTTAAATACTGCAGTCCTTTAAGGCCCAGGTATTTAAGTTATTGAAAATAAATTACCTGAATTCACTTCACACTGTATTCATTTTGCTCATGCTATGAATTTTGTCAGCATATTGTGAAGGTGAGAAGGGAAAGGTGTGAGTGAAAATTCAGAGATTTTAGGTGAATTGCTGAAGTTATTCTTCCAGAATCATGTTTCTCCTGTGACTGACCTTACCCTTGCTACCTGAGAGTGTTTGCTATCCTGATAATTACTGTGCTGTACAAACCAGTTGTTTGGTCTCTTTCCGTGGGTTCCAGGTTAACATTTTGCAGTAGTGTGCAGCTGCGTCTTCTCAGTTCTGTGGAGTGGGGAATTCCTTCAGCCAGGCACCTGGCCTTGCTCATGATGGCACCGGCTGATGAATATGAGCAGAAGGCACTGGATTTTGGCACAGCTGTTTGGGCCCCTGTAGCTGTGGGAAGCAGCAAGGCGATAGTGGGGGAGAGCTGCACTGTGCGGGATGTGCCTTTGCTAGTGGTGGGGGCTGCAGGCCCCCTGCCTGGGAGTGCTGCACACTGTTCCCATGGAGAGTGAGCAGCTCAAGTAAAACATCTCCATGTTTTGAAAAACACTGCCTTTGACTTGGGAGGGGGAGGGAGCTGCAGGCTTTAGAGAGAGGCTTCTCAGTGATGTTGTCTGATGGAATGTTCTGTCTCTTCTCTCTTTCCAGGGCTGATTGTAAGTTTAGAGAAGGAGCTCACTCCCCTGTTTGAAGAACTGAGGCAGGTTGTTGAAGTTTCTTAACCTGATGGTATAGCCAGAGTGCAGCATTCCTCTGCAGCCCAGTGGACAGAAGGATTCAATAATCATCAGTCAAATAACACGTCTCAGAAGAAATATCACAGCTCCTTAGTATACTAAGTAAGAGTAAATTGTACATAGTACTGAATCTGAAATGATCTACTAGTGTGTTGTAGGTGGATGTTACTTTAGGCCGTGCTTCTTGTATTGTGCAGTACTGGAGAGACCACCAAAATAGCTCCCATGGAGTTTAGCTGAGCCAGTTCGGCGTGACGCTGTTGGCTCAGGCGAGCAACCCACAGATCCTTTGCTTTACAGGGAACCAGGCACAGGGCAGGGTGTATCCTCAGGCCGGCCACCGCTGCATGTTGGAGAGCAGATCAGTTGCGTAGTGTGATCAAGGATGTGGTTGAAAGTATATTGGGAGAGCAGGTTTATTAGCAGTGATGTGTTGGTACAATCAATAAATATCCCGGCTTTCTTACATGGGTGATACTTTGGCAAGGGAGTTCTACTAATCTGGATGCTAGCTGCATCCTGCTTCCACTAAGAAGAAAGCTGTTTCTATGGAAGCTGTTGCTTTAAGGGGGTTTCCTGATGCCCAGCTGAAAGCACCCAAACCATGTCTCACTTCTTCATAGGTTTTTTTGTGTAATATGGTTGTGAAGATCTCATGTCTCAGTCTTTGTGTGGCTTCATCACTGGTGACACTCTCAGCTCATTTACCCTTAGGTTTTCTTAAGTAAATAAATATAAATAAAATACAGTATTTTTCAATGACAGAGCCTGGTCCACTCTTCTGTTGCACCATACCCCACCGCACATCTGCTTTTCTGTGGTGAGAACAGGTCTCTTAATTGTAAATGTACAAAATCCAGAAGTTTACAGGTTGAAAACTAACCAGTATGTCTCTCACTTGGGCAGTAAGGATACAGAGTCCTGTGCTGGGGCAGAGATCCTGTTGCTGGGGGTCAGTCCTGTGCTCCTTGCCACCCCCTTTTTCCCTCCCACTTTCCCCTTGTGATACTGCCAAGCACTGCAGGTCTGAGGCAAAGTTTTGGACAAGTCTCTGCCTCACGTTGGGAAAGGGGGTGGCACAGCCCCTTGTTTAGATCTCGTGGACCTGCAGCATCAGGCATGAAAGGGGGAAATGGTGGAGCTGGAAATGAGCACTGGCAATTCTTGGTTCAGAAGCTCTCGCAGAGACTACAGATTGTCAGTCAACCCTTTTCCATTTAAACTGAGCTGGAATGGGACTTCGTTGCTGGTCGTTACAGAAGCAGCTGGAAAGTGAGCTCCAAGGTGTCTGTGTGTATTTCTGGCAAAGTGCATTTGTGTTCCATCGAAGGCCTACTCCTGCTGTTTGTCTGCCGAGCACTGCTTCTTTTACTAGCTTCAGTTTGTGACGCCATGTGCTGAACGTGTCTCTAACGTTTTGTAAAGCAGCTGTCCGTGTGAAAAAGGGAAGGCTGCTTTTGTGGTTACATGTCAAACTCCATTTCCAAGCCGTTTTCCCAGAACAGTGACGCTGCTGGAGAAAATCATCTCTCTCTTCCCCTTACGCTGCCCCTCTCTCACACAAACTCAGTGAAGGTTTTCAAGCTAAACGGGAGATGCGAGTTTGTTAAACCACTTCTTTGAGGGGAAAAAGAAGGACAAAGCTTTAACGGTACAGTACAGGAATACAAATACCTGTGGTAGTTTTATAATGACATTTTATTCAGAAAACAGTCTGTATAAAAAATATTTACAAGTATTTTGAATTTCTAAATTGCAATAAAATGCTATTCCTATGTCCAAATCTAGATTTTCTTTCTTCCAGTATGTTTTAATCCTCCTCTTCTGCGGTCTTCTCCCAGTAAAGGCTATTACATAACGCTGACCTGCTGCGTGAGCAGTGCTCAACACAGGCTGCAGTGTTTTCATAGTGGGAGGTTTGTGTGTGCTGTTTCAGCATAAATTTGACTGTTTTACAGGGAGACAGGGCCTCCCTGCTCTTTCCCTACCCCTCCAGGAGCTTCAGGATTGCTCACGGAATCTTGCAGCTGGCTCAGGCCAAGTGGTCTTGGGCCTCTCCAGTCAGGCTTTGCTTCCAAAAGGTAACATCTATTTTGAGTACAGCACCAAAGTCCTGGGCTTCCACTTTTTGTCTCTGTAGTGAGCCACAACATTGTTACTGTGTATCAATCTTGCACAATACAGATGTAAATTTATATCAGGTTATTTAGAAGATACGTGCTGTTAAATTTGTATTTTTAGCATACATGTTCAATATAAAGCAAGCAGTGCTTAATTCTAAACACAGTTCTGGACAAAACCGTGTTTTGGGTTCTGTGTGTGAGGGGAAAAAAAAAACAACAAAGCCTGGTGCATTTTCAAGGGGGACAGTAATGCTGTTAACAATGCTGGTGGCTGCTACAGGCAAAGCTTTCTGCAGAGCCCTGTCACCCAGCCTTGAGGTCCTGTGGGTCCTCTCTTCTGTGACTGCCCGGAAACAGCTTCCTATTTCTTGTAACCCTGGTTTGTAAACAAGCGTGCTGCACACCATTACCTATTTGAAACAAGCATTCGGTTGTAGCCATCACTGTGGTATAAATCTAAACCATATAAAAACGTATCTGACCAGAACTAAGTCTGACCAGAATTTAGTCATCCACCACTTTGAAAAGGGCCTTGAAATATTCTCTGGATTACAACGTGGATACTATTTACAAAAATGTAATTACCTCTGTAATTTTTCTTTTGGTTTAACGCCTAAACAGAGATATTTAATGTCTCCAGGAATGACTCAAAGTTACAGAACATGATACTGATGCTTAGTTGTGATGGAGCTTGCAGTAAATTATCGAGGGTGCTCTGAATAGCCACAGAAGTTTTCAACAGTGCCTACTTCTCTGATGAGTTAACAGGTATTTGAATTGAGTGCATTACGAGCATACACCACATCAAACCGACACTGGTTTTGCAGCAGTCTCCGTGCGTGATTCCGCAGCCCGGGAGCCCTGGGCTGTGGGGATCCTTTGTGTGCAGAGCTGGGTGAAGGTCTGTGTGCGGGCACACAGGCAGGCGCACACCCACCGTGAGATGTGAAACTGTCCTCTAGTAAGCACTGCCTTCCCTTGGCAGAGGCAATTCCTGCCAACGGAGCAGTGCTGGCGGCACAGCTAGGAACTGAGGGTGGCGTTGCGCTCCTCCAGCTGCTTCCGTATTTGTGACTGGAACAGAAAGACAATCCGTTACTTTTTGTCGGCATGCGTGCGGATGTGGGAGTGTATGACCAACCCAGTTACTGATATTTCTTAGGAAGTAGTGCTTTCAAGCCTTGGCATTGTCTTCTCATTGCTTCCCTCATGACCCAACCTGTGTGGTCTGTGCTGATGATCCACACTGTTTACCAACCACATAATGACATCCCTAGAGATGGAAGTAATTTTTTCTTCCTAATGGACATGCATATTAAAAGTTGCATCCCAAAAAAACCGTGAAAGTGGGTTTGCAAGCATATACATTGTACCCCTTTACTTGCACTTCCCCTTGTACTCAGCACGGGTGAGGCTGCACCTCAAGTGCTGTGTCCAGTTCTGGGCCCCTCTATCCAGGGAGATCATTGAGGTGCTGGAGTGAGTCCAGCAGAGAAAGGTAATGGAGCTCTTGAAGGGTCTGGAGCACAAGTCTTATGAGGAGCAGCTGAGGGAGCTGGGAGCGTTCAGCCTGGAGAAAAGGAGGCTCAGGGGAGACCTTACTGCTCTCTACAAATACCTGAAAGGAGGTTGTAGAAAGGTGGGGCTTGGCCTCTTCTCCCAGGCAATTAGCGACGGACAAGAAGAAATGGCCTAAAGCTGCACCAGAGGAGGTTTGAGTTGGATATTGTGAGGAATTTCTTCACAGAAAGGTTCATAAGATACTGGAATGGGCTGCCCAGGGAGGTGGTGAGGCACCATCCCCGGAGGTATTTAGGAATAGACTGGATGTGACACTCAGTGCCATGGTCTAGTTGACAAAGTGGCGATCCATCAAAGGTTGGACTCAATGATCTCAGAGATCTTTTCCAACCTAACTGATTTTGTGATTATGTGAAAACTATGTGTTTCCAGTCTAGCTGACCTGGAAGCCAGAAGAAATATTTCCCTCTTGCAGGTGCTGAGAAGTGTAGTACTCGGGTGCTACAGTACTGTGGGGTTCATGATGGCAGTACCAAGGGTGCTGCTGCCTGAGCCATCCTGCCATGTAACACCGCACATCCCTTACCAGTTTCCATCGCAGTATTTTAATCCACTCATCAGCTTCTATTCCAGTTTTTGCGCACAGGTAGTATGTCCTTAGTGGGAACACTAAACTGTAAGTAAAGAGAACTTTCTTAGATTGCTAGAACAACTGCGAGTTCTTCCTAAAACTGAGCCCAGCTGGCCTGCACCAGCACTTAGTCAGACAGAGCGAGGCAGGAAGGCTGTGCTTCTGCTCAGTCACCAGGAGGGAGGTTAGCCAAGAATGGCTGACAGTCATTTACAGCTCAGGGAGATGCTGTCTCAGGTCCATAGGGATAAAAGTCCCTCGTCTGGGCACAGAAGTGGTTACCATGTGACTTGTAGCAATGTCTGAACCCAAGATCCATGGGTCTAGGAGATGGTTATACAGGTTTACAGAATTCAAAAAAAGAAATGTCCACTACACAGAGGCCCACCATTTGCCAGCAGTAATTTGACAAAGCCGTGCAGGACTGACAGTGGTTGGCTGACAGAAAGACTCATGACTTAGAGGATGAGCAGGGTCACAGCCAACAAGGGGCCTTTCAGAAGCACCCAGTGTTTACATTTCTAACTTCCCTTTCTGTTTTGACCTTCCCAGCAAGATGAACAAAGTACTGCTGCTTACCAGAAACAATTGACTCTTTCCTGGGAATAGTCAAATTGCACAGCTGAGCATTCAGTTAAGTCGAGTGCCCGAATTGGTTCTGTGGCCTTGAAAATAAAATGTTTTTAAAATCAGAACACATGAAAAGAGAAGATAAGGCTATCTCAGTTCATCTTCAGTGCAACTAGACCTTTACTAGATTTTTCCAGGCATAGATACAATAGAAACATATGTACCATCAGTATTATCATATGAATTGATCTAAATATAAAAAACCCAGGACAGTTCAGATCTGGACAAACAACAGAGGACATCTCTAGTTCAGGAATGTTTGAGCTAGATGCACTCTGCCAAAGATTTGGCTGATGCCTTATAATATAACTGACACAGCAGCAAATCTACTATCACTTCCAACTAAGGTTTACAGAGACAAAGGTCTTACCATACCTAGCCAGCTGTTAGAGATTTAATTAATTCCTAAGTGCCTTAAAAGGATGTAGCTGGGTAAGGAAAAATGCAGAAGCAGAGCTAAAGTAGTGTTTGCAATAGAAATTATGGGTTTGGCTGCCTGAGCGGTGTGTATGTATGTGTATATGCATATATATATATATACACACACATTAATTTCTTTGGACAAGATCAGTAGTGCACAGATGCAGGGACACAGACTGTGTATAACTGCAATCCATCTCCCTTAAGAGTTTCATTTTCACTAGATGTGAGAGTTCTTCCTTGATTCGTTTCAGCCTCACACTCAGACCTCAGAAGAGGCAGCTTAAGAAAACCATCTTGCTTTTTGCCCAAACACCCTTAGCTGTTCCCATGGTCCTTCATCAAGTGTATGGAGGTGTCTGTTCCTTTCTCTTCTTTCCTCACATTTTTTGTTGGATCAGTGACTAGTAGTTATAAGTTCACTAGAGAGAAGCTACTTGTGCTGTAGTGTGCTAGAAAATGCCATCCTAGGGGCAGCTGCAAGCTGCTCACCTGTAGATATCTGCAACCCCACAGCAACTAGAGGAGTGTCAGGAGACACCAGACCTGCTGCCAGAAAGGAGGCCATATTCCTGACAAAGACACCTTCTTGCCTGCGACGTCACTACTGGAGTGCTGCCTTGTGAAATGTTATCCTGCCAAGCTAGTTCAAGTTGGCTTGAACTGAAATGAAAACTGACGGAAAGCCGTGCAAACTCATAACTGTTTATAAATTTTAATGTTTGGCAGTTCTGTCTGCTGTTGCATAAATGTCTTGGCAGAGGTGCAGAGGTAAACAGTTTGGCTGTGTTTGTGAAGGAACCTGAACTGAAGGCACTGTAATGGCAAAGAAACTCGAGAGGTGTTTCTTATCTTTACTCAGATTAAGATAGGAAGGGAGCAGCAACTGTAAGTGCACAATGTTTTTCCCAGATGCTGCAGGTTAATCTTTGTCAGATGGAATTTTTTAATGAATGGTTTTCTATGTATACTGTAAGACCACTTGAAAGAATAGGACAAAATCAAAAAATGCAAAATGTACTACTAGTATCTTTAGAACTATTTGGATAGCACGCTATCTGTTAGGTTGTGTGTCTTAGCTACCAATAAAAGCTGTGTAGTCCCGGTAGCTTAAAATCCTCTTAAAAAAGCAACCCAGCAATATGTTCAAGGCCAGGCTGGATGGGACTTCGAGCAACCTGGTCTAGTGGAAGGTGTCCCTGCCTATGGCTGGAAGGAGATGATCTTTGAGGTCCCTTCTGAGCCAAACCATTCTGTGATTCTATGAAAAACCCCACTGTAAACAACAACCCTATCTATTAGCTGAGACTGACAGAACATAGTAAATGTTTTCCAGCTGTAAAACTTATTTTCTCTTGTTGAAGTCATCATCAAAACCATGACTTTACTTGAAAAGTTTGAGCCCTCTGACAGTATGAGAAGCTTTAGCTTGGGAAGCTGTGATACAGGTGTGAAAAACCAGAGATACAAGGAGGCTGCAGCTGCATGTGTAGAGGTTTAAAGAGTAAAATTGGTATTTGCTACTTACTGTCTGGTCTTTGAAATACTTAAGTTCATTCCTATGCAGTGTAAACCACCTTGTCTTCCAGTTCTGAAAGATCAAGAACGGATGGTAACTGTCTTGGGAGAATTTAGTCTAATGCTTCTTAGGAAAGAAAAATGTTTTAAAGCTGTTGACTTGCTCTGTTTTACAGTCATGCTCTGTTGTTGGTCAAAACACAAATTGTTCCTCTCTGCAGGGGAATGCAGATGGAGCTATTTCAGCTCCACATTGTCTGTACATTCTGTGGATGATCAGAGTGGAAGACAGCAGTAAGAGTTTTCCTTACCTTAACTATTTTGCCTTGTTTTACCAAGTATCCTTCTTTTGTACCAAGCTGTGAAGTAAAAAGGAAAGGCATTGGGGTTAGAGATTGAGCTCTGCTTCTATTTCCCACATTCCCCTCTTTGCCTACATCCAGAAGATGGAAGAGCAGCCTGTTCTTTGGGAAACTCCCTGTAGCCACTTGCCTTGTCCTCACTCCAATGCTCCCTCTCAGACAGCTGGATCCACCGCTAGGGTAAACATGGACCTGTGCTGGTTCTGAAGGCAACCTCCTAGACCGTGCCTCCCTCAGCGACCCACTGGCCTGCATCTTCTGAACCAAGCACAGCAAAATAGTTGCAGTTATAGTTTATATAGTAAAGTTAGATGTTTCTAACTCAGTACGTGTCATAACCCGAAGCAAATGGGATTTAACTGACAGTAAAGTTATCCACAGAAATTGCTCCTCAAATGCAAAGAGGGGAGAGTACTGTTTTACTGTGGCATTCTCTTCTCTCAAACAACCACACGCTTGAGAGGGAAAACCTGTTATGTTAAATGTGCTTTTTGAAAAATTGATTTTTGAACTGTTTCTCTAGTATCACGAGTGGCACTTGGACCTTATGGCTTCTCAGATCCTGAAACTCTGCATAGTGACCTGCAAGACTGCAGACCTCTAAAAATCAAATTCTTGCCAAGTTACTATTTGTTCTTGAAAAACTACTGTCTTTTTATTTGTGGTATGTGGAAGTCAAGCTTCTTTGGAGATTAAAGTGTAACTTAGCCATTAAGGGTTGGTTGTGAGATACATCAGAAGTGGTTCTTTTATCAACTTCATTAACCCATATTGATGTAACTCTTCCTCTTTTTCTCAAAAAATATAGTATATAATTAAAATACCTTCCTCTCTCTTCTGAGCAAACTGTTCTGGAGAAACCACCGCTCTCACTTAGATATGAGCTACAGAGGACTTAGAACCTCTAATTACTGTCCAAGTGAGTCTCAGATGTCAGAATGGGTGGCCAAAATGGATATGATGATTTTTTATGTGTGTGTTTTTTTAATTCATGATAATGTTACTGCTAAGATGGCATTCTAAAAGGAAGGTAACAGGAGAATAACAATCGTTTACATATTTTTTGTTTGGATGGTCAGACTCAGTTAGGTCAGCTGCAGATAATGTTTTCCCAATGACACTGAAGGTATCAGTGACAACAAGTATAAAAGGCTTCATTTTTCAAGGGACTGTACTTAGCAAGTCTCTGTTTGTTTTTGCCTTGGTTGGCAAAGACTTCCTGCATTTACAAACCCATAGAGGGATGAATTACTGGTCTTACTCCATAGCTCCCTCCAGCAATCACGCTACACTCAGGCCAGAAGCACCCCTCCTACCAGAACACAACTTACTGAGGGAGCATTTGGAACAAGGTCGCTTTCCGTCCTTCCCGTCTGCATTGCAGTGTGAACTCGGACAGACTCATAAATAGACGGTTCTTCCACTTGCCGTGGGTAGGGATGCTTCAATACAATTAAGGTTCCTGGAGAAAAGAAGAGCAGGAGTAATTCATCTGGTGGGACCATTTGAAAAAATAATTTTCAGTAGCTACCTCTTTGTGGAATGGTTAACTTTGCCTTTTCCTAAAATTATAAAGGCAACTAGGGTAAGAAGGATGCTAAACAGGGTAGGAGGCCGTAATAGTCATTGTTTTTGCCAACAACCCACTACTTGGTGCTTAAACCACTTAATCTGTCAGAGCTTCAATACAGACTTCCTACCAATAAGCCCATGCTACCATTGCCTTTAACTGTTTCTACTGTAACTCCTTCCAGTTAAGTGTTTTGATTACGGCCATTCTTTGTTCTCCAAATAAGGTCACATTTATTGCAGGTGCCCTGAAAAAAAAAAAAAAGAAGCTGCATTCTCAGTAGCGAATTTATTACACTATTCAAAATAGTGAAGAACTTGGTTAAAATAGTAACTGCTATGCGATCTAACTTCATTCTTCAAAAATAATGTCACAGCATACCAAGTGCTTCTCCCATTTGCATTTTATGCTGATACTGCAGGTCTTAAAAGAGGAGAGATGCTAGAATTGGTAAGAACTTGGACTTGAAACCTACAAGTGAATGAGTAATTTAGTAATTTTGTAATGGGAAAGGCTAAAAAGTGAAGTGGAAGACTTATATTTGAAGTAACCAACTGAAATCTGTTCAGAGGCACAGAGGGTGTATGCAAATGTGATATATGCAACTTGCCATAAGTGAAAAGTCAAAGTTAGTTTATGTCTCTCTGGTCTTGCAGTAAAATAATGCTTTACCATTCAAAATAAAATTGAGAACACACCAATTACCACTCTACAGAAACTACTCTTAAGCTGTTGCATAGAATCAGAGTACATCATCTGTACACCATGGATAAAGAGCCCCATTGCAGAACTGGAAGGACTAATTTAACATTTTATACAGTATTTATTTCTGAGTAAGTTGTCCATGGCTTTTTTTTCCTCCACAAAAGATATTTGTACAGAATCATCAAGTGACTACACACAAGAACTAGTAAAAGCTGCACTGTAGCAAGATTCTCCTTGCATGTTTGTGCATGGTGTCTATTTCTAAGGAAGAATGAAATCAGTCCCACTGGTAGAAATGTTAGCTTTAAATGACTGGCTTTTTGGTTTGGATAATTACAAAGTTTTTACATGTTTTCAAAATCTTTTAGTTAAAAACTGATAAACAAAGCAAACAGGTAAGAATAACATGTTGACCTTGTTACTTTGAATGAAGATCCTTCTTGCCTGTTCAATAAATCATCTCAAAAAACACAGTAAACGTCTGTAGTTTGGAAGGAAATGTACACATTGCACTTCAGAGAAGTAGATGGTGGCAAATGAAGCTGTAATATGGACAAGGTTGGGCTTGAAGCACAAACCTGCAGCTGTCCCAGTACAAAAGAACCACTGCACTCTGTGGACTAGTTTGCATGGGTGTAGGCCCATGTGTTAAAGTACTGATCAAAGAGAGCCTAGTGAGCCTCTTCAGACACAAAACTAGCTCCTCTGAGACAAACTTAAGTGGAAGATAGAGGAAACCATGACACATCCTATCTCATGTGTCTCTGTCTTATAAAATCTTGTTCAAAAGCAAGGAGAAGATGAAAAATGCGGTCTTGCTTTACTCTTTCATTCCTGATCTCACAGTGTTTCTATAGAAAATTGTTTGCAAGTGTAACAGGGAATAAGAAAAACTGGTCCAACTACTTTCTACTAATGTCTGAGCTAAAGGTCACTTGCTGCTTTTGACTGAAAGAAAGTGTTCCCTATGAAATCAGATTCCCTTCCTGGCCCTTCTGCCAACCTGCTGTGTGACCCTGTGTTGGGACAGACATTCTGCCACACTGAGGCACGGCTCAGAGTTGACACTGATGAACACCTACCCCATTTTTGGCAGATATTGGTTGCCGTTCAGGAGAACTTTGACACCTGTATCTGAAGGAACATTGCCTGAGTGATGACACTCCCTTCTTCTCGACTGTTATCCATAGTAAGACAAGGTGGAATGTTTCCGAATGTGATTATCAATTTTTTTTTTTATTCTGTAGCACATCCAGCTTGGAGGTTTCACAGAGCCAGCAGAATCTGATTAGGAAGCCTTGAAGTGACAAGTGAGCCCATCGTTCAGCAGTGTTGATGCCGTCCACAGAGATCACATATCACCAAGGCCTTGCTGACTAATGTCTGTAATATGTGCAGTGAAGGAATGAGGAATGGGTCAATACAAGTTTTGTATGTCATCTGAAATCTTTCTAGAGTTTGGCCTGTGGATGCATATCTGATTTCATAGGAAAACCAGCTTGCTGGCACAGAGGATACAAGTAGGAACCCTGTGTTCAAACCACTCTTCAAAGCGATTTAGAAAAAGAATGCTTTGAAAGATACTAGTACCTTATTGAGTGTACAACTGCACTTTTCCCAGGGGGGAAGAAATCTGCAAAGCACCCCTTGAATTTAATGTTTGCATTAAAAGAATGCATATTTAATGTGTGACATATTACAGTTATGGCATGTGCCAACTATCATTTAACTGGTCTCTTGCACATATAACTAGTACTACTCTGAGTTATTTACATACACTTTCTGCAGAGGATACTGAAGTTTTTGGCACTATCTTGTACTGACACATCTTCAACTCTTATGTTTGAAGAAGAACCTAAAACTGGCATTATTATGATATGATATTACACATCTGTTTCTCCAGGGGTTCTAGTCTGGTTGTGTTCAGCTCACGTGTAGGAATCAAGTTTAGTCTTTTGAGCTTTAATGCAGGCAGCACATTGCCTGTTAAAGAAGCCTGTGCTTTTTCTCTCTTAAAAGCAAGACAAATCACTGTGATGGCACATGGCATCAGAAGGCTGACGCACTGTAGACAGAACGGGAAAGCTGGTTCAGACCACATTCCCTACAGGAAAGAGGAACATAACACTGCAGACTTCTTCCTTAGATGAAGAATAGTGAAGGTAAACAATTTCAAGTCACTTTTCCATTTATTCTTATAGGGGGATTTCAACTTCATGGATGAGTATTTATTTGCTCACTGAACACCCTGCTTTGGTTTTGCCCTTTTTGAGAACGTTTCCTCCCTGTACAGGCGCATTTTGAAACACTTCCTCCTCTGAGTAATTAAAAGCAACTCATGTCCCTGGTTAGCAAAACCCCAGTAAACTTACATGCGGTTTATCTTCGGAGTACTGGAAAGATTTTTTTTGAAGTGGAACTTTTTAGATACCTGAGGGTAATACAAATGTGAATTTATGAAGAGGAACACTTCAGCAGTGTATCTACTTGCTAACACATCAGAAGATCCTTTTACTTAAATCCGTTTGAAGCATGACTACAAATGTATTCATACAAGCATGTGGCTCTCCTTACCTGTTTCACTTCCGATTAAAGGCTGATTGGCAAAATGCATGACCAATTCCTTCAAGCTAGAAAATTCATTAAACCCAAATTTGAATGAAGTTCCTGTATGTTCAACGTGGAAGTGTTTCACAGAATCTTTTCCCCTAAAATAAAGAAGGAAAATTTGTCAAGGCATAAATGCCAGAGGCATTTGGGATACACAGTCCTTAAATAGGAGCTTTCACTACAGGAAAATCTGGCCCAGAGCGCAGGCTGACATTCACTGTCCTTGCAGTAATACTACTGCCATTATTGTCCCCACTAATACCCAGCATATCCAAGAATCAGATTTGAATTGCTGCTTTACAGAAATGAGATGATGAAAGCCTAGAAAGGCCAAGCGACTTAACCCTTACTTTAACTCTTGCATCAGTAAAAAGACTCACAAAAGAGATTTCAAGCCTTCTGCCTAAGCAGCATGATATCCCTTCACTTACTGGCCTTTATCTTGATGTTGCCTGGGACATGTCTTACTTTTCAGAAAGCATCCCAATCTCATTTAAAATGTCACCTCTTTCTCTTTCAAAAATAAGCTGTCTCCTTTTTGCACTCAAGCAGGGGTTTGATAACCTACTTTTAAATACCTAAGGCTTTACAATTTGCTTTGTCTCTATTTGGATGAATGGTTCCTCTGTGATGGGCACTATCAAACGTGGACCAGGGTCCCTTTGGCTGCAGAGGAAGTAACAGCATTTGTTTGTGAAACCTGATGGTATTAGAGAAGTGTGCAAGGCCTCACTTCCTGGATGGGCAATTATTTTGACTCAAAAGAAAGCAAAGCACTTAATGAAAGTATTTCTTCAGTGAAAAAGTTATTTTTGTTAACATTACTAGCACTCGAAATAGTTCGGAGTAAACTTTGTCTGAGCAAAAACTTATATAGAAAATGTACTGAAAATTGTTTAATGCCACTTCCACTGAAGATTATGATTTCAACCACTAGGTACTTAAATATTTATCTCTGAACAGTATTCATTATATTGTAGAACGTGCCTCTATTGGCCTCCAACATTTTTGTACGACAGTCAGATGGGACACAATGCCTGCAACAAGCCGAGTGCAAATACTCCTCACCAGCAAAGAGCTGCTATAACTTTGCTGCAATGACAGGATTTTCTGTCTTCTAATTTCATAAGAGATATAATGCTGCAATGAGAGCAACTTCTACTCGGCTTCCTGCTTCCTTTTCAAATTGGCTAATTTAACTGGGGGAGCAGATTTCGGGCAATACATGACCTCTCTTCCTACAGCTGTCAATAAAACCCTCAAGGGATGTCTAAGCAGTTTTTCCTTTAAAAAAATCCGAAACTACAATAATGACTGAAGTTCCTGGTGAGATAGAGGCAAAAAGTGAAGTAAAAGCTACAGAAGACATTTTAGGAGAGAAAGAAAATGACAGCTCGAATTGCTAAATTTATCCTTTCCACAAAAATGGATCAGAATAAAACTGAATTATTTATTCTAAAATTAAGTTTTAATATTGCTCAAAAAAAATGAAAAGAAAAGATAAAATTAAACAAACGTAGAAAATAATTTAAACATTTTAAAATCAAAATCAGTATTAAGGGAACAGTACCACCAAAAACTGATGTAACAAAATAAAAGATCAAACTCCAGATTGGGCTATTCAGTTCACATGGTAATGCAGCGAGTAATTCTTGTTACTACATGAAGAGCTGAACAAGAGGTTGGAATGGGCCTGAAGTAGACCTTTCTAGGTCTTCTAAGTCTAGAATTTGTTAAAGCAGCAAACTTATTTTCATTAACTAACACTTTTTTTTTCCTGTTAAACAAGCAACTATTTAAATTTCATTACAATAGGTTGATCCCTGAGTGCCCTTTAAAACTAGCTTAAATATATATTTTTGATTGTCTGAGGTAGATTATCTCAAATAATGCTTAGCTACATTTTAAAGTCAAAAAATATTAACAAGAGAGACAATGATTTATGTAAAATTACTTTTTTTTTTTTTTAAGGAAAGCCACTACTTACAAATGCCACTATTCTTTTTCCTAACACTTGCCTTCAGTTCAGTCATTGCTACTCTGAATACTCATTTTGTAACATCACCTTCAGATCTGTCGGGCACACCCAAAGCTCCTTGTATAAACAGCTGTCTATAGCGGTAATAATTTCAACAGTGCCTGTACAGGCACATGTGCTTCTGACCTTCTGCCAGAAAGGGGTGAAACAGCTCACAGTTGCCTTTTCCGGGGAACAGGGTATGTGCAAATTGCACTTCCAAATTGTAACAGCTCGTGGTACTGCATATGCAGAAAGCCACAGTATCAAGGGTGTATGCTGGGTTCCTGTCAGGGCTGTAAATAATCAGCATCACTGTACAAAGTGACTTTAGCTTAAAAAGTTACTGTGATTCAGCTGAGCTGTGGCCACCAACTGTTCAGAGGCTCAGTTTGTGGCAGAAATGAGCTTGAACACAGTAGCTTAAAGTGTTACTCTAAGGCTGCTTATACAGCTGCTAAAGGGTAAGAATGTATTTAGGGTTGGTTACCTCCTCTCAGCTGACACGCAGGGACCAACTTGTGTGTCTAACGCATATGTCCTTCGTGTTACCTTGCTAATATACTGTGGCTTCTCTCCTTCTTGGGAGAGTCTTTAAATGTGATTTGTAGTGAAGTATCCAGGCCAGGCTACCTGTGCTCTGTATGGGTTGTGTCCTAAACCCGTGTAAATTGCTGTAGTTGACTTCAAAGGCCTGACATCTGTCACCTGCAAAATACTGTCTAAGTCAGTCGTGCACTACTGGCTAAAGCTGAACCTCAGCCCACAACAGAGGAGTAAAACTATCCAGTCAGACACTGGAACGTCCTTCAGAGATGGTGGTTCCTATTCAGGGATTCAGAAACTACTGAAGCTAGCACCTGTTAAACGGTGTGTTTGCCACTATCCTCATCATAAAACTTCTCTACTCCCATCAGCTGTTTCTTAAGCTCTTGTAACTGCCATACAGATTTTTATCATGGAGACTGAAAATCTACAGCCAGTCCACAGAATGATGTTTTCTACCAATAAAATTAATTTACAGTTTGGAAAAATGAGAGCAGCTGTCAAATCCAATCAATTACTTGTTTTCCTCTAACAAAGCATTGCTCAATGGGATTACACCATTAATATAGTTCAAAATAGTCCAAGCCCTAGGAAAAAAACTTGTATGTCATTTCAGTGCATGAGACACGCAAACAAACGTGGGAGCAAGTGCAGCATTAGGTTAGTTCACTCTGTCCATACCCTACCTTACAGAGAGGGAGTACAAATCTTCCCTTTCATTACTCTTCCTCAAAAGATAGCTGCCGTCCTGCCCGTTGGAAAGCAGCAGCGCTTCTGCTGCGTGCCGGGTGAGATTATCATGGTACCACCTGGGAAGACACGAAGGGTTAAAGCATCATTCTCTCAGCTCTTAACCGACAGCTGCTGCTTTTTGGAGCAGGGTTACAGAAAGAGGAAGGACTGCAACAGCACTGCTACAATTTTGCGTTACCACCCTACTCACAGGTTGCACGGGTCCATTCCCCTTTCAGCAGCCGCCTTTTGACATGCTCAGAGAACTATTTTTTGTTAATGCAAAGTTGCGTACAAACAGCTGACAGGTTGGATCTAAAGAACCCTGCAAATTCTACTTGTATGAGCAACATACAAGTTGTTACCCCCAGGTCAGTGCTTGACAAGGTGAAAGCAATTTTGGGGGCTATACAGAATCTCTTGACTATTTTCAGAATCTGTGCTTCCTGACATATCTATACGCTTTGGTACACTTCCTCTTCTGGGGCAAACAGGCAGAACTTAAACTCCTCACAAACTCTGTGTTTCCCACAACAAATGTGCATTACTAAGATCTGCAATTAAACATGCTTGCCTAAGCTTAGAATTACAGGGTTCAAAATTAACTGATGAAATTTCAGTGAAAATTAAGAAATTGCCTCATCGTTGCCACTTGGCCACATGAGGTCTGAAAAATGGAGGAAAACATCTTAACACCTGCTTCAATTTAATTTCAGTGAAAATAAACTTCATTTTTCTATGTGAAAAATTTTGCAAGGAATTCAGCGGAAAAGAAAAAAAGTCCTACAGAGAAGTCCAGGAAATGTAATTTATGGCTTTCTTTCCATTCATTTCCATTCCATTTCATTTTAATGTTCCACAGAGAAACACCCAATTTCTCTCAATGGCCAAGGATCTCCTTAGAAATGAGCCTGAGACTGAACACAAAAAAACGCTGCAGCTATAAAAGGTTGGAGTTCCAACCCTGTAAGAACTGTGTGTGCAGATATTAACAACAACTGTATACACTCAATAGAGCCTCTGGTGCAGAAGGAGGGAGGGACACTACATCCAAGGCACAGTTGTGCAGGGAGCAGGCTTCCTGTGTCTGTGAGAAGAGTGGTGACAGGTCTCCTTTCCCTTCCTTTAAACTGTGTGTGCCTGTAGCACTGGGGTTGAAGTCTACCACTGTTTCAGCCAGAGAAATACAGTTTCACTGAAAGCAGAAGTGTCATCACAGCACTTTCCAGAATTTGTATCGTGTCAGTCTTTAAACTGAACCCCGCTGCAATTGTATACTCTTTCTCCTTAGCTGTTCTTTGCAAATTGCCACTAAACTTGTCATCTCACACAAAGCTTTAACTCTGAATTTGGACAGCTGCCTAGTTGAAAGGCCACCTGGCTGATAAATTGCTTTATAAGAGACTCCAGACCGTTAACCCAGTGGAAGACAAGATCCATGTGAAACTCAATACCAACAGGGTATTGCTGCTTTGGCTCTAGATTGTGGTTCATGGGCCATCTACACAGTAGAATAATATAATGAATATTTAAAGATCAAAGTGTCATCTTCTGAAACACCTGTCAGCCAAAATCCGCTTTGGGATTAACTGCCCGAGTAAGTAACAGTCAAAGGTCAGCTCTGTCCTGATGTGAAGAGGATCAGATCAGCATGCATGCTTGGCTGGACCTACAGCTGGGAAGGTAACACTGTGTTTTGGGTGGGATTTCATAACACCACTTCTCTCACTTCTGTGCAAAAGAAGCATACATTGACAGAATCTGTAAGTGGTCATTTGCATGACAGAGGTGAATTTAGTTTGATGTTGCTCATAAGTGTGCTGTTATCTTATTTCCAGAAATGCCTTTTTCCAAGATTTTAATTAGGGTTTAAAAAACGCTTTGTTTCAAAAGTGTTTAAAAAGTTCTGTGTTTAAATCCACACTCTCTTTAAACACAAAAGGCCAGTGACTAACAAAATTTCACCACTATGCGGAAAACCAAAACACCTAATCAAAAGCCAACAACAAAACTCCACCCACTTAATTGGGAATATAAAATATAATGCTGCTTGAAAGTTTTGCTGACAAGGTTGCACCATTCATCTTGCCTAAATATGCTGTTTCAGACAAAAATCCCTCAAATGTTACTGTGTTCCTCTTGCTCAGCTTAAAAAGTAGAAGTGGATGTGAGGCAATACTGCAGATCTTAGTGTCAAAGGGACTGTTTTACATATTTTGGGTTTTTTTTTTTCTTCCTGACTGTCACAGATGGTTCAATTGGGTTATGTGGATATTCCACTGTGAAAAGGGCCACACGCAACTTTTTGCAATTGCACAAGCATAGGTAATCTTTTGAAATGCTGTGGAAAGTTTAGGATTTACACCACAGACCCCCGGAAGGTAAACAAATACACACCTGTTAATCTTTGGCAAAAAAAGCATTTTCAAAAATTAGCCTATTCTGTAGCTCGGAGTGCATTGGTGACAGCGTAGGAAGGACTTTACCAACATGGCTGATAAGAGAAGGAGAAAGAAATGAGACACCCAGTGCCTCAGACAGCCAAAACTCATCAGAGCACACAGCCTTGCCCTAAAGATCTGCCCATCCAGTCAGCAGTGGGGTTCCCCCGTGGAGTAAGCTGGTGGCTGCCACAGTGCAAGCCATGTCTGTGCTGGCAGCCGTATCATTGCAGCTGTGCTGGTCCTAACAGCTCCAGAATAGGATGCACTCCCGCTAAAATCTCTTCTTGCGTTAAGATTTCTGCGTAGTTCATGCAGTGACTAGAGCTACCTACACTGAGGTGATGATCACAAATATGTTACAGCAGTGTTTGAGGTGGGAAACTCCCTCTTCGGGTTAGAACATCACCTTCCAAATGTTCATTTGTTCTTTAACAACTCAATTTGTTTCAATGAAAAATGTTAATTAAACTTTATTTCTATGTCCCTGCAGATCAGAGAGCCCTTAGGTATGGCATCTGTTGATTCTGGTAATGCTGTTTTGGAAGAAACCATATGGATACCTTGGAAAGCATTAATGCCTGTGTAAATAGGGGCTAGTGAATAAACTTGTAGCCGGCATCAGGTGGATTAACTTTTTAACAGTAACAGAATACACAAGGAGCATAAACACTCATTCACACAAGAATGAATGTTGAGAGACTTGGATAATTCTCTTCTCAGCCATTTCTATGTGCCAACTGAGTAAGACCCAGTACAAACACTCACTTTTCTTTCTCATAAAAATGAAAGATAGTAGCACCAGAAGACAGAACAGCTAGAAGTTCTGACTTGCCATTTGGTATTAGTGTCTGGAGGGACAACTCTCAGGTATGCCCAGGTATCAGATAAATGCAGGAGGCAGAGGTCACGCTTAGTTTTTGTGCTCTTATCAGATTATGTTCTCAGATGGTTATAGCCTGGAGAGAGTTAGAAAGTGTGTGTACTTTAGCCTTGCTTTCCTAAAAAGTCAGGCAATTTAAAGCTCCTTCTCTGAAGCAAGAAGGAGATTCTGGGTATTCAGCTGGGTGAATTCTCTGCTCCTTTCCAGAAACTCCCTTCTCTACTGCAGATGGTGCTCCTTGGTAGGTGGCCACCCCTGTGGAAAGCACCTCAAAGGACACAAGCAGAAACACACCAAAGCTAATTCATCTCTCAGCCACTTCTGAAGGGTAACAAGAATAGTCCAGAAGTGCTTGCAGTAGGACTTTGCTCCAATATTTTTAATAGCAGTTATTTACCCTGAGCTGGTTGGTTGGGGTTTTTTGTTGTTTGGGGTGGGGGGTTTTTGCGGTGGTAGATGATGGCAAGTTTTGCACCTTTTTTTTTGTATTAAAAAATATCTTCTTCCACAGGGGGTTGAATATGCTTACACTTTGAAACTATATACTCGGTTCAAAACGTATTCCCATTCTTAGGTTAAAGGAGTGGTACATAGTACTGTTTGATGGAGTGCACAGGAGGCCACTAACATATCTCCTCTGACTGGATTCAATGCTCTTCACATGCCTGTAGTCCAAAAATGACTCTACAAAACTGACTCATTAGTTCTCTATTTTTGGCAGTCTGAATTTCAGCAACTTCCAGATGTTAGCTGTCAAGTTAAGTTGTTTTGGGTTTTTCTGAAACTTATTTTTCCTAATCTCAAACCCTAGAAGCATTGCCTGCCATCTGAAAGTTGCAAAAGGCTACCTCATGTCACTAAAAGTAAAGTTTTGGTAAGGTTTTTAATGGTACATGAGTCGATAGAGCTCTAGAGAACCTACAGAAGGGCAGGAATTCTAAGACAGAAGTTATAGGTGGCAGGCAACCAAAACTGGTATTTATTAGACATCCTTTCAATGTGTCACACCAAAACACTTAATCACATGCCTTATGTAAGGCACTTTGTTGGAATACAAAGATGCCATTACATAGGAAAAATAATTTTAAAATAGAAATAAAAGGAAATAACATCACTGTATCCGGCCTTAAAGTTCCTGCCTTCTAACTGTAGACTTTCACTACTTCAGCTTCTGCTTTTCGCTTCCATTTTCTCTCCCCCTTCTTTCAACTGCCTTCATTCTGATTTTCACCTGGTCTAGGCCTGTGGCCCAGTCTCTCTTCTGTTACAAAAACTAAGCATGAAGTGTATTGATCAGACTTACAAATGCCGTCTGTCAAACCTGAAGGAGCACAGAAGCTGTGCTGCAAGGGGTGACAGAGAAACCTCAGGCCACAAAAGGAAAAAGGTACAAAAACTTGTTTCCTCTTGCCCCATTCCTTTCACCTCCAACAGGCAAACAGTGTCGCCCAAACTGTGCTGTACTGGGACAGAAACTGCTCTACCAGATCAGCCTGGAATTACTCGGGTGACGAGATATTCCACATTCTCATCTCTTGCGCAAATAATGTGAACAGCAATGTGGAATTCCCCAGACTCACGTAGTACATGATCACTTACAGGAGCTTCACACTGCAGTATACAGGCTGTCCTTTCAGCTGTAACAGCAGTAAATGCAAGTGAAAAAAGGGCTGACTCCAGGAATAACCAAGGAGACCTTCAAAGAAGAATCCCAGTGTCAGTTTCCTGTTCCCTTAAGCCAAGATGTTGGTGTCTCTTTTGACAAACTTCAGTGTTCCCTTTTAAACATTTCAGTATATTCAGGGACAAAGTTAATGAATAACAAGTTTTTAACAATATGTTCTGATTTTGATCTCCCTTTTCATTAGGCATTAGGTCCACCTATATGCACATCCTCACAATGAAACTGACTATAAGCTGAGTTTTCACTACATTGCTGACAACTCTCCTTTTTGATGAGCAGCGAACCTGGTAAACCGTGACCATATCCCAGTACTCTGCCTCCTTTCTTGAAAAGGAAAGGAAAAGTCCTTCTCATTTCACACTTCTTCAAACCTTACCCAACTTCTTTGATTTTTGTACCATAAAGCGGAAGCTCTAAAATAACTGGCTTCAAATTCCCCCGCCCAAAGTATCTGAATTTCAAGCTGCTCCTTATTTGAATGACTGTTGTCTCGGTTGGTCTTTACTGTGGCAATTACACATATTCCTCATCAGAGCTGGGTCTCAGTTGTGCTAGATACTATGTTGGGTGCCAGGAGAACTCAGCTCTGTGATAGTGTTAGGAACTAAGTTTAGGTTGGAAAACCCTTGTCATGACTGAAAACTCAATTTTGTGGTCTGGAGGGTGACACACCTACTTCTCACAGCTGAAGAAGTATTTGCATTAAGAGACCTTTTAGACTATGCTACAAGAATGCTTGCTGTGTGAGGACTTCTTTTTCCTCTTTAGAAAAAAGACCAAAAAAAAAGAAAAGTGACTTTAGTACTAGCTGAAAAGAAAAGGCCTTGTTTAGTAATTCGAAGGGACTCTTTACCTGGCATTGCTCCTTTAGTGCATTTAACTCAACAGACTTCCCTGAAAGAGGTGTTGAGTGTTCTGTGGGAGGGTGAAAATTTAGGTTTTCCACTGAAGTGGAAATAAAATAAAGAAGATAAAGCTTTAAAAATGCCCATTTGTATCACTCTTATCTGTACCCTCTACTTCTTATGGGCACCACATTAGGTACCACATCAAGCTGCAGTGCTACAAGATCACCTCTGAGGACAAACTCCTCGCCAGTGAGCGAGGCCATTACTAGGCAGGGGTTACCAGCACGTATCAGCTCAGACCATATAGTGTAAATGGTCTGGTAACTAAAAAAAAGTCTGGTAACTGGGAATAATGCTTCCCACAACAGCTGCAAAGATTTTTTTTCCCTTCTTCCTTGAAGATATTATTTTAGGATGAGCATAACCTTACAGATACAAAGAAAAAGTATATAATGGCCACCCTGGGTACCACTTCAAAGTGACTTCATATCATATCGGTTAGATGCTTCCATTAACAGGCATTTCTTTTAAAGGTTCTTCTAAATATGGGAAAATATCAGCAGTGTGGAGATAGTAATTTTGTTGCCCTCCAATTTCTTCTCTAAGTGAATTCATCACAAAAATATGCAATGAGTTGGTCCTAACCATAAGTATTCAGGAAACGAAACACCTTTACTTTTTTCATTTATTCTTTTTGAATGCAGAGTTGACACCAGAGTCTTTTTGTTTTGTCAGAATCATCACTGGCCTTTCTTCTGCTTTGCTGCCACAGATCCTACCCTCCCTGCATCCACCTGTGCTGCTCCTCCAGCCAGTGTTTCTTCTCACCCATGGCAACACTGCCTTTCTCCTGTAAAAACCAAAACTAACTGACAGGCAGAATGGGTGTGTCTCATGGGACAGGGAAAGTCTATTGCAGCCTTCAGCCTTCCTTTTTGCTCCTGGATTTTTTTGCTTGTCAGTGAGTGTGATATCCTTGTAATGATTGTGAATTACAGCACCTTTGGGAAGCCTCCTGACTCCCAGAGCCCAGCGAGGAGCAGCTGGCATGGTGGCTGGGATAGCAGCCCTCTGCTCCAGGGCCCAGACCAAACTACAAGGAGGCAGCTGAAGGGAGGGCACACAGCTCTGAGTCCAAGCTCTGGGTTTGGTGCTCCCTTGAAATTTGGGAAAGTGGCACGGCACAATCTGGGTTCTTCCCAACAGAGGAGGTTTCAACATCACAGAGATTCTCCGGGGGCAACTGACGCAAACTCTCCACTGCATTTGAAACGCCTGCCTGCGCTCTAGTTTTTCCCATTATCTATTCCTCCCACTCACCTGTGGCCTTCCAGCCTTTCACACCTGCCACAGGGACGAGGCACTTGGCTCCTCCGAGGGACCACACACCGTGCCCGGAACCCTTTGGCGGGCTCGTTGAGATAAGACCTTGTGTTATCTTATCACCCACTTCACTACCAAAAGCCAGCAGCAAGAATCAGCAGCTCCCACCCTGTCAGCTCCCTTCGGGTGGCGCGGCACCACCAAAACCCAGCAGCAAAAAGCCAGCAGCTCCCACTCCCCCAGCTCCCGTCGGGTCACCCCGACACCACGGCAGGACGGTCATTTAGGGCGTCCTTCGTGCGGGGACCCCCCCACGAGCGCCGCTTACCCGAGCGCCTCCAGCTCCTGGTCCAGCGGCGCGGCGGGACGCGGCTCCCGGCGCTGGGTCATCGTCCCTCCGCCCCGCCGGGGAGCGACTCCTGCCCGCGACCGCCCCCGCGGGACCGTGAGGAAATGCGAGTGGCACCTCCCCGGGCGGGTCCCATCCCGTCCCGGCCCCTCCCGCCCCGCCGGAGCAGGGAGCCCCGGCCCCAAGGAAACGACCCCCGCCCGAGGCTTTGCGGACCCCTCCGGCCTCACCCGCGGTGCCCGGTGTGCGCCACGGCGCTCCCATCCTGCTAACGCTTTGTTTTATCCCTACAACAATTCGCATTCGCAATTGCTTTAATCTGTACATCCCTGAAATGCACGTTCCAAAGTGTTTCGCTCTACGTTCTTTTTTTTTATTTTTTTTTCCTGCAGTCATTGGATGTCCCTCACCTCTTCTGGTGTCCGACAAAGCACTCCGCGAGGAAATCTGTGGAGGTGCACTCTGTAGCTTGCCCCTCCGAGCGCAGCTCTCCGCGCTGTGGTACTGCCGCTGGCTTGCCTGGGAAGCGGGATCCCTCCTGCCCGGGACTCTGACCGTCACCCCTCTCCGTGCAGAGGTCATGCTGCCTCTCGGAAACAGTGATAGGAGCATCAACTGCTGAAAAGATACTTCTGAAGAGGGAGTGAGGTTGCATCAGGAGGATGAGATATTTCTGAGTGTTGTCTGCCATCCGCCCTTTCCAATGCTTAAAACAATTTCCCACAATACTAGAGGTTACTTGTATTCCCCAATACTTCACAGGCAGTAATTATTATAGGTGTGGCAAATTCTTTAACGAATTTTTTTGACAGAGGGACAGTCTCCAACGAAAAAGAAAAGAAACAACAGAATGCTGTTTTCCAGTCACACTGAAGTTTTCACCAGGTATTCAGCACTGAAAATATGGGATTTTTTCCAGGAAAACTGGTATTTAAAGAAGATGGAACAGCTACTTATTTTTTCACACACTCAGTGTAAACTGCTCAGTGGTTCTCACACACTGAGCGTGGAGCCAAGAGTCATTTGGAGCAGGCGTGCTGCCTCTTAAACGGGAAAAGCTTCAGGGAGATTCCATATGTCAGATCAGACTATCCTATTGTTTCAGCTTCTGATTGTGGCTGCATTGTGCTCTGCTCCTCTACTTGATTGTTCATGTTGAGAGCCAAACCTTCATTTGTAGATAAAGAGTTTGCAAATAAGCTGGCTTTTCTTTCCCTTTTTAGGAAAAAAAATTTTTTTTAATGGGGAAAAACATTTTTTCCTCTTTCTGAGTTTGCTCCTTCCTCTATTGTTTATTGAAAGCTTGTGATCTGGAAATATTTTTGGTAAGCTGATGCTGAAATCCATAAGGTTTGATTAAATAGATGCTTTTGAGGTCTTCACTGTTTGCTTCTATTTGCTGGATAGATTTATTTATTGCTCTCCTGTTCTGGAAGCTGCTGTGTTTGATTTCAGCAGCGATGAACTAGGTTATCTTGAAGCTTGTCTTGTCTGTGTTATTGATAGAGGCAGAAAAGCAGTTATCAAAATTTCTGAGTTACAGAGGAAAAAGCAGAGAAATGAAAATCAATTAAATTCCAAGCAGTGAAGAGCCCCGACTAAATTTTAGTAAATTCTAATTACACCACAAATGGTCTAAAAGCTCACCAGTGCAGACCCAAAGGTGGTTTCCAGCCCTTCTGTACCCCATCATGTACAGATGTGTACATGTTTTGTGCACCAGTGTGTTGTGATGGGAGGGGGTTCCCATCCAGGAGCAGAGATGCTTCCTCTTACTCTGCACCACGTAGTGCAACGTTTCCTCTTCATTGCAAAAAAAAAAGAAAAAAAAAAAGAAAAAAAGCAGAAATTGTACTCTCCACTCTCGTGCAGCACAGATCAGCTTTCCCTTTAATGAAGTCCGCTTGATTTGCGGTCTTTAACACAGGTTAGCCGCAGGGCAAGGGAGGCTTCAGATTGCCAGCTTGCATTTTGGCGGAGCCAACATACTTGAGTGTCAGGGTTTCTTTCGTTCCCTTTCCCAGTGAGGAGCATCCCCTCCAGAGGGCTTGGTTCCGTGTGCGGTTTGAGCGCGGCGCCGAGCAGCCCTGTAGGCAGCAGCAGTGCTCCAGCGCTTGCTGCTCAGCCCGGAGCGCTGCTGAGCACAAAGCACCCCCAACAAAAAAGGCAGGATAAGATGCCTTTTTGAAAATCAGTGGGCACTTGGGCTGTCTACTCATCCCCTCACAGCGGTCAGTTATCATAACAGTGTGATTTCATTTTTTAAAAAATGGTCTCTTGAAGTCTTGCTTGAATAATCGAATCTCAAGGGAAACAAACCAAGCAAAAAAACACACAGACACCAAACCCTATAGTTTTAATTTCAGATCGTGAAAAAACAGAGGGAAAACTGTGGCCATCAAAATGGGAAGGGGAAGGCCGATAATGATTGATATATATGCCATTATTCCCTGTCTTATGTGTCACACTAGGTTATTCCAGAATGACATATTTACCATCAGATTTTAAAATCCAGTGAACACTCTACATTGCAGCCACGAGGTCTCTCAGAGCAGCAGGTTCTTGCTTATACGATAATGCTTTTGGAGATCATGTGTTCTGTTTGGGCAGAAATTGTGGGTTTGCCAGGCGAGGTCGTAACATGTGTCCTGCAAGCAGCCAGGTCCCAGGATCATGATGGTTCTTCCAGGTTTTCAGCTTTTTGTGCAGTAATTGCTTAAAACTGTTTGAAAGTTTTAATTTTTTCAGGTGGCTGTAATTTTGTACTTGAGTTTTAAGATGTATTAAATTGATAAAGGAGAATTAGGCTTAGACAGCCATATGACCCATAAATAGACATGATTGTCGCAAAGCATGATTAAACAACTCCAGTTAAGTGACAGAATTTGGCAGGAAAGAGTTGAAAATTTAATTTCTTTCCTTTTACCATTCCACCTTCTGATAACCTGAGTAGCTTATGGATAGCTGTGAACTATCCAAACTTTAACCTAAAGGAAATGGCTTCATCCAAATGAAACTAAAAGCAATGGAAATATCACAAAGCCATCATTAACACTATTGGGATGAGGGCCAGGTTGGAATGGAGCAGAGTGGGCACCTGAAGAGCACAGGTTTCCTATACAGTGTTGAACTGCCAATTAATTTATTCCCTTTAAGGCAATTGCATCTGAAAATTTTGCAGGGTCCAGGACATCTAACCCCTATCACACTCAGGTACAATCCCATACTCTGAATACTGTGAAACCTGCTGAAGCAGCTACAGAAATCTTTCCTCTCTGCTCACAGGCATGATGCACACTAGTATCATCTTCTGAAATTAACCTCATTCTTCCCTTCTGAAAGTATCAGAGATTGCCTTGGAGTGTTTATTGAAAACAATTTTTTTGTAGGAGAACATTTCACATACTGGATATCAGCATAGTATTAACTTTACTTTGTGGATTTTGAGGCACTTGAAGCACATTTATTTAATGTGTTTCTAATTTCCATGGTCAACAAATTTTCAAAACGTGCCAGCTAGCCTCACATTGTCTGCCATCTATTCAGGTAGGAAACACAGAACAGAAGTGAGAAAAGGGATTTGAAATCACCTGGGTTCCTAGGGAAAAATGACCTGAAGACCAATTGTGCAAAAGGAAGGGCTGTTCCTGCCCCATTTTCTCCTACAATTTGGGCTGGCCAGTGCTTCTATACCTAAGATCATACTGTGTTGCTGTGAAGGTTCGTCCCCCAGATGTGGATTAAGAATGTGTCTCCACCCGGGCACAGCAAGAGATGCAACAGTCAAGTCCTCCCAAGCCTTTGTAGAGTTTCCTGCCAAGTGGGATGGGCACAGCCATGTCACATATGAATATAACTACATATAGGATCCCAGAGACACTTATTTAATAATTGAGCTTTTTAAAGCTCTTAACTCTGTCCTTAGTAAAAATGCTAGCACTCTCTGTACTTTTAAGGATGTGACTTTTGGGACCAAACATAGCTAGCATTTTGAACCAAATACACTTTCTCCTCTTGTTTGCTCTAGGAAATTCAGCTATCACTCTAGAGCTAGACAAAGAAGGATTTTTTCCTGATTTGTAAACTTACACAGGGACATGGGAATAAGTACAGGAAGTTTCCCTTGATGCTTGTTAAGTTTTTTCCTAGTCCTTGCTTGCTGTGTGCATAACCAGGAGCTGGAACATGTATATTTTGAGATGATAGTGGAAGATTAAATGCCTCTAGCTAGAACAGCTGTGTTATTGCACGTGGTTTGGTTTTCACAGTTTCAATAATGTGGATAATGATGTGAAGGTTATCTGTTTCCAGTTTCAGTTCCACAAGGAAAACTTTCTAGGAACTCTGTCAATCCACTGTTTAACGTACATGTGCGCTTGAGGCTTTCGACATGTTTATCAGGTCTCCTCAGACACAAAGTCTCTTTAAAACTCCCCCCTTTAGAGCAGTGTTGTTCTCTCTGAGTAGATTATGTGTGTTGCAAATGCTTTTTCTGTCCAGCCAAACCCCGAGATAATCTCAAGAAATAAACCCAAACATCTAGAAATTATTTTTAAATTAGAAAATGCGAGTTCCAGTGGTTATTACTGGCAGCACACGTGGGGAGCTGGAGGAGAGTGGGTCTTGTTGCCAAAGGTCAGAGTGAGAGACATGGTTGGAGACAGGCAGCTCCTCTTGTGGGCCAGGTGGAGCCTTCAGCCAAGTGACCTGCTGGCAGTTAAGCCTGTGGCCAAGAGGAATCAGACCTGGTTGGCATGTCTGTGCGCTATGACTACCCAGTAATTAAAGATGTAGAGAGGAAGAGCCTCTCCAGACTCCCTCAAATCTGGGTCTGTCCTGTAATGATCTGGGGTGGGGGAGCAGCTTCAGAGTTGGAGACCTGAATGTCTTCACACGTGGAGCTCCTCCAGGGATTTCTACTCCTCTTCTGCTTGCGTGTGAAGCCAACCCATAACTCTGTCCCGCAGCAGAGCTCAGGGTTCCAGCTCCACTTCTGTTATGGCTCCCATCCCTTCACACGTGGGATTACAGTACCTATCTGACAAGCCTTAGCTAGAGACTGCCTGTGCATCCAGAGCAGAACTGACCACAAATACCAGTGTCCAACCCTATGTGACAAAACTGATGGAGATACAACACATGCTTTTAGGCTTAGGTAAAAGTGTCTTAAAATGCAGAATGAAACTGTTTAAAGTAGAAAGGAGGTCAGGGGAAAAAACCATGGGAATAGTTTCACTTGCTGTTTTAAAAACTGTTTCTTACTTCATGTCATAAGTTTTTTTTTTATTTCATTTTTGGCTTTTTGCAGCTTCAAAGTTTGCATTCAAATATGAAATGTATACATGCACTATCAAACTTGATAGCCCTGTCACTTTATGCAGCTGTTTGTGGATACAGGGATGAACTTTAAGAGTAACACCAAGAGCTGAGTAGAAAGGAGCTAAGGCAAAAAACCCAAATAAAATTACATTACATCAGTAGCTCTGAAAACATTTGAATGTTGCATCATTTTGCATTTTATGGCACTGCTTATGCATAAGCAGGATACTGAGAATCTGGGTCAAAAAGAGGATGCAAATTACTTTTTGACAACAATGATTGCGATTACAGTGCCTTTTCCTTGCTGGGGAAGCATGGGTTAATATGTTATCAAAATATGAGAATAGTATGTTACACTCGCACAGCATCATAGAAAACCAGAAGGCATCTTGCTTGAATTATGGTGGGCATTTTCCAGTGCCTTTTCAAAAGCACAATTCACTGCCAGTTACAAATTTAAAGATGTATATGCCCTGTGGCAGGTCTTTTTTTTTTTCTAAAATAAATAAGAACCTATCCTTAGAAAGGGTGCAGGTGCTCTACAATTAATATTTTGTGGACCCTAATTGTTTTAATTGGTGCTCAGTGCGCTGCCAATGCCCAGTGTGGGTGGCTTCTTCTCTTACCAGCACACAGCATGAATGACCATTTGCAAGCCAGCAGCAGTTTCATCTTCCATTCCATGTTCAGGCATTCCAGCAACTTTAAAAACCAACACTCTGTCACATTAACACCCAAGACCAGTCTCCTGTCGGGGTTCAGGCTATAAATAGAGACCCTCTCCAGAAGCCTAGTCTTACCTGAGACATCCATCTGCTGGTGCTGCCAGGCATGATCCTTGCATGTCCATTATGGGGTGATCTCTCCTGCAATGGGGGGGAGAGGTTGTGCAAGTTATTGTGCGTGGCACGCTCTCCTGGCTCAAAGAGGCGAGAGCACGTGCCCTGCTGGTTTTGATACGTGGAAAGTCGAACTTGGAGGATCTGCGGCCGATTGTGTGAAAAGAGGAGAGGGGGGCAACCACGCCGTGCTTTCCTACAGAGCCTTTGACACGCACTGGGACAGTAATTTTTCTGCCATTAAACTGACCTTTTTTTTTTTTTTTCCTGCAGAGCGAGTGCATTTGTCCAAGTAGCACAGTAGGTGGTATTAAAAAATCCTGCCTGGCCGCGCCGCTTCCCTATAGCTATTTATTGTACCATGGACTCCAACAGCTGCACTGGGCTTCCACGTGACATACATGTCTGCTCTGTGCCAACATATCAGCCCGTCAGGTCCTCTTATTTATGCTGCGACTTTCATAGCAGCGATCTCACCCCACTTCACATGTTATAATTAGACCTTGAAAACCAGTGCAGATAAACATAACTCAAATGTTAAAAATCTCCAAACTGATTGACATAAACAAGTAATGTAGTGAGGGGCTGGGGAGTTTGGTTTTGATGTGTCCTTGTCACTGTGACTTTGGCAGAGTGGGCCAGCTCTGATTTGAATGAAACACAGCTTTCAGGTAGTGCTCTTTGGTTCTATTACCTCGAAGCAGAGCAGGGTTCACTCATGTTTAACGGCTGCAAGGCTGATATAGCTCAGACCTTGTCAACACCGTGGATGTGCTCCAAGTGCAGCCACTGATCTAATTTCATTGCAGATAGGCAAAACTAATCAAAAGACAGTTGTATCCTGTCATACAGGTGCTTGAAATACGAGCTGTAATTGAACAAAGAGAAAATTTGTGTATGACCCAAGAATGAACCAGTGAGGATTTTTTCTGGTTAAAGAGGAAGAACTAAGGAAATTGAGATTTGAGACACAGCCCTGATGCTGCAAAGAAACTGGAGGAGACTCTTAGAAACATGAGTGGTTTATTGTTATTATGGCCTGGTTTAGTTTCAGGAAATTAAGAATCTCCTCTTTGAACTCAGAAATTCAATTTGCATGTTTATTCAGTCAAGGAGTCTGCTTTCTTTCTCAGTTCTGACATACTCTAAGTTGTAATATTTGAAATCAGAATTTGGGACCTCTTGTTGACCACTTTTATTTCCTGGCATTTCTCCAATTTTTACATTTAGGTCACGACATGGGTTGGAGGGGGAGTGCACTGTGTGTGAGCTGCCAGGAAATCTTAAGTTTGAGACAAGAAATTCATAAGATGCTAGCTTCTACATAATTATTTTATGAATGTTAAAATTTAATTAACTTCTTCCTTGCTTTGAAAGGATATGATGGTCTGGGATTCTGTTTGTCAGACATGGAATTAAAAAAAACCCTATGGTCTGAAATCTATTGAGAAGTGGAATTGAGAAGTTTTATTTGCACAAAGGCAAAAAAACCCCCACACCACCTTATATCCAGGAAATTTTGGTTATTTAAACTACAATTCTTGTCTATAATAACCCAGATCTTTTTTGCCTTAAAAAACCAAAACATAGATTGTCACTTCAGCTGGTGCCAGCCAAAGTAAATATGCTATACCCACAGAAAACATTTTACTGACTGGTATAAAAGTTATATATTGCACACGTTTAAGTTACTATAAAAAGCATAACAGCTTCATATAGAAAGCAGGCGGCTTCCTTGCCATATTTCTGTAAGTATTATAGGATTCTACCCATGGGACTCATCCTCACAGTCTTGAGAACAAGACAGAAGTCACACTCTATTGTAATCAATAAACGTACACCAAAGCAAAAGGCTTTACTGCGGAGTAAATGTATGCACCACATACATGTTGCTGTTTCACTTAGTGGATCCAGAAATACACCAGCTGGTGGTTTCACAGGGCCAGACAGAGGTCTGTGAGTTTTTATACTTGTGGCACAGTTCAAAACTATGCACAGTCAGATGATCTGCATCATCTTACCTTTGGTAAGTCCAAGCAACCCGTACCACAGCTGGGGGCAGAACCCAGGTGCTTTTACAACCAAATCCCTTTCTGTATCACCAATGAAAGTTTGAAAGTCTGTGACTTCAGGGAAGGAAATGGTATGGCAAAGAAAAGTATTGATGAGGTCAAAACTGTTTCTAAACTGCTAAAATGAAATTCAGTTGTTTAGGAAAAGCTGATGAAATTCATAGTTGGGTTAGTGCAGGTTTAATAGCAGTCCTGAGGTGACAGAAATAAATTGAAACTCTGTAAAGGAAAAGTCCATTGAACAAAGTAGCTGCATAAAAAGATGCAGAAGCGGTGTAGAGATCTTGGAATAGGGAAAAAATACTTATCTGCCTGAGTTAGTGAGCAATATTTTTACTTTCGTATTTTTTGCAGGTCATTACAGAGTGTTCCTGGAAAAGCTGCAGACAAGAAATTTATAGCAATTCAGCTGGATGCAGCAAAGGTCCAAGAAGCTGAGCAGCAGTTATTCTGTGGGATATTTTGCAAGTGATAAAAATCCAGTTTAATAACAGTTACATGTTCATAATCATGTTCATCAAAGGAGAGATGCACATCCAGCATACCTTGGAGATGTCTCACCAGTGCACAAATAGGGATCTCACTCAGCATCTCCAGAAAAAAAAACCTGTGGAGTCAGATGCGGGGGTGAAGGTGGGGGCAGTTTAGTTGATGCCAAGAAGGAAAATGTCACTTTGATTCTTCCTCTGCTATCATGGTTACATGAAATAACCCAGGCAGTAGCAGCCTCTGTTAGCACATTGGAAAACAAGCTTCTGCTTGTTCAAGGTTCAAGGTAAAAACTGGTTTTGGGTTCATAAGCAACATGTTCTGCTCACATTTTTGTGCTGCTTCACACTGTGGGAATGTTTGACTGGCTGCTCTGTGCTACCAGCATGTAGTTAAGCACTGAAAGCTTCCTTTAGGATCTAAGTACAGGGAATGTAAACTATCCTCCTTGCAAGTTAAAAAGCCAGACACAAAAAAAACCCCTTATTTGTTTTGCCCCGCTTTTAAGCTCCATTTTTTTTAACATTAAAAACGTATAGAAATACAATACATCAAACAGAGCTGTCTCAGGGACATCCAAACATAAACATATACACCCCTGGTGAATAATAGCAGCAGAGGAGGAAAGAGGAAATATTATCCAGGAGGAGCTGGAACATTCCTGTTATGAGTACTGTCAGGTCCTTCAGACTGACTGAGGGCAGACTGTTATCTACAGGATTGTACAGTGCAGAGAAAATAAAGGCTGCATCAGACTTGTCATGATCAAACCCCATGGTTTCAGGCAGCTCTTGTATTGCCAGGCTGATAAATAGATTTTTCTTTTTTACAGATTTTCTCCTTGCAAAAAAAAAAAAGTAGCATCCACAACAAAGTCACTGTGAAAATTGCCTCTGATGCCTGTGGCAAAAATGGGCAGAAGATGGCTGGGACTGAGGTATTTTGGAAAGCTCTCCTGTACTTGCAGGGTATTATTAAGCATGCATTGCAATCAAACCAAGGCAAAGCAAGCTGGTGTTGTGGCGTCTTAGAGAAGTGGGTTAAGAAGCTATCTGTCAGAGAGCTCCTCCAAAGAGGTCTCCCACTGAGAACAGAACACTGAGAAGAAAGGGCCTCGCTTAAAGCTGGGCTTGGTTTTGACTGTCTTGGTGATCTTCTAGTCAAGAGTTTGGACTGCCAGATTACCAGGGAGAGAGGATCCTTAGCCAGGTTGTTGAGTGAATCAAGCCAAGACAGATTGAAAAATGCTGTTCACAAGACATAATTTCCATATGCCCTTCTGAATGCAGAGATGAGTAGTAATTATAGTGCTTTCCAGCACCATTACTCTATAACTAGTAGAATATTTCTTTTGGAAGGGTAGAAATAACTCAAATTAGTCAAATGATAATAATTCCATAAACCATAGGTAAGATTTGCTCTTTAAGTGCAGTCCCAAGCACTCCTCTATTCCCACTGCTGCAGGCAAAAAGGGGCTCCCAAATCCAATCTTACTGTTCCGCATCCAGTATTACCCTCAAGAACAGTTCACTCCAACCTTTTCAGCTGTGCAAGAGGCTCTGAAGGAGTGAAGAAAGGTAGCTGCTAAATATTTAATCTGTGTGCTGGGATGCTGCTGAGAAGTGCAGCTCCCTGCAGAGCAGCAGAGTCCAAAAAGAAACCATTGTCATGGGAATTGCAGCAAGTAGATATGCTGCTGCAGCAGTCACACTGCTTCAGAAAAAAATACAGTATCCTGAATGGAAAAAGTAGAGCAAAGTGCCCTTCCTTCTCTAGCAAGGAGGTGCACTCCAGCATTGTTAGAAGAGATGGGAAGAAGCTCCCCCAAGCCAGAGGCGTGCTTGCAAAACCTTGTTGCAAATCCACTCTTTTTTTTTTTTTTTTTTTTGTGATGGACTCTTCCTTGCATGTATTTAATTTCAAAGGTTTCTTTTGGGAATAGAGAACTGTGATTTATTTATCAAGAAGAAAGAAGTCAACATGCGAAGCTCATATTTCAGATCCTCACTGATTTTACTGCTGAAAGTCAGCTGTCAAAGGGTTAAAAATACTTGCCTTTAATGCACGTTGGGAAGAAATTAAACGTCTGACTGAGGGATGCACATCCAGGAGTTTTTCTTGAACAACCATTTCTTTTTCCCTTGCATTTAAAACTGTTTCAACTGGTGTCTTGAAAGCCCTGTGACTGGATTTTCAATGAGAATATGAACCTCTCTACTTTGGGAATAGCCATAGGTATCTGGGACAAGGTAGTTTCCCCTTGCATGGATTTCCCCATCTGTAAGGCAGGAGTGACAACTCTAATGTCACCTGCTGAGTGCTGCAGGCTGGCAGGCATGAGCCAGATCATCTCTGTAGAAGAAATAGCTACGTGTTTACTGTACTTTATGTAGTGACACAGACTGCTGTGCTTGGAAACTCAGATGAAGGACCTTATGGGCTCAAGAAAAGGGTGAGAAGCAAGCTGTCAAAGGGGAGGGCAAAAAAGAAAAATCAGTTCTTTTAATCTTCCCAACTTCTAATCCATGGCAACCTGCTGCTGAGGACAGCTGAAGGAGATGCACTGAATCAGCACGTTTCTCAGCTGCTTTGGCCACTCACCCTCCTCGCCCACTCTTTGGGCTTTCCTGGCTATTGCTCAGTCTGTATTTATATCGCACTCCCCAGATACTGCAGTGCCCGCTGTGGTATAAATACTGCTAGACAGCTATATATCACTCCTGTCGCTGAGAGCTCCCAGTATGGCACAGATACGATTTAGCAACGGCTTTCTGTGGTGGGAGAATTTTGAGCTGCTTTCTGACACCATGGCTTCTTTCTTCCATTGCTGAACTCCCACCTTGGGACTTAGTGACTGCTTGTACATTGGGGGAAGCTGGGACAAACTTCTTCTGTTAATGACAGCACTGTTTTGAGCTGTGCCACGGTAGATGTGAACTGTAAGGCTTGCTGGTCCTATAGCATCTTCATGTTGAAGGAGAGCACAGGGTTTCATGGGCCTGCTTACGTAGCTGTTTAGTTTGGGTCCAGAACTGCCTTCCCTCCAGTTGCTGCAGAGCATAGGCTTGAGGCAGTCATGCTTCATCCACCTCTGCTTTTACAACTGGACACCTGGGGTTGAGCAGGGAAGCCAGTGACAGTCAGCCCAGGAGAGTGGTTACAGGCTTCTTGATGGGTGATGGTGGTAGTGGTGGTGATGGTCAGGAGCTCTCCAAGCTCCTTTTTGGGGAGCATTAATCAGAAAGACAAACACTGTATGCACAGATGAAGGCACTTGCTATTTTGTTAGTGACCCTGAATATAATTTTATTATAGCCATATGAAATAAAGTAAGTCTAAAGGGAGCAGACAAAGAGTAGAGATAGCAATGACAGTTTATAATTTCTGTGAAAGGTATGAAAGTCTCGAAACTCTTCAAGGCGATACCTTCCCTTTCACTTGGGATAGCCTCACAGATGTCCAGGTGGCCTGTCACCTAAATTTAAGGACCAGATTTAAATTTCTGCATCTGGGCTTAGCACGTGATGTCTGAAGCCAGAGGCGTGGAAAAATGGAATTGTCCTTCTTGGCAGGGCTTTGTCTGACAGCTACAGGTTTCCCCAGTTTTTCTCATCACCTAGACTGGATTTTTTGATTGTCTGTATTATGCTTTAACAAAGAGACAAGCACAGACAGGATTTCATCTAACAGTTGTGCTCTTTGTGCAGTTGTCATTCACAGCATCCTTGCCTCATCCCAACATCTTGTGAGCAGGAACAGAAAATAAAGGATGCATACTGCAGCCCAAACATATGTAACGTGGTTGATGCTGTTCTTGGCTTTTCATCTAGACCTCCAAGCTGCCTTGCTTTGGGCCACAAGGTGACTGGAAAGGATGAGAGGTTCAGAGGGGCACATCCATGACTTGGGTATTAGCCAGAGACTTCTAGTTTGCCTTTTTAATGAAGGGTGAGCAGTCCTGCTTGCACCAGGCAGGTGTCAGCACAGGATTCTCCACCTTTCTTCCCACCAGTCAGCAGGGCTCACAGGAGCCTCTCTCTTTCTCTTGCTCCCCAGTAAACCTTGCATGGCTTGGCATCTACAAAGAGAGCTCAGGAATTTTTCCTCTCACAGTCCTGTGGAGTTGAGTTGGCTGAAGGGGCTCGTGTTTGGAGAGAAAGAACTGGAGGCACTGGAATCAAAAAGAACTTTCAGCTCACAGTTTTACAGTAGAATACATATTTTGATTAAAAAAAAAAAAAGGTAACATTTTTACCTCTTATAGCTTCTAATTTTAGCTTTTAAAAAACTCAGTCTTTCCTCCTAGCTGAAAAGTGGAGACATTCCTTTTGCACTGAAATATTTTCATCTCAGTGTCTTCTCACTGGTTCTTGGCCTTGCCCTGTGGGCTCACATTTTGTCAAGACCCTGCAAACACTTGCAGCCTTGCTGGCTTGCAGGTGGTGCCACTACTTCAAAAAAACCCTGCATTTTGAACTGTTAGCAGAGTTTGGGCCTTTTGAAACCAAGAGTAAGGTGTCCTACCTGGCTTGTGTGAACACACAGCATGAAACAATCAAACCAAAGCCTCTGAGGATTTCTGTGGCAGTAAGAAAAGAATAATACCATGAGAGGAAGTTGAGGAGGGCAGAAATGATGAGGACAGAAAATAGTCTCCAAACACACTCTTTTTTCTTACCTTTTTAACTCCTCGGCCAATAATTTCACTGTATTTTAAATGTTTTCACCACTTGTGCTGAAGCAGTAGTGAAGGAGAAAAAATTGCTGTCAAAAGAGAGGCAGATAGCAGAAGAGTAAGCCCAGAACCCAGCTGTACTCCTAGAAAGTACTTTTTCCAGAGTTTATTTAAGCAGCTTTCTGTGGGTTATGGTATAAGCAACTCCTCCTCCTTAAAGCTAACGTCATTGAGGAGAAAGAAAAAAAAAGGGAATTTGTAAAAACATGTCAATCTGGGGGATCCTAGTGCAATCTATATGTCAAGAATATCTAAAGGATTTGTTCCTGGTTTTTAGTAAGGAGTAGCATTATCATTTCCAGAATGGCAGTAGGGAATACATATTTTCATTAGAACGAGAGCTGAAATCTTAATCTTAGGCTTAACTAAGATGATATATCTCTTTAATCCTAACACCAAGTGTCTCTGGAACAGCATACAATCTGTGGTAGAGAAATTGGGCTTCCAGTGCAATCTGTAGCTTACAAAGTGATGTGGTATAACAAAGAAATGGATGCATTCATGTGCGTGTACCCGGGAGAAGGTGCCTACAGGTATAGGCACAAGTTGTGGAAAGCTGTCTGAGGAAGGTCCAGGCATACCAGCCTGGGTGCTGGCCAGGTAAGAAGCTTGGTGGATATTTGGAACATGAGAATTTGCTATTTTTGGAGTTTCTATGTCCAACATGGGCTGTACCTTGGAAAACAGAGGGACTACACAAAGCTTTATGGCTTGCACTCTTGGGAAGTAGGACAGCGATGACATTAGCTTAACATGATGTGTAAACAGTGCCCATCATGCTCCATGTCAGGCTGCAGAAGGGCCTGTCTGGGGGGAACGGTCACTTTTAACAGAGATTCCAGAAGAAAAAATGTTGTCAGAGCTCTTAACTCTTAATCCCCAGCATTAACATTTGAGTTAAACCAGAACTATGAATCCCTAATGTTACCCACTGATATGTGTGGGCTTGTATCTGGTCTCTTGATTAAATATTACATATTTCAATAGTCCTGAGGCAAACACATCAATTCCCTTTCCTTCTGCACAGTTCTATTCATCCAACAGAAGAAATGTTAAAAAAACCAAACTCTAGAGGGAGTACAAAGTATTTCCGGGGGAGCCAAAAATGCGGGATAGAAAGGTGTCAAGACGGAGAGAGCTGCAACCCTACTCCCCATTGTCTGTCTTCCCTGCCCAACACCTCCATCCCAGTGAATACTTTGCCCTGTGAGAAAGCAGGTAGTTTGAGATGTAAGTTAGAGTTTGGATACCTAGCCATATGACAAGGAAAAACATAGACTTGGATCTGGGTAGCTAGCCATTTATAAAAGCACTGTAGTAAGCTCTGTGATGGTATCAGCAGGTAGCTCTGATTTATGTGTGACATAATTAGTTGTGGTTTCTTCCTGGATGGATATCTGCATCTAAAAATAAACATGACACGGTTTGTGTTTTTGGCAAGATGGCACAAATACTTTTCAAATTACTCTGTTCACTAGAAAACAATTGCACTTCATCCTCTGATGAGTCCTGGCACCTGCTGCCTTCCAAAGTTTATTTGCAGCGTGAATCATCAGCGGGGCCTTGAAGTGCCATCTGTCCATTTCAGGCTCTGAAGACCTGGAACGCATGAAGACCTGGCCTTTTATGGACTCCACCTGAAAGCCCATCTTCTGCTGTAGGATCTGAATCTTTGTTTTGTTCCTCGTCCACTCTGTTCCTCCCATGAGAAGAGACTATAATCTGCATATCCAATCGATGGACTGCATGTTGCTGCTGTCACAGTTTCTGTTCACTCAAGGGCAGTGGGTGTTCCACACAGCTCTACCAGTCCAGGTGCTGAAAATCTCAGTTTCCAGCTTGTCATCTTGCTGTGCAGAAGCCAAGCACCAAGCACTCTTTTCCACCCTGTGGTCTGTAAAGGAAACTAATGAAATATGATCACATCCCTGAACTATAAGAGCAGTGAAAAGGATATTTCTGTACAAAGACATATAACATTTTCTCATCAAAAATGTGCTGAAAGCTGGTCTATTACTTTCAGAGAGCTTGTATGTGTCACATTCTTCCTCAAAATGCCAGTGACTTTGCAGTCATAATCTGCCTAGTTCTTTCTGCATGCATTTCCCCATATTCAGAAATTATTTACACCATAAAGCTATAAGAATCATAAATACCTCTACCTCAGAACTGCAGCAACCTGATACTTTTAAGTGCCCTTGGATATGAACAAAGCTGTCCAGTGGGCACTAGGTGTTATTATAGTAGCATTTACTCAACTAGGCTGGCCTGTTGAACACCAACAGGCATGGTACTATGAGTTCCTTAGGAAAGGAAGTGGAAGTCAAGATGTGACATAGTTTCTCAGGATGTAGGGAGAAAAGCTGCGTAAACTCCATGTGTTTGTGTGCTTATCTGTGGCTGTTTGCACTGGCAATAAATTCACAGTTTCCTATGAGTGAAGAGGTAAATCAGAAGCAATGAAAACACCCCAAAGCACTGTGCAGGAGGGTGCCTTGGCTGAGATGCATGTAGTTACAGTGCAATACAGTCTTGCTTCCGGGGTCTGTGCTGCTGTACATCAAGATCATGGGGTATCTGTAAGGATGAGGGGGAGTCATTCATCCTGCACTGCCTTGTGCAGGGTGGGCAAGTTCTGGGTGTCCTTGTGTACCTTTCATCATGCACGCTGCTCCCAAAGCTGGAGCCTCTGCAATAGGTCCCTGAGAGCTGTACATGCACCCTGCGCTCCTGCAGTAAGACAAGACAGCTGCAACTCATCTCTCTCCCCCTTCACCACCTACGGCGGCAAGGCACGGCTGGCAAGGGTTTAGCTTTCCTTAAAATTCCCAAATGACTTCTGCCTTGAATGAACATGACCCATCTAGACCTTGATTAGACCATCTCCCGCCCCCGGTCCTCTTGTGCACAGCATTTCGATATGATTGACTTAAACCCTGAGGGCTTCAAACCTGCTCTTCCTGACACGGATTAGCGCTGCTAAAATATGGGCGCAACAGATGTCTCTTCTGTCCCACAGGTGCCAATCTGCCCCTTAGGTGCCCCTAAGTGCATCTCCCTTATTGCTGTTCAGCAAGGGACTCTGCAAGGTCCCTGCAGACACTGGCCTCATTTTGGATAACGTCAAACAAGCGTTAGCTTGTTTAACATGTGGTTACATCCTGCAGTATTGTGGTCATTTGCCTGCAAGAGGTGAACACCTAAACTCAGTGTAAGCCTTAAGTTACAGGTGGGAGACAAGGTGGTGTTGGAGAAATGTACAACAACCTGATTTTCTCTTGGACTTCCTGCAGGGCTATCAGATCACTTTGAAAAGGTTCAAATGAAAGCAAGTTGCCATTCTTACTCCTCAAAAGCAAAGGCAGCTCAGCTTTGCCTCATTCTAGGCAAAAGTAGTCAAGGCTTTTGGGCAGAGGCCACTTCCAATCCCTCAGTGGAAAACTGTGCCTTCTGTCTCTTTGTACCATATGGAAAGTTTTCCAGCACCAAGGGCTGTAGTTTAGGTCCAGCACTGCAGAAGGACAGTGACCAGGTGACGAAGGCTACTGAAGACTCGATGGGACCTTCTAGCTAGAAACGTTTCCTCTGCCTCTTCTATGTGCCACTGCACAAAGAGACCACATGAAGGACCCAAGCAGAGCCTGGCCACATTCAGGGGAGAAAACTAGACCAGCCACACTCACAAGGTTCACTGAAATCCAGAACTGAGGGTAATTGTGCTAATGCCCCACTGCCCAGGGTGTATAGGTGACTCCCCTGCTCCTATGTCTGAGGGTGTTCACAATGAACCAGATCCTGATACTGTTCATAGATGAATATGGGTTTTTCTTGATCATGGAAATGCGATGGAAATGTGCAGGAAGCTTCAGAATCTTAGAAAATTGTATTTTGCTTGAACAAACATACACTATTGTGGTCTGCTGCTCAAAGCAGCAAAAAATTTTCTTTGAGTAGTTTAAAGAAAATTGTGTTTCTTTTTTCTTATAGGCTTAATTGAAAATTAAAAAGGGAGAAACTGGGTCAGATAGAGCAAAGCCAATTTTAAAATTTAATGTGGTCAGAGCTGCCTGTTTGATGCCTGCAATCTAGCAGGACATGTGCTAGGTTTACTCTGATCACTTTCTCTTCTGGCTGTCTCCACTTTAGCCCTACAGAGCTTTTGTTGGAGATCTTCTGTGAGATTTAGACTCTGACTTTACAGCACCTAGACCAGCTGGGATCCTGTCCTGAATGGAGACTTTCACAGGGACCACAGTATAGGCAAGGACAATGACAGCAGGGCACCCGTTCTGTTTAAAACAGCAAAGATGCTTAATTTCAGAGATCTGCTACCTTGACAATTACTCATCTGATGTGCAGAGATACTACATGAGTTTTATGTACCGCCGTTCAGGTTAATAACCTGTAATAGGTGTGGAACGAGAAGGTGTGGACTAAAAGGAACACAATGTCCTATCTGGTGTTTCATAAAATGCCAAATCTGCATTTCAGGCATCACAAAACTCGGAGCTATTTGGAGTCAGGATTATAGTTACGTTCGTTCGGTTTGACAGTAAAACTCTTCTCAGATTCCACTCCTGACCTGGGTCCTAGGAGGTGTCTAAAAATTAAACCTTGAAATTCTGAAACTGGGTGTCTTGTTCTAGGCTGCCTTCAAGTGCAGGAGGTGAATTTTGTCAGGGTGCCGGCAAAGTTAGCCGCTTCTGGCTCGGGGCTCTATGAATGTCTAGTGAAGGTCAGAATATTCTCTGATGGTTATCCATGCTGCTCATCAGATGTAATGAGAGATTAATGAAAGCAGGGGCTCTGTTCTGCTCCACGCACTAAACTGAGCTCAGGGAAAGTATTGTACCAGATATTTCCTCCCATCTGGCAGCTCTGAGCGTGAGCTCTCTATAGACAGCTCGCTTTCCATATAGAAAGGTCAAATGAACTTCACGCTTACTGAATTTTATTAGCCAGTTTTTGACATCCTTCCTGATGGCTCTACCACATGGTTAGCTTGAGCTTTTCATCCTTCATTAGCAGTGATAATGATGTTAATTTTCACTCCTAGCTCACAGTCTCTACAAAAAAGCCTTGGCCTGGTGAATGCTCAGCCTGCACTACTTATGTTTTTGTGCAAACATGGTTCATATACTAACCCTACAGATTAAAGCACTCTGAAATAACTTAGTGCTTAGACAGCTCACCCTGAAAATTAGGCAAGTGTCTTTAGCATCTGTAAGCACTGAACAAGACTGGGTAAAATAAACCCAACTTCAAAGATAAATAATTATTCATTTGTACTGACTTATTTGAAGCTTGCCTTGGGAGAATTTTGCAGTCAGACTGGCACCAAAAGGTGTCCTGTTTTGAAATGGATATTTTGTACTTACTGTATGTTTTTTGAGCAAAAACCCGCGGCTGCACTGCAACTTTGCCATGACAGTGGTAGAATCAGCATTGTGTTTTGCAATGTAGGTTGGTTTTTAGCGTCAGCACTTATGAAAAAACTACCTATGATTTAATAGTAGAATGTGAGAGTGACCAACGGAGGCTCCAAACCTGTCTATTTACACTGTTTTAAAAAATCTGATTAATTTTGAATTTTAAGTGTTTGGGATTGACAATGTGATTAACTTGTGATCAAGTGCCAAATGTTTAACATGTACCTTGTCTGAAGTGTTGCTGTGACTTATTGACAGCATCACCACCTTTGGCTTGCTTTTTCCACACTTCCATGTTTTAAATAGAAATTGTTCAAAGATAGAAGCAGCCTGCAACAGTCGGACTAGAACAGTGATTGGCTGAATGGACAACAGGTGGATTGTCCAAAAAACCTCAGCAGTTCAGGGTTTTTATTTTTGATTTTCTGAATTATGTTTTTTTCTAATGCTTCAACTTCTCTAATGGAAATTTATTGCAAGTAACCATTAAAGTACATGGCTGTGCTGAAAACATGTGTTAATCTTTATACAGTGCCCCTATAAATAGCCAGTGCAGATATTGCATCCCTGTCTTAACACTTACATGACAAAACCACATTAATGTAACCAAGAAAAAAATTTTCCTTGGACAATACCAGGTTCTTCAGGGAAAAATTTTCTTGTGCCTCATATATCCCTCCTATCTTCTTCTGAGACACATTTTGGTCCTTTGCAGTGGACAAGACATGATGTGGATTATTTCTGCAGTACACTGCATTTAAAATTAGGCTGAGGAGAGCTGTTAAAATACTGCCTGATCAGTACATATCCAACATGGTACACTGCCATGCTATTTTGTTTAGAAACTTGAAATCTTCCTCTGCTCTAAGGAGGTCAGGTAATGTCCAGCTGGGCGGAAATCTCCATCTTTTGCCTGGTGAAAATGCTGAAGCAGCACTGCAGGTTATTCAGCAGGTGGAGCGAGCATTCAATTGTGCTTTCATGCTGGTGTAAATATACTTTAAAACCAACAGAACAGCTGCCCTTCAGGGGCACCTGATCAATGTGAAGCTCTCAGAAATGAGCCCACATCTCTAGTTTGCAAATAAGGAAATCAGACAAACTTACGGTTAAAAGGGCATTACCTTCTCTGGCTGTGCTTTGTTTCTGTGTATGCAACCAATTGTCTATTATTTTAAGTGTTAATTTTTTTACAAGTCTGCTCTTTTGTTCTGTCTCACTGGCCAGCCATTACAGCCATAAAGTACTCACAACCGCTTTGCCTTTAAGAAGACAGATAACCTGTATTCTGGTAGGTCAGCTGATCACTCAGGAAATCCTGGCTTTATTTTCTCAAGAGTTATTGATATTCATACACGGGGAAACACTCCGCACAAGAAGAACAGCAAAGTTATACAGTTGCAGAAAACTTTGGATTTGATGATTTTTGTGGGACCCTTCCAACCCAGAATATTCTGCGAATCTTGAATCAGGGCATTATCAGGAATACTAATAGCTCTGCTGACTTTTCTTACTGCTAGAGAAGAAGGGGAGAGTGTCCCTCCAAAACAAAGCCACAATATTCAGCTTCAGTCATATGCTGTATTATGCTCTGATAAGCATAGAAGAAAAAGCTATTCCTTGATTTTTTAGTGTTTTGCTTTTGGAGATGCTTTGTTAACACAGGTGTATTTTTCGTGTGTTCTTACTAAATATTTGTTCACTACTTCTAGTACTTAAATTTATAAACATGCTATCTGAAAATAAAATCTGTGCAGAATGTAGTAAAGGACAAGCATGTCTTCATCTCTTCCAGCAGCATACTGTGGCAATATTGAATTTTGAGGTCCCCAACCATTTCCTGAGTAGCAAAGCTTGGGAACCAAACTAATCTGTTAAAAACAAGAATGTAATGAACTTCCTCTACACTGATACCCAGAGGCCTCTCTGTGAAAACCCAGTGTGACTTGTCTTCAGTGGGCAATAATGCATGGAGGGGGGGGGCAAAAAAGGTTTTGTACGTGTATCTCTGTTTTATCTTTTGGCTTTTGTGCCAAGTGCAAAGCCATCTGCTCTGGGGTGGAAAGGCTGCCTAACAGATGAAGGCAGCTGCCATGAAAGCTGTTGCATGCTGATCTCTCAGCTACTTCTCCTGTAACCTTGAATGACCATAGTTTCTAGGTACAGAGAGAGAACATGAACCTCTGGGTTAGGATCTGATAAACCGTGCCTTTCCCCTAAACATACATGATTAGTTCTATCACTCCTGGTAAGCAACGGACTAAACTATGTAACTTAAGAGCCTGGCCACGTACAGTAGAGATCAGCTTTGGTCTGCTTGGCTCAACCTCTGGGCTATACTCTCTCCATCACTACACAGCTCTTCTCAGGTTGCCATCATATTCCTGTAACTTTTTTTTGCTGTCTCTGGTCACTAAAACAACTGTACAGCCCCAAGCGGATATACTGGGACTTTATCGTCAAGTGATGCTGGACTTTTGTCTGATCACTTTAAATGCCTATCCTCTTCAACATGTTCACAGTAGGAGGTATGGAGGTCTTAACTGAGCGCAGTCATGTGATTCCTTTTATGAGCCAGGGATGGAAAATCATTACTCTGTGTTCTCTGCTTGCTTTATATATTCAATTCATGTGACTTGCTGCATGGAAAGTTAAGTGTCTTGGACTGCTGGTGCAACAGAATAAGACCTCCTTGGACTTGTCTTTTTCCGGCATGGAGATGAACGTGCACTAGCTTGAACAGCATTTGAACCAGGGCTCAGGAGTTCATTCAAGCTAAATATATCATTGCATTACTGTTCAGGCACTAAGGTATCAGGCTTATATATAACTATTTTTTTTTTCCATACAAACACACTTGAATGGTTTAATACCATTCAAAAAAAACCAGCCCAAAGTGCAAACTAGTTTTTAGTTGCTTCCCCTTTGACCAGATAGGCTCAGCAAGACCACCGATCATAGTTCAGATGGAGTAACCCATCTGGCAGATCTTTTTACTGAAGCACAGCAGTGGGTTACTAGTGCATCACATATCTCTCTGAGACCCAAAAAACTACTCGGGGCAGCAGTCCCTCTGGAAACAACATTCGCTTTTCCACATAAAAGGGAAGCAAAGCATTTATATTGTGGCCAGATGGGGAATTTTTTAAATATAAATCTTTACATATATGCATATACACATGCATAAAATATATGCCTTTATGCACCGAAGTGACTTGTCTGAAGAAAGAAGCTAATTACTGTCTGCTAATGACAGACCAGCTGCAACTTCAGGTGGGTTGAATTCCCCCTTTGCTGGCTAAATAAGGAGCCTGTGCTGCCAGTCTGAGCTCCCCAACCAAGTTCCTGGTGTAAAATGGGATGAAATACAGATTGGTGAATGTTAATGTTTGGCCGGAGAGGCGTTAAACTGAAAGAGTGTCCCTGGAGTCTTTTCAGCTTTAGGCTGGAAGATTTCTAGAGACATGTTTCCTGTTTCCTTTGGATCAGATTATTTTGGATTTATGTGGTGAAAAGGTTGCTGTTGGTTTTGGTTTTGTTTTCTGTTCTTTAAAGTTTGGGGGAAAGTCATACTCTAGCAGAATTTTCTCCCTTCTGAGCCTAGTCTTGACAAGGTCAGGAAACAGGAATGGAAATATATAAAGTAAAAGGATAAAACTCAGATACAATTTCAATTTTTCACTCTCCTGAAGCATAGAATAGCAGGTGTGAAACAGCTTTTGTGTGTGTGTGTGGAAATCTAGGCTTGGTTGTTTGTTTTTTTTTTTAAATCTCTTTCACATCACATATGCTGAAACAAAAAAACTCTCTGTCAAGGAGCAAATTCTCACATTGGCACTTGAGGTTTTCACTGTTGCAGAAGGAATTGTGATGTGACAATGAGACAAAAAATGCTCACGTAAAGATACCAAAAGGTGGGATATCCCAACTTAACTTCTCTGCTTTTGCAGGTGAACAAATGGCCAGCACCCCAACTAGCTAATTTAAAGCTATCTCAGGTATCTCTCTACTACAGCTACACTGCAACTAGAAGCTAATATAGTTGTTACTTGTGTCACTGAGTAGCAATCTTTTGTGTCATAGGGGCTTACACTAATAAAAAAAAGAAAACAATTACTAGAGTGTGTCCAAATTAAATTCCCTTCAGTTCACTTGTTTATCAAACACTTCAGACCTATTTGTTAACTTGTGTTAACTTCAGCAAATAATTCTTAAGAGGAGGCGAAAGAGTCGTTAGTGTTTAAATTTTCTGAAAACAGAGAGGGGCTTTTTGTTTTCCCCGTTTCGCTTCACCCAGAGGCTTGGAAATCATCCATAGGCAGGAGGGGAAGTCTTTTCCTCTTATTTTTCTCAACCTTGGGAGTTATCCAAAGCTGAATATGACCCATGCTCAGTTGCATGATTCTACAGCCATGGTGTGCCGGTGCGGGTGGAGGCATAGGAAGCCACCTGAAAACTGCAAGAGCCTCTGAGCAGAAGAGACTTGTTTGGAGGAAGGGTGTTGCCCCATGGGTTTTGTTTAGCCCTGGGCTCTGAGGCTGAAGGAAACGAAGCGATCTGCAGCATCCAGCTGGGATGTACAGACAGCCAACCACCCCAGAGGGTTTGCACACCAGCCCTTGCTGCTGAGGAGCTACATGCAAATGTACTCCAGTCACCAAGTGGACAAATACTTCAGTATTTTGCCAGAGGGATCTCCGCAGTGGTCAGCATTTGCCCCAAATTCACCCCACCTTGTTACCAGGATGAGCAATTTATTAACTGAGAACTTTCCCAAAGGCATCACTTGAGGACAGGGTTGGTGTGCGCTGCAGAGCAAAGGGCTCCCAGGAGGGTGTCAGGGGAGATGTGGTCAGTGTCTGCCTGGCCTGGGGATCTGAATCGCAGGGATTTCAGAGAGCTCATCGCTTCCTGGGAAGCATTCAACACCTCACAGGATCAGACCTGCATGCTGGGTGCAGAGCACCCTACTAAACCCCTCACCCCGTGGTGCTGAGACATCACCCATGTTTTCAAAATGCTGTGGTAAAGGGAGTCAGAGAACCTTGGCCTGCTTGGAGAAAAGAGAATAGACAATTTTTATGTTTTAAATACTCCTATTTTTCCTAAATTACTGTTGATGAAAGAAATTGTGGGAAACACTGAAGTATATAAGCAAAAATCTAGCACAGCTATAAATAGATATTGTATATTTTTATAACTATAGACAGATAGTCTGTTATACCATATCTATAGCTATGATTTAATAGACAGATATTGTATGTTTTGAGGCCAAACTTGAAACTGCAGTTTAGTGAGAACTGCATTAAGTTTCAGTATAACAAGAACTGCTCAGTTGAGGAAGGATGTCTCCAGGGCCTTACATTCTAGAGGGTGAATTAACTCATTGAATAAGGATTAGGACACAATCAAGAAAAAAAAAAAAAACCAACAAAAAAAACCCCAAACCCACCCAAAACAAAACACACACACAAAAACAAACAAACAAAAACCCACCACCAAAAACAAAACCAACCAAACAAAAAACCCAACAAACAAACCCAGACCTGGTGTTGACACTGCTTTTTGAAGAAACAGCATTAAGATGAGAGAGATTTTTAGATTGCAAATGGAAAAGTACTTTTGTTCTGGTTAGATACACTAGGGCCTATTCTTAGGATACACGTGCATCTGTTAAATGTATACATTTGACTTATAAGCCCTTCTGGACAGGTTGTCCTCCTGTACTACTACAGAGAAATGCAGCTTCTCTAATTTAAAACTGTTAAAGTTTGTGTAAAAACTCTTACTATTTTTGTGTCTGAGGCTAGCTGTTAAGTGTTGATGTTTTACGTATTTTTTGTGAAGTATAGGCATTAAAAACTGTATAACTTTCAATAGTATATATTCTACAGAAAATATGAAAAACCTTTGGAAGATAAAGTTACAGAAGAATGCCTCACTTACATAAATAACCTTTTCTTACCTCACTTGTCAGCTGAATGTGGAGAACTACTTACACATTTTTCATCTCAGTGAGATCTGGAAGGATCAAGGACAAAATAAAAAATAAAATTAAAAAAAAGGTAGCCCAATTTAAATAAATCCCTTGCTCTAGTATTACTTAGCTTCTGCCAAGCTATCATTTTCCAGCCTCATAAAACTGTCATGTCATTAGCGTTTTGGGATGGTCCTCTTATAAACCTGACCTTTGCAATGGATTTTACACATGGATTTAAAAATCTTATTCTTACTTTCCCTGGCAGCTGCCTCATGTACTGACTAAAGGGCTTTTTCATATGGAAACTGGCTGGATTTCTAACTCCTCATTACGTAGCCAGCTTCTACCTGTAATTCTTTTATTTGTCAGCTAAGTGAGCCAGTGGAGAAACGTACACAAAAGTCTGTATGTGACCTTAATTCCTGGCAGGCGGATCGCATGCGGTTCATAATGGTGTTTATTGAGCTCCCCTATATATAGAAACTCCATCCCGAGAGAGGCTTCACTCCAAGGCCTGCTTGATCCTCCTTTTCCACTGCCAGGCGGTGGGAGGCACTTTATCTGGCTTTTACTGTAAGCCCAGTGAGAAATACCTCCAAGACATTGGCTGCGCAGACCTCGGCTGGGTGACCAAAGATAGGCCCCGTGGCAGGGAGGTGTGCATAGCCAACAGGGATTGCTTTTCACGTGGCCCTCCCAACATTATTTATTGAACACTGTGAGCAAATTAATCCAAATCCAACGCTGGCTGCTCTCCAAGGCATGGCAATTTCATGTTACACTCTCCTACCAGATTCGCGATGTGCTGCCGGAGTGCACATTCATCTCTAGGAGCTCTTCTATGTGAACAACTTGTTACCAGAATTCAAAACCCTTCTGCAAAGCAGTTGATTGCATAAAGGGATGGTGCTATCCTATATCAAACCCAGACTGACTGCTTGCATTATGAATTCTAAAGTAAGTGGGGGGAAAAAATGATACCACTTTATGTTCATGTGATGGCCCCTAGCCAGTGAAAAATTGATTAAAAAAAATATTGAAATACTAAAACTAAATTTAACAAAATAATAAAATAATAAATGAAAAAGCTGTGAAAAAATTAATTCAAAATCTTGATTATTAATAATGAGATATATTTTAAAATACAATACAAAACATAATAAAACATAATCTAGTTAAATTCACATTGCTTCAAGAGATCGTTCCTTGTTTTCCCATGTCCAAATACCCTGAACTATGAAGAAGGCCGGTTTTAAGCCTGAACTTTTCAGCTGAAGTCTACCTCTATAGCAAGTTTTGTGTCATTTTGTGCCAATGTGAAAACAATGGATGTGACTCTGGGGTGTATGAGGAGCAGGACACAGTTATTCCTTCCCTCTTCTCACCAGGGGAAGGCTTCACCTGGCATTCTGTGGGCACTTCTTCACACTGCAGGCACAGGTGGGCTAAAGAACATCCAAAGAGTAGTGATGGGAGGTCTATCTGGTGTGTCCCATGAGTAAAGGGTAGCTGAATTAGAGCTGTTAGGCCTAGTGAAAGATGAAGACTGAAAGAAACACACTGGTCACCCCTACTTATGAAAAAAAGCTGCAACAGAGAGTGGCAGAAATAATGGCTTTACAGCAAGAAGTCAGACAGACATAAGGACTGTCTTTCTGATTGTATACGGATAATCAGGTAGTACGGGAGATGGCCTGTGGAAGCCATGAAATTTCTGCAAGCAGAAATTTCTCAGGACAGGCTGGACAGGCACACTCCAGGATGTTCATGAAGGCAATAAAGGTTTATAATTAGTCTTATTCAACATGTTCCTGCAGTTTTACATGTGCTATTGCTGTCTACATGTAATAGCTACCAGAATATTCCCTTGTATCAATGACATTGTAGACACTGTTTAACCTGACATATGCAAAATCCAGCAAGTATTTAATTTATTTTGTCTGAGTAGCCGGCTCCCCATCTAGATACATGAACTCATATTTAGACTGTATTTGCAGCAGGACAGAAAAGTATGGAAGAAATCTAAGCTCGTCCTGGGATTATGTTCCTGCCTGTTTATTTTGGCATGAGATTTTGGGGTCTGGAAGAGAAGGATGGGTAGCAAGGGGGAGGATCTGTTTGAAAAACGTATGCATCTTTTGCAGACCTTGTAAGGCATCCAGCAGGAGCTGCTTATAGCAAGGGCCAGAAAGAGCTGCAGGGAGGGTGGCGGGGTTGTCGTTCAGCAAGCACCGCAGCCACTGATTCTCACAGGGGCTCAGTTACATGGGAATGCACTGCGGAGTGTAAGGCCACAGCCAGAACCCGATCCCGTCTCATCCTGGAAGGAAAAGTCGCCCCCCTTTCGGAGGGCCGTTGCCAAGGTCTTCAAATCCTGCAAGCTCAAACGCTCAGGTTGGGGTCTTGAAATCTGCCCAGCTCTGGAGTCTGCTTCTTTCGCAGGGTCTGACTTTCACTGAATAGGAGAGGTCTGCCAGGAAGGAGCCCACATATGGTTTACATTTGCTGGTTGAGTGTTTAGAAGAGCTTCCCAATCTCTCCAGGAGGCTCAGGATGGAAAAGGAAAGATCCCTTTGACTGGCGTAGTCTCTGTGAAATAAAGGATTGAGCTGTCTAGGTGTTGGTTTTCACTTAGGACTCAGTACTTTTTCAGGCTAAATCCCAGAAGAGACACCATTTTAAGTGCAAGCTAAAAAAATCTCATTTTATTTTCACAGGATTTACCATAAGGCTTCCCTGAGAACACAGGTGTGTCTCAGTATTGTATTTCCTTTCAGTATATCTGGTAACACTTGGAGATTTATAATGTGTGCTGGACTTCACTGTTTATTGCTAAACCACAAGTACACTTCTTCTTTCCCAAAGTGGTTTTTTTCTCCCTCCTTCCCAGGTACTAGTCTGAGAGAAGATCAAGATCCTGTTCTGAGTTTTCCCTTCTGCTTAACACACACACAGGCCTAAACTCCAGTCACATATTTATTTGCATTGATTTCAAAGATGATGTCTGCCACAGAGCTCATTTTGACAATGTGCAACATTATCAGAAAACTAGTGAGAGAAAAACTGAATCCAGCAGTATTCAAATACCACTCAAGAGAATAATCAGCCAAAATTTAAGCTTCTTCCTAGGACTATCATTCTTCACCTTCCTCTCAACCTAAAGCAAACACGTTTTACTGTGTGCACAGAATACAGCAGAATCCTTGTGCGGTTTCCTTATTTTCTGTGAAAGCCATCATTTCTTTCCATGTGAGAAGCTTAACCTCTCCTGCACACCATCGTAGTTGCTGGATGTGTCTGTCTTCCTCATGAAAATAATATTTTGATTTTCCTTCTGTATGAGCCTGATCCTAATAACTCCTTCGTGATTGTTTTTCCTACTTCAATTTTTAAAATCTGTGGTTCAACATTGTAAGAACTAAAATATGTAACGTTGCATCAACATTTCCTAAGGTTAAATTAAGAGGATAATATTTTACCTATCCCTAGTCAGAGAAAGCTCAACTAAATCCTCCACCACCACTTGTTCACCTTTCTGTGTGTCACAGTTAGAAAAAAACCAACTTATGACTTCTTCTGCATGGTTTCCCATGCAGGATATATTTACAGTCTCTCTAACCTCATCCCTAATGTCTTGATTCTGCTTTTAAGTGCCTCTTCTCAAATCCCTTTTAAATCCCACTTCCCTGCTATTTTCATGAGTGCTGTATTTTAAGGTGCACAGATAATTCAGCCTATCTGCATTTTTCCCATCACCTTTACCTGACCTGACCTATATCACCAAAGGGAAGAATGTGGCTAAACAGGGTGGTTTGTTATTTTTACCAGAAACAGCTTAAAAGCAGAGTACCTACTACATTATTGTAATAAACTGTTTTACTTTTTTTGTTTGTTCGTAAAGAATTTATGCATAGCTAGTATGTTGTAAAGATAAGGAT